>BSBM01000080.1:465000-1065000 GCA_027924585.1 Larix kaempferi
ATCATCATCGTCATCACCATCTTCATCACCATTATCATCACCACCTCAGTCTCTCTCTCTTCCCTACACCTCCACCTACCTCTAACCACACCTCCCATCTCTCTTTTTCACTCCCTACAACTAACACCCTCTCCTCTCTCTCTCTCCCTCCCTCCTCCCCCCCCCGACCATTAATAACCCCCTATCTCACTCTCTCTCCCTCTCTCCCCCTTTCTATCCCCCCTCCTAGCCCCTTACCCTTAACTAACCCCTCTCTCTCTCACTCCCTCTTCCTTGCTTCTACACCTCTCTCTCTCTCCCTCTCTCCCTCTCTCTATCTCTCTCTAGTCTCTCCCCCCCCCTCTCGCTCTCTCCTAATCCCCCTTCCCCTATCACTAACCACCCCCCATCTTTAATCCCTAAGTCCCTAACACAAAATCCCTATTTAACCTCCTAACCCATAAACACTATTGAATAAGGTTTTGATGATTACAATAACGCTAGCACGTTTTTGCATGAAGAAACGCTGAGAGTGTTTTGTGCAAGTAGGCATTATTTAGCCATGAAAAAAACATATTAAATGTCTAGGATTTTTTTAACATTCAATAAACGCGCGTGCGTTTTGTTTGTCCATAACACTAGCACGTTATGTGTGTCCATAACGCTAGCGCGTTTTGTCTGTGAAAAAATTCAGCAGAATGCTTTTATACCCGAAATTTTCGTTTTGTCTTCCCGTTTTCTCATCTCCCATACAACAGAATAATTCACAATCAACATTCAAGGCAATTGAGGAAGCTCAAGACACTCTATGTTCACAATCAACAAGATTGAAGAGGATTCTACAGTTAGCATTTGGAATTGAGGATTCCACATTCACAATTAGCAAGCTTCAAGAGGATTCTACATTCACAATTTCAAGCTTCAAGAGGATTCTACATTCACAATTTCAAGCTTCAAGTGGATTCACATTCACAATGTCAAGCAAGCTTGATGAATCTATATGAAGACAATTGAAGAAGAATGTACATTCACTATTGAAAAATCTTGAAGAGTCTATATTCACAAGTGAGGTAGAAACTTTGCTTTCACATTTGAGCAAGATTGATGAATATATATTCACAATTGAGGAAGTATCTATATTAACAATTGAGCAATCTTGAAGAACCTATATTCACAATTGAGAAAGAATTTGGATATTTGAATAGTTGAGCACACCTCTAGAATCTATTTTCTTAGTATTGCTCATCGAAAAAGGAAATTGGCAAGGAAAGCGAAGCCTTAAGAAACCATGGAAGAAGTTAAAGAAAAGAAAAGATTGGACATGTGGAATTGACAGAATTCCATGGAAACTCATCCAATTCCAACCGTAGATGATGCCACGATCGTTCCTACCCATCCACCTCAAGAAAAATGAAGAAATTCACTAGAGAGGCCCTCAATTTCAACAACATTTAATGAACAAGCACCCCATGTCACTAGTCAAGAATTAAGACATAGGTGCTCATCGGGGGATGTCTCAATCCCCACATCAAGTCAACCTCAGAATATGGTAGTGAATGACTTGTTGGGTAGTGGTTATACAAGCGACGAAGTTAGAGAGGAATTGAGTGAAGGATTTACAATGGAAGAAGCAAATATTATGGAGATTGTCCAAGAGAATGAAAGACAAGAGGCTCCTATTGAAACGCTGGAGTGTCCTGGTGATGTTGTACATGCTCCAGTTCCAACACCCTTACCTCCATTAGAAACTGCACGCTGAACAACTCCGAAACCTATATAGGTTGATGAAAGTCTCATTTGTTCACTTGAAGGTACATTGTCTAAACGTGCTATTACTTATCAAACTCAACAAATACTTGATAACTTTTTTTTATTCTAAATGTGATGGGGACAAGTGAAAATTATTTTGATCATTGTGAAAATCTAGGTCTATGGCTATTGTTAGAAGAATGTTAAAGATAAAGATGACCAAAAAGTTAGAACCAAGTTCTCATATTGTTAAAAGTTTAGTAGATGCATTTAGTACAATTGGAAAGAAATCTCGCTCAAAGGATCACAATGTGGCTCATCGTGTGTTGTCACAATCAATCGTGAATAAAAAACACTAGCGCACTTCGTTTCTTAAACCTACATCCAAAAATATTAATTTGAATGTGAAGACACTTCACAGGTATTGTGTTAGAAGAGAACAACTTGAAACAGTTCGCAGGTATGACCTATAATGTCCACAATCCAATATATACTCCAAGCCAACTAATGCAACCAAGGGAAATCAATCTTTGTTCTTCCCTCTTCAAATACAAACAACTTACCAATTAGACTACACAACCATCTAAAAATAAAAGGAACAAAAAATTATAGTTTTAATCCTCTTAATAAGAATTTACACATGATGATCAATGCAATTGTGCTTCGGTCAATCCATCGACTACCGGTCAGAATCACTCTAGTATGGAAAACCTAGCTTCTAGCATTGCTATCTTGGGGCTTCACACGGTCTACACCAAGCAATTTTCATCGGTCCTATCTACTTGCTCCTTTTAACCTCTATCAAAGATGCACCAAATAACATTAAAAAAATCTGCAGTCAATTCTCAGTCAATCAATATAAAAAAATAAACCACACAGTTCGAATCATGATGATCTTTAATATTAAAATTCATCCTCAAGTATAAAAAAGGCTCCAGCATTCTAAAACCTTGCACTAGTCTACCATGGAAATATACACCCAATCAGACTTATAGTCAACAATACACCAAACATACTAGAAATTGACTTTCACTGTCAGTTTACTATACCAAAGTTGGTCGCAGAGATTAACTTTGATTGATCTACAAATGTACCTAAGCACTAAATCCAAATTCACTTCACGATATGATCACTACATCATCTGTCTCTTCTTTAGACAATGCATAGGTTATAACTATTACTTAATTGTTTTCTCACACCACACCTTTTCTCCATACATGCCCGGCAGGTAACATAATAGTGTACCCATGATCTTAGGGAATCATGGAAAGACTCAGATGTAATGATGTACCACTTCTTTAGACAAAGTTTTTATCCATAGCATCCATGAGTTCAAAGTTTTCAATTGACAGCCATCGTATCCACACATTGTGAAAATCCTCACAGCACATCTAAGAGATGATGTATACCTCACAAAAGTAATTATGATTAAGCAGGAAGATAGAAGAAGAGTGGTCAATGCAGTGTAATGAGCAATAGAATAATAATACAGTAGAACTCGGATAGAAGCAAAAATATTTCACACACACTAATTAATTAATCACAATATGGACAAATAAGTAGTACAAAGCATGAGGATTCGAATTCCAAGGTGGAAATTCGAATTAGCCTTCATGGAGTGATCAAAATATCACTGGAGTGTCATCGGAGCACAACTAGTAGTCTATCTCATCATCGGTGGAATCATCAATGCACAAGTAACTGTCAACCATCAGTCAAACTGAGTCTAACTGAGTGTGGCAGGTATAACTGATTGTAACTGGCACATGGAGACACTAACTGAATGAAGGAGGCTCAGTGGAGGGCCCATGAGGAGCTAACTGGAGTCAGAATGGGCAGTCAAGTCTCATTGGAGGTCCATCGAAGTGATACAGTCAGTTGAGAGTCAGTCTAGCCTTAAATCAAGGAAAGAACTGAAGATAACTAAAGATAACTGAATGGTAGGTAAGGAAGGGCGCCTTTCTCATGCAGTAGGTGAAAGGAGGGCACACTAACTACTAGGAGGGCTAAAAATGAGTGGAAAGAAGCTCTGGGGGCTAGCTAACTGAGGGCTGGGTACTGGTACTGATGACTCGGATGCATGCAAATGCATGCAAACCCTAAATAATGCATGCAAACCCTAAAAATGCATGCATGACCTAAAATGCAAATAATGGAAATGTTGATAGGTCTAGGATGGAGTATAGGAATATCCTAACACCCCCCCTTGATCCATCTTGGGCCCTGGTAACTGATACCAAAGGTCACCCAATGCAATGAATAATAATAACAGTCAATAAACCAAGGAAATGGGGAAAACCTCATGGGAAAAATACCCCCCCTCAAAATAGACTGTAAGGCACACACAAAAATAAATGCTCCAAACTCAAGTAGGTGTGATGCTTGGTCATATGTCTAGAGGTAGTATCTTCTTGGGAAGAAGTGGATCATGCTCAAAAAGCATGTGCTTGTACTTGCTCTTCAAATCGAATGTGATGAGAACAAATCCAAAAGTATGAGGATGATCCTTGAACCTGTGATTTGAATCAGTTGAGGTAGGATCAAATCTATGAATGTGCAGATAGTCTTTTGTCTTCTCTTTCGAACCATCATGGGTGAGATTATGCCAAAAAGAACCATCACATGATTGCTTGAAATCCAAATCAGATTTAAGACTTGAAGAATAGTTTCTTGAGATCTCCTTTGAACCAGCAGGGGTGAGATCAAAACCATCATATGCATGAGAAATTATCCCAAGTAGAGATTGCTTGGATTTAAAATCAGCTCCAAGACTTGAATCATGGTTTCTTGAGATCTCCTTTGAACCATTAGAGGTGAGATCAAAACTACTAAGTGCATGAGAAATTATCCCAAGCGAATGGCAATGGTTTCTTGAGATATACTTTGAACTAGTAGAGGTGAGATCAAAACCATGATATGCATGAGAAATTATCCCAAGCAAATGGAAATGGCCATAATCTTCAATAACCTTCTGAAAGCATGAGATAATGATCATATAGTAGTAAATAAGAGGTGATTGATCAGGGAGAGCGAATGCATTACCTCCAATGGCTGATTTTACCTCCAAAACATTCATGTGATCATGATGCAAACCAACAAACTCTAGTGCAAGAGAGGATTTAGGACCTTCTGCAATTTCTAGAGTGTGAGCTGGCACAAAATTTGAAATAGAAGAAATTTGGAGCTTGAGTGTAGAATCTGCAAGTTCTTCTTCTTTGTGGACAAATTCAATATGAGATATGTTTGATACTGGTTCATGATCAATGAGATCATCAAGGAGGGCGAATGAATCAATTTGATTTCTCTTGAAAGGGTTTGGACCAATCCCTTCATTCTGCTTGCCAAAATTTTCATCCAAGTGGGCCCATAGCTCTTTTGGAGATTCAACATAAATGTATTGGTATATCATGTATTCAGGCAAAGAAAACATCATTGTTGCATAAACTCTGTCACCTTTATTTAACCAGTCAATCTCTTCTTTAGAGGATTCGAACTCTCTTTCAAAACAATGATCAAAGAGATCATTTTTCTTCAAATATGCTATCATTTTCGATTTCCATTCATCATGGTTAAATGGAGAAAGAAGATCATAGTTGAATGGAGGAAGAGGAGGGATTTCTTCTGAATACATGGAAGTTGTAGAAGACCTGCAAAAACAATAGAAAAGTCTACAACTGCTACTGCTACAGAAGATGCAGAAACTGTTGCACTCGAAATCTTGATAATAACTTGCAAAAAACTCTCAGGAATGGAGATAAACAATACTCTCAACATGCTTTGATACCATGTGAAAATGCTCATAGCAGATCTAAGAGATGATGTATACCTCACAAGAGTAATTATGATTAAGCAGGAAGATAGAAGAAGAGTGGTTAATGTAGTATAATGAGCAACAGAATAATAATACAGTAGAACTCGGATAGAACCAAAAATACTTCACACACACTAATTAATTAATCACAATATGGACAAATAAGTAGTACAATGCATGAGGATTCGAATGCCAAGGTGGCAGTTCGAATTATCCTTCATGGAGTGATCAAAATATCACCAGAGTGTCATTGGAGCACAACTAGTAGTCTATCTCATCATCGATGGAGTCATCAATGCACAAGTAACTGTCAACCATCAGTCAAACCGAGTCTAACTGAGTGTGGTAGGTGTAACTGATTGTAATTGGCACATGGAGACACTAACTGAATGAAGGAGGCTCAATGGAGGGTGCATGAGGAGCTAATTGGAGTCAGAATGGGCAGTCCAGTCTCACTGGAGGTCCATCATAGTGATACAGTCAGTTGAGAGTCAGTTTAGCCTTAAATCAAGGAAAGAACTGAAGATAACTAAATGGTAGGTAAGGAAGGCCACCTTTCTCATGCAGTAGGTGAAAGGAGGGCGCACTAAGCACTAGGAGGGCTGAAACTGAGTGGAAAGAAGCTCCAGGGGCTAGCTAACTGAGGACTAGGTGCTGGGACTGATGTCTGGGATGCATGCAAATGCATGCAAACCCTAAATAATGCATGCAAACTCTAAAAATGCATGCATGACCTAAAATGAAAATCATGGAAATTCTAATAGGTCTAGGATGGAGTATAGGAATATCCTAACACACATACACTGTAGCATCACTTATTTCCTCAGTTTAGTCAATGCACCATTCAAAAAGAGATTACAACCATTGTCGCGGGATTTTGTAGACTCTAGTTATACCATCATGAATGATCATACTAATAACTAGCAAATAATTAGGAACATGCTCAATCAATGCATTTAACAAATACATCTACGAAAAAAAATACCATTGAGCACAACAAGTAGGGCACCACACAGTCGCTTCTGATCTTGCCACAAGCATAGCCACAATACTAAGTGCATCACAAATAGGATTGTAACTCCATTTTGAACTGATATAACTTTCTTCAAACCCTTGATCCAAAAACCTAGAGCTGTGATACCATGGTTGAACAGATTAAATATAAAATGTGAAAAAAATAAAAAAAATCCAAGGAGCAGTGGCGTCAAAGGACATCCATTGTTACAACACTTAAGCACAATAGTGAATATAGTTAACTCTCTCCACATATTTATTTATGGATGATAGACCAATCCATGAGATCATATATATGTGTGTGTGTGTGTGTGTGTGTGGGTTTAGTTATACAACTAAAACCCCTAAAATATGGGACCCCACCCCATAACCATCCACATAATAAGGATATGAGTGATCAAAGTTTACTGTATCAACTCCCAAGCACCCAGCCAATTTGTTGGTAAAATATCCGGCTAATTCGACTCGCTCCACAATTTTAGAATGTTAGTTTACCATAGAACCTTAGGTTCCAATAAAAAAAATGGTTTGTAACGACAGTTTTCTTGGCAGATATCTTTTACAATAGGATTCGACGATGGACATCTCTCCACCAGAAACAAAAGGAAATTTATCGCAACTGAACTGCAAAGCTAGATGTGAAGATAGTAAGCTAGATGTGAGATAGTACTTGCTTTGTGGTTAGAATTGTCTTCTGATATTATAGGGGATGAGCAACTTACTGGGAAGTTGTGGAATACCCTTAAGTTACTTATGGGAGCTGGTGGGGATTCAAATGAGGAGGTAGTTTTTTATTTGCCTGAAAGGAGGACAGACCGAATCAAGAGAATAAAGAGAAGTACTGGGAGATCATTCAGAATTTATTCCTTGGTAGATGGTTTTGAGATCAAATATTATATGTTGGATCTGGGATCTGGGATCTTATGTTAACAGAAGTTACAAATCCAGGTATAGATAAAGATCGAGAACCATCAGTAGTTAATATGGGAAAAGGGGAAAGGGTTGGATAAACAACGGGTACGTAACAAGTTATAGAGTTTATAGACCCAGATAAAGAGCCATGATCAAATCCAATTGAATCCATATTGAGTCTCAGAGGCCAAAGCATGAGAGGCGGTAGTTTCCCTGTTTATCCATAAAAAAGGTAGGGCAGTAAGTAAGGGAAACTAAAGCAGCAGTTGATCCTCCGAGTGAAGTGGATTGCTTGAGATGTGATTCTTTTTTTCCACAGTCTGATCAAAGTCAGAGAGAAACAACTCTAGGCTCCAACAGGCACATTGATGCCATTCCCTAGATCACATTGATGCCATTCATGGTTACAATGCTGAAAGCGAAACAAAAAGCGAAAGTGAACTGCATATTGAAAGTGAAACAAAAAGTGAACTGCGTATTGAAGGGATTGGGGAATGAGAGAAAACCCTCTTCAACCAAAAAATGAAAACCCTAAGAAAACTATGCAAATGCTGGAAAAAAAACTCTTCTATGGTATAATCCAATAATTAAAAAAACCGAACTCATCTTTCCATAACCCTAGAAAATACAAAACCCCTCTTCAACTAAAAATGAAAACCCTAAGAAAACTCTGCAAATGCCGAAAGAAAAAATGGTGAAATTGGTTGAAGGATTGAAAACCTTAATGAGCAAATCACGATCCATTCTCCAACGCTTCTCTCTGATCAACTCGTATGTCTAGCTTCTAATTAATTTCAACCTCTTAGTCTTCAACTCATTTAGGAGAACCCTAACCAAATTTTTCATTGATATACCCTTCCTCTAATGTCCATCCATTCCTGTTTCATTGTGTTTGTTTTATTTTTTATTTTTTTGTTCATCCATTCCCGTTTCATGGTGTTTGTTTTTCTTTTTATTTTTTTTATTTGTTAATATTACAGATATTATAATATTTAATTATAATATGTTATTATTATTTATACATTGTTTTATTATTATTATATTATATATTGTTTTGTATGTTTGGTATGTTAAATGTGTTTGTTTTCCTTTTTATTTGTTTTCCATCCATTCTCGTTTCATTGTGTTTGTTTTTCTTTTTATTTATTTTATTTGTTAATATTACATATATTATAATATTGAGTTATAATATGTTATTATTATTTATACATTATTTTATTATTATATTATATATTGTTATATTATATTATATATTGTTATTTTATATTACATATTGTTTAATTTGTATGTTTTGTGTGTTAAATGTTTGAATAATATAGTTTTTATGTTTTTATATATAGGAATTGTATGTAGTAATATATTGTATGTTGAGTTATATATTGTAATATAAAAACTATATATATATTTTTAAGCATTTGTTTTATTTGTTGGGGTAAGTTTATAAAGATACTAGGTATAAATATGAAAAGCAATCATATTCTGTAGTTTTCATTAAAAAATTATTGTTATGCATGCTTACCATCAATACAAGTTAGGCAAACAAAACGCAGATCCACACTAACACTAATATCAAGAGTCAACAAAGTAGCAACAAATTTCAAGTCCTTGATCTTGCAAAAAATCTGAACCATAAAGGTAAGGAAGCTACGTGCTTCCTCGGGAGTATTAAACTTTCACTAAATCCTTCGTGATCAGCTAGCACCAACTCAGAGAGAACATGTTTGTTCTATAAATGGTCTTGTTCCTAGTATACTAGATCCGTCGTTGCCCTTTATCTGTCATCATTTATCACACTTCTTCCTGCATTGTTAGATCCACTGATATTTTGCAACTCCAAGGAAGGCGGAATATTTGAGTGCTTTCTTTCATCTATGTGAATCACTATATCCGCTAGAATCACTAGGTCCATAGAAAAACCCACCAGTCAGGCACTCAAGCACAGTCCTGATAACGAGCTTTTAATATAGGACCTAGGGCAGATTATACATTCACGTCAAATCTTGAAAGAGTGAAAAAGAAAAAGAAAAACCTGCTAACGCTGAGGAGGGGGAAATGTCTATTGATTGAAGTAAAATGCCTTCTCTATTTGAGTGATCCATCTTGCTATGGCCGACCCTTCACCACACCCCCCACTATGTGGTCGATTTGCAACATAACTATGGACCGTCTAACACAATAGGTATCAGGATGGCCTCAAAGAAATGATCCCTTAAAATACATGTATTGAAAAATAATCCAACTTGTATACTATTAATGTTACAATTTACTAAATTTTAACACTATAGATGGGGTCTCCGAATCCATCTGCAGTGTTAAAATTTAGTAAATTGTACAAATTCATTATCAAAATTATAATTTTCCATTGTTGGAATGGCACAACTAAAAATGACCACATAAATGACCAATTCTTATGTGGTCATTTTTAGTTTAGTTTTTATCTCGTGACCAAATTGGTCATTTATCTTGGTCATTTTTAGTTTAGTTCTTATCTCGTGATCAAATTGGTCATTTATCTTGGTCATTTTTAGTCATTTCACTTAAAATTTCTCAATTTTGGTCATTTATCCCTTGAAAAAGCTATGGTGACCAAATTTTTTGGTCACCTTGTCACTTATATCTCATTTTGTACTAGCGAGTTGACACGGTCCTTCGGAACCGCGATCAGATTCTTCGCATTTTGCGGGACAATCTTCACATGGAAAGAACTCGCATGAAGCAACAAGCCGATCAACACCATTATGAGCGCACTTTTCAAGCAGGTGATATGGTTTTTCTTCGCCTCCCTCCTTACAAGCAATTCTCCCTGAAACTCAAAGGGATTCATAAGCTCGCTCCAAAGTTCTATGGGCCATATAAGATTATTCATAAAATTGGGTCCGTTGCTTATAAATTGGAACTTCTTCCTTCTTCTCGCATTCATCTAGTATTTCATGTCTCTTGTCTAAAGAAATTTATTGGCACCAACATCAGAGGACAAACTACTTTACCAGAACTGGATAATGAAGGATCCATACTTTTGGAGCCAGATGTTGTCCTCAATAAGCGCACTCATCAGCTTCTATCTCGCTCTATCACAGAGGTGTTAATTCAGTGGCACGGAATGAAACCAGAGGATGCTACATGGGAACCACTCCTTCAGATTCAACAACAATTTCCACATCTAAATCTTTGAGGACAAATATTTTTCTAAGGGGTAGGGTATGTTAGGAACCCATGTCAACCCTTCTCTTTACTTTGTTAGTATATTGTTGTTGGATGCATATGCTTTGTAAGTCATCCCGTAGCATTTGTTGATCCATAGATTGTATTATTGTTGTTGGACGCATATGCTTTGTAAGTCGTCCCATAGTATTTTTTATCCATAGTTTGTACTGGACCATGGTTTTGACCCATAGTATTGGTGCCTAGACTTAGTATATATGTTTGTGTTGAGGCCAATGAAGGCACCGTGAAGTTATTTTGTATAAAGCTTGCTCAAAGATGGTTTCCCCCTCGAAGTGGCCTGTGATCAATAAAACTATTATGTGATCTGATATATCGTATATTTCATCAATTAATTGTTGCAGGTTCTTCACATACTCCTCCACCTACCCCCACCCCTCTCTCACTCTCTCCCAACCCATATGCACGCTCTCTCTCTCTCTCTCTCTCTCTCTCTCTCTCTCACACACACACACACATCCCCTACTCCTTTTCCTACCTTTAACCCCCCCCCCCTCATCTCTGTCTCTCTCCCCCCTCTTCCACCTAACCCTTGCTAACCCCATCTCTCACTCTTTCTCTCCCCTACTCCTCCACCTACACCTTACCCGCACCCATCTCTCTCTCCCCCAACCCCCTAACACTCATGCCTCTCTCTCTCTCACTCTCACTACCCGTAACCCTCCCTCTCTCTCTCCTACTCCCCCCACCCCTACCCCTCTCTCTCTCCTACTCCCCCCACCCCTACCCCTCTCTCTCTCTCTCACTCCCCGCACCCTACCCCTCTCTCTATATATATTTATGTCTCTCCTACAGTCCCTAAACCTGCTCCTCTCACTACCCCCCACCATCTCTCTCTCTACCCCCACCCTCTACCCCCTCTTCCCTCTAAATACCCTAATCCTCTCTAAACCCCAACCCTGATCTCTATCTCTTTCTATCCCCCAACCCCCCTCCTCCCGCTTACCCCTAAGGTAAATTTGATGTCTATAACATCACACATGTGTTTTAACCCTAAGGTAAATTTGATGTCTATAACATCACACGTGCGTTTTGGCTTTATGTCACCAAGATAGGCAGGAAAGGGAAATTTGAATTTAAACGAAACACGCTCGCATTCCTTACCACCTAAATCGAGCCTCGTCACGTGTTCGAGTGTCATCACTCTTCCTATGCTTATGCTTCAGAGTTAGCTTCGGGTTAACCAAACCTATGCTATGGAATATGGTAAACCATAGCTAATTGGGAATCTCAACAAATTTATCAATATGCATGTGTTTTACCACTCGTTACAATATGCTACACACAATCATTTTTTATGAAATTTTAGACCCAGATAGCATTTTTTCTGTAGATTCCAAATATGCAATTTCAATTAAAATTCTAATTTTTTTATGTTTTTCTTGTGTTATTACTCCTTAACTCAAAAAACACATTGTTAATGTTTCTTCAATAACTTTTTTGTTTCTCAAACATTTTATGTTGCACTACTAGACACCAACCTCTACATGCTATAAAAACACATTTCATGATCATTGCATTAAGATCTTCAAAAGATGCACCCACACTTGGCATACTGTTTTTGAGGTTTGATCAGGTAGATAATTAATTTTTTTTATAAATTATTAAATTTATTTTGGAAAAATAGTGCCGCACTAGTACTATCTGTTCTCTGTATGTCTAGCAGGTTTTGTAGGTTGATTCCATCATTTAAGCACTCAAATGGTGTACCCACAAAGACATATCTTATCATTTGCCCCAAAAAAAGTACTTGTTAGAAAATATCAAACTTGAGATAGTTATGAACAATTTCAATAGATAAAATTTATATATTCTGAAACCTTATTCAATTTTGTATATTCATCTTTTTTACTGAAACCAAAATTCATTGTGTATGTATCTCAAAATATCCCTATAAGTTGAGGGATGCCTTTTTCTCTTACATCTAACCCATAAAAAAAAGACCTTAATTAACTTGCACAAGCCCTAGTATGTAGAAATTAACAATTTTGAAAAGACAAAAAAATAAAATAAAAATATTGAATAAAACCTGAAAAGTAGAGCCATGGTTTTTTAGTGGTTTTGTAAATGACATATTAGGTGTCCTAATTATAATGTATTAAAGCTCAATATATTAGAATATTGAAAACTATTAGTGAAACTACTTTCACCCTTTTCTCATTTTCTTCCCATATTCCAAGAAGACAAAGTTGAAGTTGTAGCCTTAATCATTTGCTAGTAGAGATAAATAAGTTTTGCAAAAGAATAAAATAGCATTTAGTCCAGAGCACGAGTTAATTATGAATCTTGTTTATATGGTAATTAGATAACATCTCATCCAAAACAACTTAGGATTTCTAACAACTAGAAGTTCTAACCAAAATCTAGTTAATCTCCAAATTGGATATCAAAACTTCTTTAATTTCCCATTTGGTTGAACTTTACATTATATCATTCAAAATTTATTATATAAATATTTTGTAAAAATTTTTGTTTAAAGGAAAATGTTATTTACTTATATTAGTAATTAGGATTTGGAAATGATATACATTTAATATAAAAATGTTAAAATTAAAAAATATTAATTTAAAATCATAATTAACAAATTCTTCTAAATTCTAAATAAACATTTACTAGCACATCCACTTAACTTGCTACTTAAAAGTGCTATTAATAAGTTATCTTACTTGTTTTGGCCTTCTTCTAGTTAAATGAGTTCTCTACCAAGAAGTGCCCATTATTCATGCATCAGTGAAGAGTTATTCCTACATCAACTAAGAGTTATCCATGCATCAACTACTAGTTATTTTTTTATATATTTTTTTTATAATTGTTTATTTCGAATTTGGAAGACTTTCATAGAATGGTCCTAGACATAACACTAAAAGGTAACACATAACTGAAGCATAGACAATAAGCGGTTACAACTAAGCATGTCAACCGACCACAAGTTAAATGGTTATGCTAGTTAAGAAAACCCAAATGAAAATTGGATACTATTACCTGGGTGGAGGGCACAAATACTCAAAATGGTTGGATGATGTTTTTTAGACCTTATCAGTTTGATTGGGTGAACACAAATGTCTTGTCGTATTTCTGTAATGTCTGGTAAAACTATGGATCTATAAGTACTGTGTTTTTGGTACTTGGCTATGGGTTGTTACTTGAACTATCTTATAGCTGTGTTTTTGGTACTTGGCTATGGGTTGTTACTTGAACTATCTGATATAGCTATGTTATCAGGGTAATATGTACTTTTTGATATACATATAAATAACAAAAATACGGTATTTTTTTCTCTGAAAAAAAAGAAAATTGAATATTATTATAATGACGAAAGGCGTGGTAGGTTCTGAATTCAGACAACAGAGCAAGACGTGCTCACAAAATTTGGTAAATGGCTTCTTCGCTAAATGCAGGGATTCGAACTTTGGTAACAAGTCACTTGGCCTCACGGAATCGGAATCGAATTCCACATTTGGTTTGACAATTTTGCAGATATTTCATAAAAATCCAAGAAGGAAGATTATGAGTCTACTTTATTATGTAGTCAAATGTTTATTTTTTTACTGTTATGGACATGCTGGTCGTTCGGAAGAATCTTGAGAGCCACGGTTGAAACTTGTATGGACCAAGTCGGTTCACTTTGACCAGGAAATTGATAACTTAAAAGAATAATTATTCATTGAAATATAAACAATAAATTCATTATCTTAATAATGAGATTGAGATTAAGATGAGATTTTATTATAAAGCAAATGATTCTATTAAAAGTAACCTCAGATTATCATAAAAATATTGCTGAAGTATGTAAAACCAAATCAATGTCTTTATAAAATCACTTATATTAATTTAGGAAAAATATTAAAAAAACATACGGGTTATTGGTGTTAAATATCCAATCCACTATGGATATTGGACGCCCTTACTACTTCATTTTTAATTTTAAAATATAAACATTTATCATGTAATGAAAATATTAAAGACAAAACTTATTTACCAAATAAATTCTCCTTAAAAAAAAGCTGTGACATGAGCACGGTGAGATGGCGTGTGATAATGGCAAATCACCAGAAAAGCGATTTGAGTACCAGTTATCCTACGCCCGGTGGGATCTCACATCCAATAGCTCGAATTTCACATGCTCCGCCGAATTAGTTAATCCCGTAATCCCGTGTGGGGTAAAATATATGCATTGTATGTGAACCAATTCAGTTCTGACGACATATAGGAGACCCCACACGGATTTGATGCTGTGCCCTGGCTGCTTATTGATCCCCATAATTTGATATTCCACAACTATATTGCCAACTTGCACGCTCTCACATGGGTCTACCTGCACGGCATTGACATGAAGATTTGATAGTTTCACATCTATATATATTCAATTCTCTCATTGCTCAACTACATCAGGCTCCCGTGCGCGCCGGGATTCAGCAGCAGCTGGAGAGGTATAATTAGATTTTAAGAGAAATTAGTTTCTGCCTGCATATACATTTCTCCGCCGTTATTTTTCGTCCTTCCCATGGATGGCTTCGAATTTGAAGCCGGGCATGGCTTCCAATGACCCATATAGATTAAGTGGTTTTGTTTGGTAAGTAGAAAACAGTAATCAGTTTAATGTCTCGGTAGATCTTGAAACTGTGAACTTATTATTATCTGATTTGTATTATCCATTCACAGGGCGTGGACCAACTAAAGCAGCTTTTATCCTCGTCATTTCTGGATCTGTAGCGAGCTGAAGCCAGGCTGCTTCACCTCCCAGAGATCTTGACAGCCACTCGCACAGAACGAGACGAAGCGCGAGAGCAGCTGCTGAAACTCCGGGCAGAATACTGCAATATGGAAACGAATGCACAGCAACACGTAATCATGTCTAGTGACCGATCCGAGTGGCCCGACACCAAGCTGGCGGGAGCGGAGCTTAACATGAATCCATATTCCACCATGAATTACAATTCCTCTTCTCAATCCCCTCCTCTCGTTCGGCTGCCCGACAAATTAGGCTGGAATTCGACTCCCGTTCACCACTTCGGCCTACGACAAGACGTCGACCTGCACCGACCTCCGACTTCGTCTTCCAATGTCCACTGTTCGAATCTCAAGGAATTAAAAGATCAACCATTTTCTCACCAGAACGAGCAGCAGCTATGTTTCATCAAACGGCAAGAATCCGAGGTCGAATCCCATCTCCTCGCCTATCGTCCTTCCTTTCTCGGGTGCACCCCGACAGCCATGGCAGCTCATCTGCCAGAGCCACCTGACGCCGAACTTGAAGTGAGAACTCAGGGCGCCTTGCCCGAGAAAGGTAAGCTGTTGCAGGCCGTCATGCAGGCTGGGCCGCTGTTACAGACCCTGCTCTTGACAGGCCCGCTGCCTCAATGGAAACAGCCACCCCCCGCCCTGGATTGTGTATTGGAGATCCCCAGAATAACAATGTGCTCATCTTCTAATTCTCCTCGATCCGTGAGTCTCCCCACTCCCCACGGCCCCGCTGATCCTCTTCACGTGAACTCTGGTGTCAGTTCTTCTCATCACAGTCTCCACCCACGTACCAGAATTAACAAACTCCCCATTGCCGAATTCATCACTTCTCAGCAATCGGGCTCGGCAGCTACGTCAAACTCCTCCAAATTGTTGTTCGCCCCGCGCCCCAGTGCTTAACTCACTGGATTCTCCCAACACTGCTTTAAAGTTGGCGAGGAAGAAATGATAATAATATGTTTCAACAAACAGCATACTGCAGGTTGATGTGCAGGTTGATGTGTATGAGGTCTAAATGGTTTTTTTTGTAATGAGAGGAATTGGTGAATTGGTTTTTTTTGTAATTAGGGGAATTCGCGACTTGGAAGGGGTTGATGTTTTTGAGGTCTAAATGGTTTTTTTTTGTAACTAGGGGAATTGGCCACTGGGAAGGGGCTGGTACTAGCCTGACTAGGGGTCCAGGGATCCAATCCCTGTCCACTACCACTATACCCCAGGTGCACCCACACAGCCCATAAGCATGGGGCACGGTTAAGTCGACGTGATTTGAATTAGTAACCTCCATTTACAACATTTCCTTCCTATCAAGCTAATCACCAATTAAACTACATGTCTGCGGACCCTGAAGTCTAAATAGTTACATTAAGCTCCGAAAACCCATTGCTTCAGTCATTATTTCCTGGCTCTAAACGTATGCTGCAATCTTCCAATGATGAAAACGTATGCTGCAATCAGTCATTGTTGAATTTGTATGGGTAACGTATGCTGCAGTCTTTCAATGAAGAAAACATACCAACTCTATTCAAATACTCCAGTGCAACAAAACTGGAATGGAAATTTGTGTCATTGTCATTGTCTTGGTCAAATTATTATAAAAGTTTTCAGGTTCATTGCTGGGGTAGGAAGACCTAAGTGTTGTGAAACTTAAAATGGTACCCCCTTACTTTCCTATCCCTTCTCACCCTTTTTATGGGTGTGTAATTTTCAAGAAGGTTTTGAATTTGATTGAATAGGTCCAAAGACTTTGAAATAAATTTGGGAGAGAATCACAAAGTCTTTTTTTCATGTATTTTTTGTCCATAGTTGATTGTTGTTTTGATTAATATATGTTTAATTAAAAACTATATAAATTACTATAGTTTCAGAAAAATATATAATAAAGTTATATCTAGAAATCATAAAATTTTATTAAAGGAAAGTAAGGAGAAGGGTTGGCCAACCCATTTTCAAAGGAAATTATGGAGAAGGGTTGGCCCACCCATTTTCAAGGTACTTGTAATGAGTTGGCCAACCCATTTTCAAAGAAAATTATGGAGAAGGGTTGGCCCACCCATTTTCAAGATACTTGTAATGAATTTCTATTTAGTGATCATTTTAGTTTATATAAAAAATCATTAAGTCACTCTTTTACATTCAATTGGTAAAAAAATATGTAGAGGGATCATTGGATTAATAAAAACATTAAAACATTTATGTATAGGGATTATTGGATTTATAAAAATAATTAAATAAAAAAAAAATTAAAAAAAAAAAGAGAAGGGTTATGAATTAGGTAGGTGATTGAGTAAGAAGAGTTAGATGACCCTTCTCAATACGACTAATAAAAATGTTATATTATAAATAAATAACATATATGGAATATTATAAACAAATAACATATAGAACACATTCTACTAACATTAGTTCATGGAGAAACATTTGCTTTTTACTACTTGATGTATTTTGCATAGTAGATCCTTAAAATTTTACATCATTTTTTTGTCTAAAATGCATGAATGGATGACACCTCACACTATCTCTTGGGATAGGATCAAAGGATTGAAGGATTTGCAAACTAGCACTATAGGAGAAGGAAGGAGGTATTAGAGCCTATCCCCCCTTAATGACAAATTCGTGAATTTCTAACATAGATCGAAGTTAGAAAAATTTGTTTATGTAAGTGACTTTGTGAATATGTTTGCAACTTGATCATCTATAGGGCCAAAAAGCACTTCGAGAACGCGATCATGAACAAGCTTTCTAATGAAGTGCATATGTAGCTCAATGTGTTCGTTGTGCTGATGTTGAACTGGATCTTTGGTGAGCTTGATGGCACTTTGTTTGTCACACCAAAGGGTAGTCGGATATTATTGCTCGAATCCAAACTCTGAAAGAATCTGTCAAAGACACAAAGCTTCCTGACTTGCAATAACTACAACTTGATAGTATGCTTCTACTGAAGAAAGAGAAAGACCTTGTTGTTTCTCACAATCCCAAGTGACAAGTCTAGAACCAAGATTGAAAACATAACCTACATTAGAATTTCGATCATCAGTATCGTCAGCCCAATCTAAATCAATGAAACCAACCAACAAAGGAGTCCCCCCTGAACTATAATAAACCCCAAACTAAATTGTACCTCAAATATATCGAAGTATCCTTTCTGCTACTTTCCAATGGATTTCATGGGGTGTTTGCATATAATGGGATACAAGACCAACATCAAAGGAAACATTAGCATGGGTATGAGTCAAGTATAAGAGACTACCAACAAGCTAACGATACAAGGTAGCATTTAATTTGGGTGTAGTGCATGCGGCAGAAAGTTTGACTCCGGACTGGAAGGGAGATGGGGTTGGTTCATAATATTCCATGTGAAAGTAACGAAGAAGGTCACGGGCATACTTAAATTGAGAAATAAAGATTCCTTCTTTGGTTTGCAAGACTTGGAGGCCAAGAAAATAATGCAAATTTCATAAGCCTGTCATTTCAAATTTCTTCTTAAGACTGTTTAAAATTTATGGTCACTACCAGTAAGAATAAGGTCATTAACATAAAGAACAAGGATGATGAGATGGTTTCCTACTTTCTTGGTATAGACATTAGGGTAAGAGTGACATCTAGAAAAACTAGTGTCCAGAAGAAACCTATCCATTTTGGCATACCAAGGTCGAGGAGCTTGCTTAAAAGGCCATACATAGATTTCTTAAGGAAACAGACAAGGCTAGAGTCATTTTGATCATATCCAGGAGGTTGTTCCATGTAAATTTCTTCCTACAAATCCCCATCCAAGAAGGCTGAATTGACATCCATTTGATGTACCTCCAATATATGTAAGGAAGCAAGGGCAAGAACAAGGCAGATGGAGTTCATTTTGGTGACAAGGGAAAAGGTTTCTTTGTAGTCAATTTATTCAACTTGGAAAAATCCTTTGGAAACTAACCTTGCCTTTATCATTTCAACACTTCCATCAGATGCATACTTAGTTTAATATAACCATTTACATCTGAAAAGTTTTCTTCCTTTCGAAAGAGGTACAAGATCCCAAGTATCATTCACCATTAAGGAATGACATTATTCATCCACAGCTGTGTCCCAATTTGGATTCCCTAAATCTTTTGCAAATTCCTATGGATCATGATTCTCTGAAACTTGAGCCAAAATATAAGTGGATCATTAGAGTTGAGAACGTGTTCGGCGTTGATCTCTAGGATCACCAGCAAGATAACCAGACGATTTGCATGTTGAACTGACCCATAGAGGAAGTGGTTGTGCTAGTGTAACTGGGGGGAAATGAGCAGGCGGAGGTGGATTTTCATCCTCATTATCATCATCAAAATCCATAGTAGGAACACTATTAAGAAATTTGGGAGTAGAAGATGGTTTGTAGGCCATAGATGGAACATACACCAAACTAGGCTCGCAGGCCGAGATATTTTCATCAAATTTAACATCTCTTATAATAATTGTATCATGGGAATGTGTCTAAAGAAGACTATAACCTTTGACATCTTTAGAATATCCAACAACTATGCACTTTTACTCTTAGAATGCAATGATTTCCATTTTTCATCCATAATATGAACCCATGCTTCACTATCAAACACGTGGAAGTGGTTGACTTCTAGTTTAATTTTACTGGGCATGCTTCTTCTGGTGTGATACCTTTTAAAGTTTTAGTGGGGGTACGATTAACTATGTAATTTTCACAATTTATGGCTTCATCACAAATTGAAGACTTGGTCCCTTAGCTTGGAGCATACAATTAGCCATTTCTTTTAAAGTGTGATTCTTTCACTCAACCACACCATTTTCCTATGGTGTATATGGAATAGTGTGTTGTTGTTGGATGCCTTGTGTAATGCAGTAAGTAATGAACTTGTTAACCTATTCTCTTCCATTATCATATCTTAACAGTTCAACTGAATGAGTCAGCTCTGTTATGGCAGAAGCTTAATAAAATAGAATGAGCAAAGCAAGATTACGCAATACACATAAACACAAATGCACAGACGATATGCAAGAATGCGTCCTATTCTCTATTACTTGCAAATAGATCCAAAAACTGATGTATGTTACAATGTTATACATGCTTATATAGAAGTCTGAGACCCTTGGGTGCCTTCACGTTACGTTCAATTACAAAGAAGAAGTTAGAACGGTTTCAACTGTTCAACCGTTACAGTCGACTGGAAGACAGAAAGACAGTCTGTCGAGGTTCGACAGTCGCTGGTCGCATGTTGACGTTGTATGCCTATGTCGCGAACTGTGAGGTCGTTGAACATGTCGCAGTATGTCGAAGTCGAGACTCGTCGGAGTTGTGTCGAATTTGAAACCTGTCGAATTGTTGAGGTTGTCGAAGTCATGTAGTGTCGAAACTTGTCAAAGTTGTATCAACAGCGATGACTGATCGAAGATGTCAAAGTTAACATCTGACAACAAATTCCAACTGCGATGTGGATCAGACCTCCTTCCTTAAGAAACAATGGACCCCATTGTTTGCTCGCGAAGGTGAGGAAACTTGTCGATCACTTCAGTAGCAGAGTACCACTTTCCTTGAGATGGGATCTGGCCAGCTTTGGAAACCTAAAACAAGAGAATTGTGTTCGTCCTTGTAAGGAGTACTCATCGTCCCACAATGGTGTCGCAAGGGAGAGGCTCCTGAATATCTGGATTGATGTCTGCGAGATCTACTATTGAGAAATCCTTCTGTTCCAACAAGGGTGCATGGTATGGTCGAAGTAGATCCACATTAAAGACTGGATGCAGACCCAGGCAAGCAGGAATGTCGAGCTGGAAAGCATTCTCGCCAATCTGTTGAAGAATATTGTATGGACCATATCGCAAAGGTTTTAACTTCTTCAAAGGACCTGTGAAGTGCTCCTTCTTAAGATGTAGCCAGACCTTATCCCCAATGTGAAATGTACGAGGAATGTGATGCTTGTCGTGTCGGGCCTTAGCTTTCTCGTTTGCTCTATGCAACATATCCTGTGCTTGTCGCCGAATGTCACAAATCTGTTCTCAAAACTTGATTGCTTTATCAACTTCTCGTTGACTGCGATCTGTGTTGGAGTTTGGCTATGTCGAGGAGCTGATCAAGTCGATAGGCGCTGAGGGTTGAAATCCGTAACAGACTTCAAAGGGACTCTTGCCTGTAGAGCTGTGCTGAGCACGATTGTAGCTGTGCTGAATGTATGAAAGACTATCATCCCATGTGCGTCGATGTTGGTGATTCTACATGTGAAGTAGTTGTACTACCAAGCGATTCACAACTTTCGTCTATCCATTGGTCTGAGGATGGAAAGTTGTCGACAATGAAAGTCGCGTGTCTAGGTGTTTCCAGAGGGTCTTCCAAAAGATGCTGACGAATCTGGAATCTCAGTTGGAAATGATGGTTGTGGGTAAACCAAAGTGTTTCCAAACATGTGTAAAGAAGAGTTGAGCAATCTGCTATGCTGTCGTGGTCTTCTTACATGGTATGAGAATGGCCATCTTGGAAAATCGGTCGATTACTACTAATATCGTGTCATGCTGATGTTTGGTAGTAGGATAACTCGTCAAGTAGTCCATAGAAATAGATTCCCATGGTCGACTAGGAACTGGCAGAGGTGTGTATAATCCCTGTCGTTGATTAGGTGGCTTAGCAATGGCACAAACCACGCATGATCAAATGTACTTGTTGATGTCAGATTTAAGTGTAGGCCAGAAGAAATACTTCTGCAGAATAGCAAGTGTCTTTGCGACTCCAAAGTGTCATGCGGTCTTGCTGTAGTGCGCATCCCAAATGAGCTGTTGTCGTTGCTCACCGGTTGGTACACAAAGCTGTCTAAGCTTGTATAGCAAGGTATCTTTCAGGAAGTAGTCGGAGTCTGAGGTCGATGACTTGTTAGTCTGTAACTATCGGTAGACTGCTGAGAAGTCGTTGTCGTCCTCGTACAACTGTTGCCAAGTGGTCGTGTCATAACCCTGCATACTCATCACTGTCAAGAGGAGAGTAATGGGTGGTCGACTGAGGCAATTTGCAGCGGCATTAGCCTTGTCTTTTCAATACTTAATCACCAATTGAAATTGTTGTAGGTAATTAATCCACTTGAGTTGTCGGTTTGTCTACAACTTTGATTGTGTCGAGGTGAGCTGTAGAGGCTTGTGATCAGTAAGAATGACCGTTTCCTTGCCAAGGATGTAATGCCTCCATTGCTTGAGAGCTTGCACGATGGCATACAGATCTTTTTCATATATTGAGTATCTTCTAACTGTGTCGTTAAAAGTATCAGAATGAAAAGCGACTGGGTGACCAGACTAAGTGATCACTACGCCCAAGGCATAGTCCGATGCGTCCGTCTCAATCTCAAAGGGCTGATGCAAATCAGGTAACACAAGTACTGGTGCAGTGCAGAGCCTATGTTTGAGCTATTCAAAAGTTTGCTTGATGTGTTTCTATCCATTGAAAGACAGTTTTCCCATTTCCTTTCGTCAACTGATGCAAGGGCCAGGCTATGTGAATGAAACCGAGTATGAATCATCGATAGAAATTCGCCAAACCAAGAAAACTTCTTAGTTCTTCAATGCTTCTAGGAATGGGCCAATCTTTGAGGATCTGTACTTTGTCTGGATCGACATGAATGCCTGCAGAGTCAATTACATACCCCAAGTATTTGATGCTGGTCATCACAAAAGAGCACTTGTCCATGCTCAAATAGAGCCGATGTTGCTGGAGAGTGTCGAGGATTTGTTGAAGATGTCTGACATGTTCTTCCCATGATCGACTGAAAATCAATATATCATCGAGATAGACAATAACCCATTTGCCGATGAAAGGTCGGAGAAGGTTATCCATATGTCGCATGAGGGTCACAGGTGCATTGGTTAAGTTGAAAGGCATGACTAACCATTCAAACACTCCTTCCTTGGTCTTGAAAGCAGTTTTCCACACATCTGAGGGCTCAATTGGAATCTGATGGTATCCCAACTTGAGGTCGAGCTTAGTAAAGAATTTAGCACCTTTCAGAAAGTCGACAAGCTCGTTTATCCGCGGAAGAGGGTATCGATTCTTCACCGATATTTTGTTGAGAGCTCTGTAGTCGATACACATGCGCCAAGTCCCGTCTTTCTTTAGAACTAGGATGACTGGAATTCCACAAGGAGAGGAGCTGGGTCATATATGACCTTTGTCGATTAATTATTGGATTTGTCTGGGAATCTCTTCATTTTCGAGAATGGATCTTCTGTAAACAGATGCATTAGGCAAAGAAGAACCAGGAACAAGTTCAATGGAATGTTTTACCTGGCAATGCTGAGGTACTCCATCTGGAGCTTGAAAGAGGTTTTGGTAATCATCGAGAATATGATCGACTTGCTGCTTCTGTCGAGAGCTGCATTGGTCGGTGACTCGACTCGTTGCTGCAGTCTTCTTAGAATGTTGCGGCTTGATCATGATTAATGCAAATTTCTGAACATGATTGATGAGCTTCTTTGTCTGTTTGGTAGATATCAGTGCAACCGTTGGTGTAGGTTGACACTCTGGTATGCTGAACCATCGATTTCGGATTCTGACAATCATCTTCTGAGGCCATGACTGATAACTTCCATGTCTATCCCAGAGGTAAGATTTCCCAAACAGGGCATCGGCTACGGAGAGTGGTGCCACGTCACAGATTATTTCATCTTCAAAAGGTTTTATGAAGTAGGTGATTTTTCATTGTCGAGTGATCCGTAGTTCTTGTCCATCCTTCATCCGACCAATGTTGTAAGACTGAGGATATGGAGTGGTGACAAGACCTAATTTCTTCACCAGTTCTTCAGAAACGAAGTTCTTTTGTCTCCCGTTGTCCACAATCAGATGCAATGGGTTTCTCTAGACCCATATCTGTGTATGGAACAGACGCTCTCATTCCTCCTCATCGACAATAGTCGAGGCTACTTGAGTTGTCGAGGTTAAAAGGGTCGTCGCATCTAGATCAGATTCTTCCACCGTCTTGTCGAACGCGTCGAAGGTCAACACTTTTGTCAAAAATGTCTTCCAAGCCTTGCATTCAGACGTATCATGCCAAGATGAGTGGTGGTAATCGCACCATTTTTCGGTCGGCGGTTGTTTGCTATGTTCCTTTTTGTGAAAAGGCTTCTTACCATTGTCGGGCTTTGGTGGTGTCGACTGAGAAGATCTTGACTTGTCATAGTCGGCTGGTGTCCTCTTATCGGGTGGTCTTCCTGATGTCAGCTTTGTCACGAAACATGCTTTTCCTTTTTGCTTGGTTTCCAGTTTGATGGCGTAGTGGAAAGCATCTGCAAGCGTATTGACAGTCAAAAATTCCATCTCCTGCTGGATGTACTGAGATAATCCGCTGGTGTATTTCAGAACAAGCAATTTCTCTTCTTCTTGGACGCCAAGTCTTGCCATGAGTCGGTAGAACTCGTCAGTGTGACTCTGTACTGATTGGTCTTTCCATTGCCTTAGCTACTTCCACTTCTTATACTACTACTCGAGGTATTTCGACAGGTAAAATTCCTTCAGGATGTGTTCGACAAATTTATCCCATGTGTCGATGGGGTCTCCGTTTTTCTCCATCTTTGTCGAGAGGTTCTCCCACCAACAGTGCACAGAGGTTGACATCTTTAAGGACACAATGGTGACTTTTTCAGCTTTGGAGAGTTGATTTACAGCGTAATACGATTCCAATTGTTGACGGATTCCGCGTCAATCTTTCCTTCAAGATTCAGTATGTCGAGATTCATTTGCACTTTGAAGGGGCTTATTTTATCGGAGTGAGTTCTCGTCGAGGATCCTCCGAATGTCAAAGCGAATCGCAAGAGAATCTCATTGAACTGGGCAAACATTTCAGTTCGTTGTCGAGCCAGAGCTTGCTCAATTAGCTGTGTTGTCTCGTCGGCTGCATGTCTATCATCTGTTTCTTCTGTCATGTCTGGAAATCGCGTCTGCTTGGATTGCTGAGATTGCGAGCGAGTTTGAACTGGCATAAGTCAGGTAACTTCGAGAGAAGTGTATACGCAGAACTTAAGCAAGAAAACTGAGTATGCTCTAATACCAATGATTCGTATCATGTCCAGGAAGCACAAGGGGGACAACAGTTCGACTAAATGAGTCGGCTCTGTTATGGTGGAAGCTTAATAAAATAGAATGAGCAAAAGCAAGATTACGCAATACACATAAATACAGATACGCACAGACAATATGCAGGAATGCGAATTGTTCTCTATTACTTGCAAATAGATCCAAAAATTGATGTATGTTACAATGTTATATATGCTTATATAGAAGTCTGAGATGCTTGGGTGCCTGCCCTTTACGTTCAGTTACAAAGAAGAAGTTAGAACGGTTTCAATTGTTCAACCGTTACAGTCGACTGGAAGACAGAAAGACAGTCTGTCGAGGTTCGACAGTCGCTGGTTGCATGTCGACGTTGTATGCCGATGTCGCGAACTGTGAGGTCACTGAACATGTCGCAGTATGTTGAAGTCGAGACTCGTTGGAGTTGTGTCAAATTCGGAACCTGTCGAAGTGTTGAGGTTGTCAAAGTCATGTAGTGTCGAAACTTGTCGAAGTTGTATCAAAAGCGATGATTGATCGAATATGTCGAAGTTAACATCCGACAACAAATGCCAACTGCGATGTGGATCAATTATCATATCTTAACTTAAGAATTTGATGACCAAATTGTTTCTCAACAAGGGCCTTGTAGGCCAAGAACATGTCAAATATTTATCTCTTAAGTTTTAGGAGATAAACCCAAGTGCACTTGGAGTAATCATCAATGGAAGTTAAGAAATATGTGAAACTAGACAAGGAGGTTGATGGAAGAGGACCACACAAGTCACTATGCACAATCTATAAGGAGGCCAAGGCATGCCAAGAGGCATGTTTGTCAAAGTTGTCCCGATGATGTTTTCCGAGTACACAACTAGAACAAACACCATCCCTACAAGATACCATCGAAAGACCTGTCATCATATTTTCTTTACATTTCCAATGAGAGATAGTTTAAGTGACCAAAAGCTCATGTCAAAGTTCGCTCAAGTCATCGCTATGAGGAACAAAAACTGAGGGAAAAGGTGATGACCCGGAGTTGTTAAATTTGTATAACTTAGTAATATCATCAACAATTCTAGTGGCTAGGACATGCTTACAATATTTGAAATCCTTGATTACAACTTGGTGAGGCATAAACGCTACATTCTTACCTTTACCAGAATGAGTGATTTGATAGACTAACAACAAATTGCACGGAATTCTTGGAACACATAGTACATCATTGAATTGACCATCATCTACATGAATTGTTCTAGATCCTACAACATTAAGAGACATGTCATCACCAACAAATAGTTGTTTGGTGTTACATTCATTCATAGTAGAAAATATTTTCTTAGCCATATGATAAGATGCTCCAGAATCAATGAGCCAGTCATTAGAAGAAGAATATGCATTGAAAGAAAAAATAGAAGCATAAAGTGCATGTCCTTGAGTTGTAGAGTCAAAAGAAAAATCAAGGTTGATGTTGTGCTTCTTCATTCCTGCTTCCAAGGATGACATCTTCTTAAAGCATTTAGATTCCACATGACCATCTTCCTTGCAATAGTTGCAATGATGCTCAATATTCTTACCCTTGGATTTGGTTCCTTTTTCATCATTGGAAAGATGAGTTTGTTTTGATTATTATTGAAAGGATGTTGCTTCTTGGGAATATTAGTTTTATTTTTATGTTGTACCACTAAGGATTTGTTAGATGTATTAGCATTGTTGATTACTCCAAGATGTATTAGCTTATCTTGATCTGTAATCAAGGAATCACAAAAATATTCAAGAGTGGGTTTTGTATAGTGAATCCATGGATATTCTTTCATGGAGTAAAATGTAGATACAAAAACATAATAGGCAGTTCCAAGCTTGGAAATAATATGAAAAATACATTGCTTGTCCCCCCTTTTTATGTTGCATTCTTCAACTAAGAGTCTAAGGGTTTTGTACTTAGATAGATAGTCTCTATGCAAAAGAAATCACCTGGATGTAAGATAATCAACTCATTTCAAGATGGTGACCGAAAATCTCATTGTGTTTACCAAACACAGTTTCCAGTTTTTCCCAAGCAGCACCTAGTTCATCAATTCCTGATAGGTGGAATCGTAAATCAATAGAAATTGACATTTCAAATAATCCATAGGAATCATCACATTTATTGTACCATTTTATTTTCTTATCATCATCAGTAGATATGTTTTATTCCCCCAAGGTAATCCGGTAATGTCCCCTACTTCATAGGACATATGTAACACCCCATATCTTGACAATTGTTAATTAAAAACTCTAATGTGATTTAGCTTACCATTTTATTTGCTTATTATATGTTGACTAGGATAGATTGATTAAGACTATTGTTATATGGACATGTGGACTCCCTTGAGGTGTGTATGGTAAGTGGAATTTACTATTGAATTCATTAATGGAAATGAATATGTCACTTCATATTGAACATGCAAATTTAATATAGAATATCCATGTGTAGAATGCTAATTTAGTTGTTGCAAAAAGAACTTACAGGATTATTTGTAAATGTCATATTAGTGATATGGATTGGCACTTGAAAGAGTTGGGTATGGCTATATATATGTTTCATGTTAATGATGAACTATTCCACATGTTGATTGGCTATGAGATAGGTGGATTCCTATATTTCCAAAGAGCACGAGATGTCTTGAACATCATGAGTATAATGATGTTATATATCAAATTCCATGCTATTTAATTATGAATTCCAATATTTCTATGACTTGTGGGTGAGTGTGAGTTTTGATAGGAATTGTGACTTGCCCAAAGTGGTTTTTCAATGACGGAACCCCTTAGATCAGTGATGGCATAGTATGGTTGATGTAGGGCATTGATCCTAGTACTATCAGGTGGGGTGGAGGCATTTCCCACCATCGAACCTCCGAAACCTAGAGTCGTGGGAGGGATGTGTTGAGCACGCTCCCGTGGATGTGTGGTGACAACTAGTGGGTGCCTGCGAGGGAAGCTTGGTCGATGTGGTCGATCGACACTTCCGCTTACGGGTTCTATACATGGTCATACGCGTAGTCGAGATTCCATGGTATATTCCAGCAGAGGATGGGATGGTGAGGTCAGGAGCTGGAAGTAGTGGTGATTAGGTGGTTGGAGTACTGATAGGATGGATGGGACCAATGATGGATTGGATGGCGTTCTTGATTGTTATTAACCATCGTGATTATATGCTTGATTTCATCATTATGTTTATGTAATTTTTTCTTATTGATTATGTATGATGAATGATGCATGGTTTAATTGTACTTCTATATGTTGTTTGAGAGCATGTAATAATGATCTATTAGGAGCATTAAATGTGATTATTAGTACCCACGCTTAAGACGTGTGCACTGGCCATGCATACGCCAATTCATGAGTACAATACTATGATTGGTCGATCGATGAATAAATTAATATGGTTATATTAGCTAAAAGTATATTGGTTGATGAATTGTTGAAAGTATTACTTGTGTGTTGAAAGTATGAGTTTGTTGACTTGTCAAATATGTTTTAGATTTACATAAATTGATTGTATTATTGAATTACATATATAATTATATAATATAATATAAATTATGTCATAGTATAATATAGTATATGAAAATATCTTATGTGACTTATGATTGAAAGGATAATATAAATAAATGGATAGATAGGATTTGCACAAATTTTTAGAAAAGAGTTGTCATAGTTGCATTAAGAAGGGAGCATGACAAGTAAGACTTTGCAACCATGTTTATTAATATTTTAATTATTTAAATCAAATTGCTATATTTTTCTAGAAAATGAATTTATTGATTGTTGACTATTATTTTTGGAATTTATTGATGGATGAGGAGGATGATGAGAAGTTTTGATATAAATAGGAGACTTGAGATAGGAAGAGGGGAGTCTTTTCTCTTGAAGGATATTTTGGTAAGAGTTTTGATAGGAAGAGGTCTTTTGGATAATTTGGGGTATGAGAAGTTGGGAAGAGTTGGAAGAGTTTGAGAACTCTTGGAAGATTTGATACATAGCCTACTAGTGCATCACTGTTCTGTTCTTTGGGGGTCTTGTGCACGGAGGGCCAAGAGGCCATTTGGATGGGACCATTCAATGGTTTTCCTGGGGCTAGGGAGACGGCTAGGCCCCTAGTTGGCTGGGAGGTAAAACTGTGGTCCCGCTTTGGGCAATGAAGAAGGAAGCAACTTGAGGAGAAGAGGGAAGCTTGCTCAATTTGGACTCCGTCACCATTCTTATAACGAGGTATTTTTCTTGTGATTTTAAATTGTTTATATGTTGTTGTAAACTTCTCATATGATGCTATTGCTACATGATTTATGATGTTAATTTATGTTGTGTGAATCACCAATGAAGTTTTACAAATTCTTAGTTATTTGATGCTATTGCAAAATGCTTATATTTTGTTTATATGTTGTTATGGTTACACTTTGATTATATGTTGTTTAGTCACAAAATCTATGTTTAATTAGATTAAAATTTATAATGTCAATGAAAGCATTACAACATCCTCCATACAAGCTTTCCATGAGAACTTATTGGAATTGGTAAGCATAATATCACATGGAGCGATTATATTGTAATATGTAGGCTTCAAAAATAAAAAAATTATGGTCTAGATTCAAATATATTTAAAAAATAAGTTGTTTAAAAAAAATAGCACTGAAAACGAACTTTGGATGCCAAAATTATGCCCTTTTAAAAAAAGGCATGAAAAGGAGCCAAGGAGCCACATGGTAGGAAAATGTTGATCCACGTGGCAGAGAGGAAAAAATGAAGTAAAGAAACCCCCCCCCAATAACTTTTCCTATAAACTCACTTTTACAAATAAGTTGCTTCAAAATAAGTGACCCACTTTTATAAAACAAGTGGGAAGCACTTTTACAATATAGTTACTTGATAACATAAAGTCACATGAACTTTTACAAAAGTTAACAAAAAGAAGGACTTGAACCAAAGACCTCTTACTTTTTAAAGCAACTAATCTCAAGGAATCATTTATTTTTCCTTTGCTTCTTCCCAAATGTAAGTTCAGATGAATGAAAAATAAATAAAAATAATAGAAACACTAGGTAGAAATTTAAAAGAAAAAACATCAATCCATTGTAAAGTTCAGAGTTTGATTGCATACCCAGATACATTTCCCATAGCCTCTCTTGACTAAAAACCTTTTTTTAATCTAATCCATGAAAGGATCGATGAAAGATAGGATAAATTAGGCAGATATTGAGAGAAAACTAGAGTCTACATATTGCGCAAAGGAAAAACAACACGCAGTAGAATTTCAATTTCAACAGAGTGCAAATGGAGAATAGATAATTATGGATTTAACTATTCATAATATAAGACGACACTCTTTGTTTTCCTTATTGGAACTAGATTCAAATAGCTCACCATTCCCAATAACGACCCTCGGTACAAGAAGTACCTAGCAAAATCTAAACCAAGATGTTGGCTTGTGGTATTTACCATAAGAGTGTACAACTCCCTCATATTTTACAAAATATTATTGGAAACATCCTTGGTGATGTTTATAGGCATGGTTGACATTTACTTCAATACAAAATTGTAATATTACACAATTTCTATAAATAAATAAAATAAAATAATTAAGCAAATGTTGAGAGAAAAATGGAGTCTAAATATTGCACAAATGTGAAACAACACATTAGAATTTCAACAAAGTGCATGAGAAGAGGACATGATTTGATGTCCTTATTGGAACTAAAGTTTAATTTAACTTCACCATTCCCAGTAACAACCCTTACTACAAGCAATACCTAACAAAATCTAAAACCAAAATATTGGTTTTTAGTATTTACCATGAGAATGTACAACTCCCTCTGTTTTTTTCAAAATGTTATTAGAAACCTCCTTGGTGATATTTACAAGCATGCTTGATATATTATTTAATCACAAAAGTGTAAATTTTACACAAGTTTTATAGAAAAAATACAAGCAAAGATTGTGAATTTGAATCTTGGAAGCATAATTCCTGCTATTGTAAAATTAAGAAGTTTGTATATGATCTTGAGATGACAGGCATGGCATTGCCAAAAAACATTAGTAAATGTTTCCATAGAGGCACCGTCTTAGACTCGGCCTCCAAATGGTAGGATCTTTGTGCACTGCAAAAGCATAATATGCATATGTAAAATAGTTAAAATGTTTTTTCCTTTCAGTACGACCAAATGGAACCTATCAATCCTTGAACAGTTGCAATAATATATCTAAACATAGGAACATTTGCAACTCCTATCTATTCCTAAACAAGAAAAAAATAATTTTTCAAACTTCAAGAAATGTCAGGATCCTTACCCAAGAGAAGACAATGAAAAAATTTATCCTAGTTGGATCCCAATCACGAGTCTACCTTCTAGTCTCATGAATCTACCATGTCCAAGGAATGGGGTCCAATATATAGATGAAATTATGTGACTATTGGTAAATGGGGTGGGTTTCTTTGTCCCTGTTACCCCCTTATTGCATAGGTGTTCACCTAAATTTTTCATGAGGATTCCTGAGCTTGCTGGGATGATTCTGTGGACTAAGGAAGCAATTCTTGACCTCAAACGGCACTAGAAAAAAATTTGGTTATGTTTTGTGGGTTAAAACATAAATAAATATCTATTTTTGGGGCCTTTGTCAGCAGTAAGCCTTATCATTCTAGAATTGGCACATTCTGAGATTAAAAAAGATGACAAGGGACGGGTCTGGGCATGAAAACAACCTAAGTCTTCAAATTTGGGCACATATGAGGGTTGTTATGACCTCAATCAGTATAAGACACTCCTAAAAGGTAATTATGTGCATAAAAGCTACCTTGATCTTCAATTATGAAGATATGACAAAGGTGAAACTCCACCTAATAAGCAAGAACACCAAGAAACTTTTAAAGATGGGACAATTTGATGGTAAAAGAAATAGTTCTCAGCCATATAACAACAAAATAAAGGCTCAGAACTGTGTAAGTAAAAGCAAAGTATTTGTTGTATAGGAAAGTACATTCTAGCCTCTAGAGGTGACTAGCACAATTGGTCATGCTTAAAAGGGTACTTGTGATGTAGCCTCCTGTAGAAGCAGCATTGAGAAAGCTTTTCTGAACATGGTATGGTGAGGTTTCTTGGAGAAACAACCCTATACCCTATCATAGCTCATGAATTATTCTAATTTTGGTGGAGGATTTTTTCCACAATCCAATAAACATTGAAGCAACAACATTGGAGAGACAAGACATATTTGGAGCTAGACTTTATGTCATTTGGGGAAGTTGCAAAAAAAATTTAATATCTCTGTGAGGTGATCTTGATCAGCAAGGAGGACAAGCTTCACTTGACTAGAGTTACAGCTGCAGCTGGGAAAAATGCTGGTATATGTCTACAATAACCACAGGATTTATGATAGAAGTTGCCTAGTGGTAGTTCATACCATCTGGGATAAAAATCCTAGAAGTATGTTTTTGTTCACAATGACCCTTATTGTGTGCCTAGTGGGACTCTAAGAATTAACTTTCCAAAGTACCAGCAAGATGAGGACTCCATGTATTCCCTCATATGTGACTCCCATGACTGTGAAAATGTTACCATATCAAATGTTGGTGGGCTCCGGTTTACATAGCCAAACAAATATCATGTTGAAGGCTCATAAAAAAGGAAGAACGTACCAAATTTAAGATTAATGGTGGAAAATTTCTATGAGTTGGTTGAAATTCTTAATTATGATCGAAAGAGACCGAGAAAGACGGTCATACTACAGTTACAATTATGCCGGTGGTTGAGTGGGTTTGATTCATTCTGGCAGCATAGAAATTATTGGTCCCTAATCTTAGAAACAATTAGCGTGTAGTCCCTAATCTTCCACACTTGGCATACATGTATAGATGGGTTGTTTCCACATTAACATATGACTTAAATCTATTCCTAATCATACATTCTTGGATCCACTTACCCTGTTCTAGAGCTGTCGATTATGCACATGTCAGAATCATGCTCTTGAAGATGATCAAATCCAGCTTCACATGGTCCTGCTACATTTCATCAAAGAGCCTCAAAGCCTCACTAGAAATCCCATTCTGAGCATATATCGATCCATCATTGCATTCCATGAGACCACATCCCATTCAAGAATTTTGTCAAACAATTGGCGTGCAATTTCACAAGACTCATGGTTGCTCATTATATAGCATAACCTGCCTCAATTTTACCTTGTTCCGCTTCTACATCCTCTAATAAGAGAAAATACCACACTGTAAAATATACCATATACAGAAAATGCAATGAATACTCTAGTTGACAAAAACAAATAAAAAGCAAGGATCCTTGAAGGTAAGCTAAGTGAGATAAAACCTCTCATTCTTTTTATGCAAACACATAATGATGATGGGCAAGTTTTTCCTAAGGTAACCATTTATTTAACTAACAGAGAAACAAATCCTACATGTCTTGTCATTCGAAGAAATATGTAGAGCATCCTGGCCGAGGGCATAAACTGGATCTAGAAGAGAGGAAGACAATGTTCTTAACAACTTGAAGAGAAGAATGGGAAGGAAGATTAATTAGCATTTAGAATTACTCTTATTTTAAAAGACTCTGATGATGTCAGGACTTCCTAGTTACTCAGAATCCATGGGTTCCCGATGAAAGGATCTAGAAGGATGACAACTAAAGAAGAGGAAATAATATGTTGTGAGACGACGTTTGGTTTCAAAAGCTTGAATCGGATCTTATAAATTTCTGACCCTGTTTCATGAAATGGCTTGCCCTCCTTACCCGAGCGATATCTTGTCTCCCATCTCAGGGTTTGATATCCCACAGTAGCGACCTTGCTACCTAGAAAGATGGTATTACACCATCTTGTTGTTGGTGCAGTTGTCCCTCCTTCAAAGGTTGTTGGATAACCCAATGCATCATTGCATGATGTTTCTCTCTTGTAATTATAGTCGAGACCCCGAATCTCGATCGAGTACTTGAATCCCATGTGCCATAGGGGGGAAAAATTTTACAAAATTTGGCGCCCTCTTCTTTCAAAAAAATAAAGAGGCAATTTTGACCAAATTTTACTTCTATCACTACCCTTCATATATATAAGTCCCTCGAGTTTGGTTTTAAAGAGGTCAAATATTGCATGTAGTAAAGTTGAATGATGCGTTTCCATATTTAAGTTCAAATTTGATGACATATGACAAGGATGATGATGATCATGAGGACAAGGTTGATGACAATGGAAATCATCATGAGATCAATGGTGACGATTACGATGATAACGAGAGCGATAATGATGAGGGCGAAGATAATGACAATGATGAAGATGGTGATGACAATGATGATAATAATAATGATATTTGGTTTATTAAAGTCAAACCAACTGCTTGGACATTGTGATACTAGTTTGGGAAGGCATAAAATGGAATTGTTCCCTTTGACTAGATGTTTTGGTCATTAAAATCCATCATGAGAAATCATATAATCAACTGGAGTGATGACAACTATGACAATAACAATGATGATAATGATGATGTCATCAATGGTCATAGAATGACGATGATGATGATGATAATGAAAATTGTTAAGATTCAATATGCTAAGATAGAAAATATCAGTATTACATTCCATTTCACAACAATAGCATATAAAGGATCACTGAAAGAACAACAAGCACAACATAAACACAAGAGACACAGATTTATCCTGGGAAACCCTCATGGGGTAGAAAACCCAGCAAAGCTTCCTCAATATAGATGAACAGGAAATACAAAGATGTAATCCCCAAACATGATCTCCTTCTCCTCCATAGCAGATCTCTCTCTCACCTATGCACCAATCACAAGTGAGTGTAATGTGTGTTAAATGAGGAACACACCTCCTCTATTTATACACAACTCCGACTTGACTTTTACACTAACTAGGTCGGCCCCAACTTAACCACTTAACATAATGTGACAAGGTCGACCCCACTAGGGTGGTCTAATAACCCTTTAACCCACATGACTCATATAGGGCTGACCCCCACTAGGGAAGTCTAATAACCCAAGTTACCACATTCTCCACGGAGGAACAAAACATCTCCGGATATACAATAAGGTCTTCACGGAGGAATGAAACATATCCGGAATAATAAAGTACAAATATAATATTCTTAGAAGTTACAATATTTAAACACTCCCCCTTAACGAGAAGGATATTATAACAACATCTGTAGGAGCAAGGAGTCGTCAACTACATGATATATGATACATCTATAAATCATTGGAAGCTTTCTTTAACATGATCAGTAACTCAAACAATTACTGGAACATCTTCAAGATCTTCAATACTGGACATCAACATATTCAGTACTGAGTATTCATCTTCTGTACCACTCGAACAGCTACAATAATATCATCATATGGATCTCCCGATCAACAACATCATCATTTGGACCTCTGATCAACAACATCATCATTTGGATCTCCCGATCAACAACATCATCATCTGGATCTCCCGATCAACAACATAATCATCTAGATCTCCCGATCAATAGCATCATCATCTGGATCTCCCGATCAATAGCATCATCATCTGGATCTCTCGATCAATAGCATCATCATCTGGATATCTAGATCAATAGAATCATTTGGATCTCTCGATCAACAGCATCATCTGGATCTCTCGATCAACAGCATCATCATCTGGATCTCCGATCAACAGCATCATCATCCGGATCTCCGATCAACAGCATCATCTGTATCTCTCGATAGACAACATCATCATCTGGATCATCTCGATCAACATCATCATCTGGATCATATCGATCAACAATATCATCATCTCGATCATCTCGATCGACAGCATCATCTGGATCATCTCGATCAACAGTATCATCATTTGGATCATCTCGATCAACAGCATCATCATCGCAGCATACTCTGCAATACGCATGATCCTTCCTTTCGGAATTACAGGATCATGATTAGTCCTTCCTTTCAGAATTACGAGACTCTAATCCATCAACTCTGGTGATCATTCCTTTCGAAATTATGGGATCATGGAAAGTCCTTCCTTTCGTAATTATGGGACTCTAGTCCATCAACTCTGGTGATCCTTCCTTTCAGAATTACAGGATCATGGACAATCCTTCCTTTCAAAACTACGAGACTATAGTCCAACAACTCTGGTGATACTTCCTTTCGGAATTACAGGATCATGGACAGTCCTTCCTTTCGAAATTACAGGACTTTATCCCATCAACTCTGGTAATCCTTCCTTTCGGAATTACGGGATCATGAACAGTCCTTCCTTTCGAAATTACGGGACTCTAGTCTTTACAGAGCTACCACACTTGGACGATCCTTCCTTTCGGAATTACAAGATCCTTATCCACTACTCACATCTTAGACAATCCTTCCTTTATGAATTATGGGATTCTAGTGTAAGGATCAATATTTAAGACTCTCCTTCCTTTTGGAATTATGGGATCACAGTCAAGGGATGATCAATCCCACCACAATCCAATGATCAACATTTTAAGACTATCCTTCCTTTCGGAATTACGGGATCACTGTCCAAGGATGATCAATCCTAATCCAATTTAAGACACCTCTCATGTATATGGATGATGCAGTCCAGATCTACTTACAGTTTGATCAATCTTGATCCATTTAAGACACCTCTCATGTCTATGGACGATGCATTCTTGTCACGTACATTTTGAACTAACTCTTCAGGGACGATGCAGTCCTATCACGTACATTTTGAACTAACTGTTCAGGGACGATGCAGTCCTATCACATACATTTTGAACTAATTGTTCAGGGAATCCTATCACGTACATTTTGAACAAACCGTTCAAGGATGATGCAGTCCTATCACGTACATTTTGAACCAACCATTCAGGGACGATGCAGTCCTATCACGTCTACTTAGACAAAGTCTAAGGACCACTTTTCAGAGACATATGTCTACGGATCAATTCAGGGACCGAAGTCTAGGGATGATACAATCCTTCTCATCCACTAGGGACCACTTCTCGGAGACATATGTCTACAGATCAATTCATGGACCGAAGTCCAGGGATTAAACAATCCCTCTCGTCAACTTAGGCCAAGTATTAGGACCACTTATCAACCTTATCGTTGATATCATCGACCTCATCGTCGGGATAGGTAACCTCATCATCGACCTCATCGTCGGAACAGGTAACCTCATCATCGATACAAGTATCCACATCATCAATACAAGTATCCTCATCATCGATACATGTATCCTCATCATCGAACTTACAGTCGATGTAAGCAATCTCATCATCGGCAACCACATCACTCCTCCTTTCGATGAGGGTCCTGCTGAACTACACCAAGCTTGTCTCAGAAACACTCAAACTTTAATCGAGATAGAGATTTGGTCAATACATCAGCAACTTGTTCGTCAGTGCTCACATACTCGAGCTTTATAGCTCCTTTCTGCATCATATCCCGTATATAGAAATATCGGATCTCTATGTGCTTTGACTTATCATGGAATCACTGGATTCTCTGTCATCTTGATATAACTCTGGTTGTCACACAGGATCATAGTGGGGTCCATATCTAAGTCAAACAATCCTGATAACAGCTTCCAAAGCCATATCACTTCACAAATAGCGGAGCAAGCAGCTATATATTCTGCTTCAGCTATGCTGAGAGCCACACTAGATTGCTTTCTGCTAAACCACGAGATCATGGCAGATCCCAAACAATAACATCCGCCCGATGTGCTCTTCCTGTTTGATACACTTCCTGCCCAATCAGCATCTATGTAGCCATACAATCTGAAGTCATGATCTTGAAGATAACATAGACCAAAGTCTATCGTACCCTTTAGGTACCTCATCACATGCTTTGCAGCTATTAGGTGAACACACCTAGGTTCCACTAGATACTGACTCAAGGTGTTCACAACAAAGCGTATATCTGGCATGGTGTTCGCCAGATACATCAATGACCCAATAATATGTTTGTACAGAATCACATCCAATAACTCTGATGAGTCATCACCTAACAACTTGAAGTTGGAATCCATGGGAGTGGCTATCGCTTTTGCATTCCAACATATCAAATACTTTCCCTGGTTGAGAAAGTTTCCTTCTGGGCCTTGCCACACTTCCAGACCTAGGAAGTAGTGCATCAATCCGAGATCTTTCATCTCAAATTCTGTAGCTAGCTTCTTCTTGCTTTCCATGATCTGTTTCTCACTCCCTATCAGAAAGAGATCATCCACATACAGTAATAGTATGACAGGTTCATCATCCATAACCTTAAGATAAAGGTCAGGATCATCTTTACTTTTGGTAAAGCCCAAGCTTGTCAAGAAGCCATCAATTCTCCCTCTGTGACTGAACATCATTCACACTCTGCATTGAGTGATCTTCTGCATATCTATCTATGCCATATCTTGTTAGATGGGTCTACTGATATGAGCCTCAAGATCATTCGAACTCTGTGGTGAGTTCCTTCTTGCATCCATCTAAGAGAATAATTTCATCTGTATATAGACACCATCTTCAACCTTGTAGCAAAGGTTGAAATCTGCATCACCCATGGTGATCATTAAGCTCATCAAATGACTATCGATCCTGGGTACCTGTTGAACCCATACAGAGCTTTCTTCAATTGAATCCTGGGAGTTTTCTCAATTTGCACTTCTTCTTCAATTACACCATTAAGAGAATGGTCTAGTCACTTGGAGCAAACATCTTGTCATGATCCTCTTCCTCTTTCTAAGAGAATCTTCTAGCCACTATCCTTCTATAGTATGTTTGATTTGTAAGTTTTCTTGTTGAACATCCATCACATGTTCGGTGTTCATCATCCTTCTTTTGCAGATCATAGCACATGATCTTTCCTACAAATCAAAGTTAATTACATGATTAGTAATACTTCATAATCATTAAATCATGTTGACATGATAACCTATTATGCATATAGATATGATTCACATAGTTATGCAACTATCTTGACCAATACTTTGGCACAACACTTTTCCATATCCTGTATGCATACAGTGGCTATCTAGATGCCTTCCACCTCTACCAAAACATGCTATCAAGAGTGTGCACATCTCTCAGCATGTCAGCAAAGAGGTTTCATTCTAGACAAGCAATGATGGAATGTTTGTCCAACTTACCCATCATATGCATATTAGTAGTATACTGTTCAATGCTATATGAATGCTCACACTATGCATGATATATTCTAGGAATACAAATACACATGCAACTATTACGAGCAATATCATTAACTATTCAGAGATTCAAATAACAACTCAAATACTTATCTTTTATGTTGTGTGGTTGCTTCCCACTTGATCTCTATATGTCTTTGAACTTATATTCATTATGTACCACTACGCATGTTTAAGTGTGCACTAGTGTCATCCTCGTGATCTTATACATAATCATACATTCATTAGTATAATCTCAATACTATCAAAACATTATGTATGGTCATGATCATTTCATACACAGGTATACTTACCTAAGATCTTAACACAAAGTAGGATTCTAACTTGATATAGGAAAACATACATTGATTATCATGCTTAGTTATGTCTTAACATACCCAAACAATATCTTCTTTGTTTTCTTCAATGATTTAGAGACTTTGTGCTAGAACCTGCATATCTCATAAGTTAAGCATAGTAGAACAAAGTCATACATACCTCGTAAGAAGAGCTTCTATGTGATCAAAGATTATGGATGAGTCTTTGTCTCCATGTCATCATGGTCATAGAACTCGATTTGTCTTTCTTGATGTACATTTCATGTTAGCAGGAAACATTATCCTCATACAACACCACAAGTGCATTAGTACAATCATAAGTGTCATAAACCTAATCAATAAATGTCTTCTATCACTCACATACATTCATTAACAAACAATCATAATTGTACTAACCTCAATAACATGAAGACTAACATATTATGAACTTAATCTAGAATCAAATTTCAAAACATACCTGTGTCTTCTCAAGTCATACCTGACGAGTAGTCTTCTCTATAGGGGTAAAACCCTAACAATACAAGGTAGATCACTTGTAAACATCTTATGTATGTTCATGGTGCTAGGATGATAGAATATCAATGCCGTTTAAACCTTCTTCATTGCTGCCCTATGAGTCTCCCAACTTTGCTAGGGTTTACTTGAAAACCCTAATCTTCAATCTCCTTCCTCCCACAACAATTTTGATGGAGGATTAATATCTATGATGAATGGATTCCAAATCCATTATCAAAGCTTCCAATGTTTTATCAGGTTTCTCCAACATTGTATCAGGTCCTTCCAGACCTAAGAACTGAAAACCCTAAGTGAGAGCTTCTTCCTCCTCATCTTAGATTTCCTCCTTTTAGCCATTTCAGATGGGCTGTATTGTTTTTGGTACAACTCTACAATTTCGGATCTATAGGATCTGAAACTTCGGCCTATGGTATCTTGACTTGTTATATTTCCAACCCCTTAGGTATGACCTCAATTGGATTCTATGAGAGATAGTTATTGCAAATGTCGCAACATGACCTGCTTATGGGATAAAACAGGAGAGAGAACTTGTATGGCGTGCCACGTGTCACTAGTTCAATTTAGGCCTCTGAAAAGCATACCTATGAAATTAAATTCCGTTCCCTAACTATCACTTTTTATGAAATTTCATTTGGATCTTCCTAGCCCGAGATATGACCTTTTTTCCTAGGTCACCTGTTTATGACTGAGATTTGGAAGAGGCATAAACCCTAACTTGTACGGATCATAAATCACAAATTACAATGAATCTGAGGCTTTCCTTTGGACACAAGGTACAGGGGGATGTTATCTACGACCTGTAGAAGTTTCAGATCCTGAACCTTCTCCAAAATGGATTTATACGAAAGTTCCACTATGACTGGTTTTTGCTATACAAAACCCTAACTTGCAACTTGTCGCAAGTGAGACAAGTGTCGTAAGTGCCATACATTGCCTTCCTTCAGGCTAGCTCTGATACCGTGTTAAGATTTAATATGCTAAGATAGAAAATATCAGTATTACATTCCATTTCACAACAATAGCATAGATAGGATCACTGAAAGAACAACAAGCACAGCATAAACACAAGAGACACAGATTTATCCTGGGAAACCCTCATGGGGTAGAAAACCCAGCAAAGCTTCCTAAATATAGATGACCAACAAATACAAATATGTAATCCCCAAACATGAGCTCCTTCTCCTCCATAGCAGATATCTCTCTCACCTATGCCCCAATCACAAGTGAGTGTAATGTGTGTTAAATGAGGAACACACATCCTCTATTTATACACAACTCCGACTTGACTTTTACACTAACTAGGTCGGTCCCAACTTAACCACTTAACATAATGTGACAGGGCCAACCCCACTAGGGTGGTCTAATAACCCTTTAACCCACATGACTCATACAGGGCCGACCCCCACTAGGGAAGTCTAATAACCCAAGTTACCACATTCTCCATGGAGGAATAAAACATCTCCGGATATACAATAAGGTCTTCACGGAGGAATGAAACATCTCCGGAATAATAAAGTACAAATATAATATTCTTAGAAGTTACAATATTTCAACAACAGTAGCAATGTTTAAGATGAGGAGGAGGAAGATGATCATGATGATGACGAGGAAAAGGATGATAATGATGATGATGATGAATACCATGGTGACAACGATGACAATCATCATCAAAACAATGACAGTGATGATGATGAAAATGGGTAAGATATTGATGGTTCCACACACATCTAGTGGATTGTTGGTTTGATGATTCTAGTGGATTTTTGGTCTAAGAAAGAGGAATTGTTTGGATTTGTGATTATCACCTTCATATGCCCTAATATTTATAGCATGAAACAAACCATATGTCATACCACATACCACTTAGTAGCTTGGAGGATGAGAGCCTTAATGCAGGAGGGTGTGGTGGACTTGCAAAGCAATATAAATATTGGGCTTAGGCCAAGCCCTAATCTTTTACAATTTATTTTAGCTATATATATATATATATATATATATATATATATGCATTGAGATCTATAGTGGAATAGTATATTCATCTATATGTTGCCATAGGAGATATAGGGATCTAAAGGTGTGGTATACACATACACCTCCTCTTATCTCTTCGATGATCTTTCAGGAATGATTTGACAAGAAATTGTTGGTATGATTTTCAACCCTTTTTATTACTCAACTTTAATTGCATATCATTATATGCCACACACTTCCCCATTTGATTAGAAGATTATCTATAAGTGGCCCATATGATAATTTTTCTTATTTCAATTTTATGTATATTTCTTGCACTATTATTATTATTTACTTGTTAGTTGGCGTGCTCATCATTTTGCTCACATTCACTTTGGTTTTTAAAATAATAAAGTATCTTGCATTAAGTAGTAACCCGTGTGAAGAATTCTCTCCACCTTTATGAAGAGTTCTTACTAGGTACTCTCGATCATTTGCATTTTGCCAAAAAAATTTGTGAACCTCACTCTTTTTTTAATTATAAAGGTAAAAGAAGATGCTGCTTTCAAATTTTCTTAATTAAAAATAATCTATTTTTGAGGTCACCGCCAAGCGAAACACCAATTTGGTGTATGAGACCCCCTTGTTTGAGAGACAAGGGACCCCCTCCATGCAACAATTTATCCAGTAAAGTCTACGGAGATGTGCATACTCTACCCTCCTCTAGATTTGAACATGTGACCTCCTAGGAGGAAACACATGCTCTTAACTGTTAGGCCCACTCAATACTAATAATATCAAGGAATAGTTCATTTCAAGGAAGCCACTAAAATATAGCAACCTAGTTTCAAATTAGATTTGTTCTGGATATGGATGTAATTATTAAGGAAAAGTGTGAACATGATATCCTTAATAATATCAACTTGATTCATTATGTTTAAGTATTTATGAGTGTTCATTTTCATAAATTTGATACAATCTTGGATTTGGATTCCACCTTTTACATAACAATGGTTTTTTTTATTTAACTTGTAACTATTTCCATTATTTAAAATGATGTAATTTTGGATTGAGCCTCTACCTTTTGTATAACAATGTTTTTTTCTATAAAGGGAAAAAAATTATAACACTTTCCATTATTTAAGAGAGTAAATTGAAAATTTGGATCCATTCATGAATACATAAAAGCTCTGCCTAATCATTTTGAGAATATTTAAAAAAACTGTTAGGATATTGCTATACTCCATCCTAGTCCCACCAGTATTTTGATCATTTACATTTTCAGTCATGCATGCACCTTTAGGGTTTGCATGCATTCTAGGGTTTGCATGCATCCCAGTCATCAGTCCAGCACCTAGCCCTCAGTTAGCCAGCCCCCAGGAGCTTCTCACTATTTAGTTTTATCCCTCCAGTTGCTTAATGCGCCCTTCTTCCTTGATTTTAGGAAGCAACTCACCCTTCTTCACCTACCAGTCCAGTTGTCACTCAGTTACACTTAGTTACAGTCAGTTACACTCAGTTACACCTACCAGACTCAGTTTGACTGATGGTTGATAGTTACTTGAGCATTGATGACTCCACTGATGATGATGAAGACTTCCAGTTGTGCTCCGATGATCATGAGGACACCTAGTTGTGCTCCAATGACACTCTATTGATCTTATGATCACTCTGAGAGGTTAATTCGAATTGCCACCTTAGGCATTCAAATCCTCTCTACCATTGTACTATTTATTTGTCCATATTGTGATTAATTAATTAGTGTGTGTGAAGTATTATTGCTTATATCCGAGTTCTACTATAGCATATTATTATGTTGCTCATTATACTGTATTGATCACTCTTCTTCTATTTTCCTGCTTAATCATAATTACTCTTGTGAGGTATACATCATCTCTTAGATCTGCTGTGAGGATTTTCACATGGTATCAGAGCATGTTGAGAGTATTGTTTATCTCCATTCTTGAGAGTTTTTTGCAGGTTATTATCAAGATTTCGAGTGCAGCAGTAGCAGTTGCAGTTATTCTATATTGTTTTTTCAGGTCCTCTACAGCTTCTATGTATTCATCAGGAATTACTCCTCTTGATCCACTCAACTATAATGAATGGAAACCAAGAATGATAGCAGACTTGAATATCCATGATCTTTTTTATTGTTATTTTGAAAGAGAGTTCGAATCCCCTGAAGAGAAGATTGATTGGTTAAATAAAAGTGACATGCACTTTGAAGCAATAATGTTTTCTTTGTTTGCACGCCAGAGATTCCAATTCAAATACCGTAATGGTGTTGAAACTCCAAAGGAGTTATGGACTCCAAAAGAGATATGGGCTCACCTGGATGGAAAATTTGGCAGAGAGAAAAAAGGACTTGGTCCTAACCCATTCGAAAGAAAACAAAGTGATGCATTCACTCCTCTTGATGGTCTCTCAGATCATGCACCAGTATCATCTCATATTGAAGTTGTTGACAAAGAACTTGCAGATTCTACACTCATGCTCAAACTTTCTTCTCTTTCTATGCCAGCTCACACTCTAGATATTGCAGAAGGTCCTAAATCCTCTCTTGCACCAGAGTCTATTGGTTTGCATCATGATCACATGATTATTTCGGAGGCCAAAACAGCTATTGAAGGTAATGCATTCGCTCCTCTCCAGCTATCTACTCTTTTATACTACTATATGATCATAATTCCATGCTTTCAGAAGGTCATTGAAGAATATGGCAAATGCCATTCGCTTGGGATAATTTCTCATGCATCTACTGGTTTTGATCTCACCTCTCATGGTTCAAAGGAGATCTCAAGAAACCATGATTCAAGTCTTGTATCTAATTTTGGTTCTAAGCATTTACTGCTTGGGAAAATTTCTCATGCATATGATAGTTTTGATCTCACCCCTGCTGGTTCAAAGGAGATCTCAAGAAACTATTTTGAAAGTCTTAAATCTGATTTTTATTTCAAGCAAACATGTAATAGTTCTTTTTGGCATAATCTCACCCATGGTGTTTTGAAGGAGAAGACAAAATACTATATGCACATTCAAAAATTTGATCCTACCTCAACTGATTCAAATCACAGGTTCAAGGATCATTCTCATACTGTTGGATTTGTTCTCATCACATTCGAACTGAAGAGCAAGTACAAACACATGCTTTTTGAACATGATCCACTTCTTCCCAAGAGAAGATACCTCCAGACATATGACCAAGCATCACACCTGCTTGAGTTTGGAGCATTTATTTTTATGTGTGCCTTACAGTCTATTTTTTTGAGGAGGGGGTATGTTTCCCATGAAATTTTCCCACTTCCTTGGTTTATTGACTGTTATTATTCATTGTATTGGGTGACCTTTGGTATTAGTTACCAGGGCCCGGGAAGGATTAAGGGGGGGTGTTAGGATATTCCTATACTCCATCCTAGTCCCACCAGTATTTTGATCATTTACATTTTCAGTCATGCATGCACCTTTAGGGTTTGCATGCATTCTAGGGTTTGCATGCATCCCAGTCATCAGTCCAACACCTAGCCCTCAGTTAGCGAGCCCCCAGGAGCTTCTCACTATTCAGATTTAGCCCTCTAGTTGCTTAATGCGCCCTTCTTCCTTGATTTTAGGAAACAACTCGCCCTTCTTCACCTACCAGCCCAGTTGTCACTCAGTTACACTCAGTTACACCTACCAGACTCAGTTTGACTGATGGTTGACAGTTACTTGAGCATTGATGACTCCACTGATGATGATGAAGACTTCCAGTTGTGCTCCGATGATCATGAGGACACCTAGTTGTGCTCCGATGACACTCTATTGATCTTATGATCACTTTGAGAGGCTAATTCGAATTGCCACCTTAGGCATTTGAATCCTCTATACCATTGTACTATTTATTTGTCCATATTGTGATTAATTAATTAGTGTGTGTGAAGTATTATTGCTTCTATTCGAGTTCTACTATACCATATTATTTTGTTGCTCATTATACTGTATTGATCACTCTTCTTCTATTTTCCTGCTTAATCATAATTACTCTTGTGAGGTATACATCATCTCTTAAATCTGTTGTGAGGATTTTCACAAAAACAATCATCTTCATTCCTAAAGATAAAGGGACAAAAAACAGGCAACCATGTATGACGAAAAATACATGAACTTGTTGAAACTTTAACAAACTGTCGAGGGGTCAAATGACGATGGTTTTGTTCAAACAAAATATGAACATGACAAGTACGACGATCCAAACACAATTAAACCAAATTCACAACATGATAATGCCAAGAGGAAAAGACAACACATATCCAAGACTCAACTCAACCACACTATGATGATGCACATGATGCAACTTAGCGGATCTGTAGAAGAGATAATACGAAAGCAAAAATTTTGAAATAAGATATGGACATGATAAGCACATCGAGCTGGATGTGATAATACAAATGAAATGATCTTGCAAAAAAATTCAATAGGTTTATCTATGGCATCATGTTTCGACACTAGATCATGTCTCTGAATCCATCTACGATGTTACAATTTACTAAATTTTAACACTACAGATGGATTCAAAAATCCATCTGTAGTGTTTAAATTTAGTAAATTGTACAAATTCATTGTCAAAATTGTAATTTTCCATTGTCGGAGTGACACAACTAAAAATGACCAAATAAATGACCAATTGTTATGTGGTCATTTTTAGTTTGGTTCTTATACCGTGACCAAATTGGTCATTTATCTTGGTCATTTTTAGTTCAGTTCTTATCCCATGACCAAATTGGTCATTTTTAGTTAGATCACTTAACATTGCTCAATTTTGGTCATTTATCCCTTGAAAAAACTGTGGTGACCAATGTTTTTGGTCGCCTGGTCACTTATCTCTCATTTTGTACTAGTGCATGCAGGGCAACTACATACTGACTCTACTGGATCGGCTATGCTTGAAGGATGTGAAGCATAACAAATTATAGAAGAGGAGTTGACATTTCCAAGCCAAGTGCCGCAGCCTGAGTGGTTAGCAGATGCAATGATGAATATGAAAAGATAGGTTGTTAATAACGCCAATGAAGAAATCCTTGGCATGCCTTCACTACCAAAATACATGAACAATGAAGTTGTCTAATATTACATGGATGCAGTTGGTGTAGAAGGAGACACTGCAGGGGATGAAGAATAGGATGTAGACAGTGCAAACAAAGCATAAATCCTAGATGATACTAAAAACCAACTAAGTGGCTCCCCACTGCTTGGACATTTCCTAAGGTTTCCAGTGGAGAAAGTGAGCAAAAAGGCAAGGGAAGGAACAACATATTTTCTTCGATTAAGAAGAAGTTCACAACTACTTACATCAGGCAACTACATCGCAATTCTGGATGACTTTGAACTAAAGAAAAGGGAGATGCAGGAAATGAAGCTGAAGAAGAGGAACTTGAAAAGGATAGGAGGGCAGCAAATAGTGTTCAAGCATAATCATGAAATCTTGAAAGGATGAAAAGAGAGCAACAAAGGCAGGAAAAAGAATACCATAAGCAACTGTCCATGCACGAAAGTGAACAAAGAAAGGTCCAACGAAGACAAGAAAAGGAGAATGTGGGAAGGAGGAGGTGGACACAACTGTGGAGGGGATTGAGATCATGATGAGGATGGACACATTTGATCAAATTGTGGATAATACACATCTTTTCCAAGACCTTATAAACATACAAGTCCCTCAGTTTCCTCCAATTGGTCCACCTACACCCCAACATCACCCACTAGGGTGCCACTAGGTCCACCTACCCCTTTTCTCACAACCACTTCAGATGCCAATTCGATATGGGTTTTTCCAACACCTCCAAACAACGCAAGTGTAATGGGCACAAGCCAGGGCTATGGGTTTTCAATTCCTCCAGGGCTATGGGTTTTCAATTCTTCCTTGGTTGCAAGAAACAATATGGCATCAAGCAACTACGGGATTCTCAACCCAACCTAATCAAGCAAATGTAGGCACCTTAAAGAACCGGGCCTAGGAAAATGTAGGCACATCAAACAACTGGGCTCATCCAATTGTAGGAGGCTCAACAAGCTTGGGAAATGAGGAAACTCGGCCTCCTGGAGCATAAGGGCAGAAAAGGTTTATGCCTAACCATAAGGGCAAGAAAAGTTTTGTTAATGGCAAGTTGAATTTTTGCTAAGGGAAGTAAAAAAATTTAAAAGGGTTTATTAAGAAGAAGTACACAATCTTTTTTTGAAGTACTAGTCTTAAATGCTACTAAAATTTGCACAAGCTCATGGTTTTCCATATTGTTATTTTCCTTTTTTATTGAGCATGGACATATCATATAGGTCCTTGCTTCATAGCAAAGAATGTAAGTTTGGATTCTTAATAGCAAATTTAGATGTTAAAGTTAATGCTTATGTGATGCCCCATTGGAAATATATGTATAAGCTTGCACTTTCAAATTCATTATAGATTTATTTTCTTCATTTTCTTCATTATATGGTTGTAAGTTCAGGACCTGCACACTTCTAAAATTAGGCTACCTCAAAACCGTGTTGTGAGAAATGAAATATTCATATCCCCTAAATGCAAAGGCAAGTTTGGAATCCTAGAAAGAGTGCTACCTTAACACGTTCTTAATAAAATCAGTGCTACGTTAAAACCAAGTTGTTGTGATAGACATAACTAAACCCTCATGAAATACATGAAGTCTCCCCCCATGCAATGATTATAAAGCAACACTTTTGGGGTTTTTCAAGCCCTTTTCCATTCTTGTTTTGGAACCCTCTCCATGCTCTATGTTATTGTTTTGAATGGGGCGGATGGGTGTCACTAAAGATATAGGATCAAATGAACACTTGCAGACAGATTAGAACTAGGATGAGCCCTACAAAGTTCATCCCATGCTTCTATTCAAAGATTGGAATTAGATGGAAGAAAGATCTTGATAGGGTGAAATTCCCTCTTCAACAATGGGGTTCTCTCTAATCTCAAATCTCAAGTGTGATTTTATACTATATGCAAACCATAAGTCTATTATAAGGATTTCTATCTAAGAGAAAGTAACCAAAGATGTAAGCACATCACCAAACATATAGCTACCAACTTTAGCAAGGAAAAACACAAACATATAAGCACATCACCAAACATAAATATAAATATCAATATGTGCAGTCTAGGAAAAAAACTACTAATTATAATCCCATACTTACTTCTCTAGACACATTTGAGAGAAAAAAATAAGCAGGATTGCACTATCTAGACATTGGGAATAATCAACATTGTGAAGAAACGTTCTTACTACAACTTCAAACCTCAACAAAGTGACAAAAGAAATTCCATGGGCTCACATCAGCAAACTCAAAGTCTTCCTCTAAGAAAATCTTGGCCAAAATGATTTATCTTCTAACTAAATTCCTAGAAATAAGTTTTACAAAACATATGAAACAAGCAACAATCCCTTTCTTTTGCATCTCATCCTTTTTAAAAGTACTCAAGCAAGATTCAATTCTATAAGCTCAATAGTTTCATTAATAGCAGTAACACAAGGGAACACATGCTACTCCACTATAATTCTAAGTAAAGTGAGGTTTCACTTTAACTTTTCGATATTTGTTTTCCAACTCTCCAACCAAAATTTAAATTAATTCCATTTTCTTAGTTGGAGTCTCTACATGTGCTATGAGTCACATCTCAAATTTCCATTTATTGAGTGACTAAGACTGAATTTGTAACTATTGTTGATCGATTGTCCATCGATGGCTTTCATTATAGACAATAACAAGCTCAAAATAGAAATTTTGCAAGCTCTAAGCTATGCCATACAAAATTCTCAACACAACATTTAATTCGTTCTCCAATTCATATGCACATGCTTCATGTTGATGTATATGTAACTTCGGAATGTATTTCATCTATGTATTTTATATATATTTATTGTACCCTTATAAGAGATGTGTTATTCCTCTATAAGGAAGTGTCGTCATGTGGATTGACAAGTGTCGCAAGTGTGTGTACTTGCCGATGGGTTATTAGACCACCATGTGGGGTCAGCCCTGAATTATATATAATATAATGTGGATGTACCTAGCTAGACAAGTCGGCCCCATAAGGTCACTGGGCAAAAAGGTAAGTATAAATAGAGATAGGAGATCTCTATTTTACTCACTTGGAAAAGTAACTCACTCTCACTTGAAAAGTGGCGCACTAGTGAGGAGGAGGATCATCTGCTATCAGGAGACTATCTCAGTGTTATTTGGTTGTACTTTGGTTGAGCCATTGCTCTCTCTATCTCTGAGGAAGTTGTGGGGTTTTTCACCTTAGGGTTTTCCCCACGGAAACTATGTGTCTCTTGTCTTTATGCTTTTGATTCTTGTGATGCTTGTCATATTGTGATTGTCATGCATTGATATACTGTAGATGTTATTCTCTCGGCAAAGATCCTAGAGTATTATGAATTAATGCTCAAAATTTAACATGGTATCAGAGCTAACCTGAGAAGAAGACATTTTGCAGTGACGGAAGCTTGAGTTCCTTGTTTATTGGGTTTCTCTCCATAGATTTTTGAAAATTAGTATAGTAGATTGAATCTACTCATCAAGGAACATCTATCTATCCAATCAGAACTTAGTTCCAATCATTTTCAGATTTGGCCCTAAAAATTAGGTTTTCCACAAAAATATGAATTTCTGGAATCTGAAGGCACAGCTGGAAGCTCCTTGCAAAAATCAAAGTTTAGAGCTTTGGATTGAGATTTTTGGTTGGGTAGATCTCCGAGAAACTCAAACCCTAATTCAGGGCTCTCCCTAGTGAACCCGGGAGGACAAAAAGGCAATTCTGAAGGGCAAAACGTTGCTGATCTCAAATTTTGAATGCACCAGGCTGATCAGCTCATCAAAGCGCATCTTTCTATCCTTTCAGAAATTTGAAATTCACATTTTGAATATTTAGGGTTTTTTCGACAAACACTAATCCGGGACCAGATCCAGTTTTCAACATTTCAAGTGGTAAGATCTAAATCTTTTCTATTTCCATTTGAAGTACTCTTTAAGATGTCTCACCACACCAAGCTTGAGGATAAGCTTGAAGGGGCTGATAACTTCCGAGCCTGGAAGTATAGGATTGGGTTAATCCTGGAAGAGAATGAGTTGGACTCATATGTGAAAGAAGACATCCCTATCCTAGAGGATGAAGAGGCCAAGGCATTGCATAAGAAGAACTTGGTCAAGGCAAAGAGAATCATTGCTGATTCTATCAAAGACCATCTCATACCCCATGTGTCTTCTCTTAAGACACCCAAAGAGATGTTTGATTCTTTGACCAAGCTATTTGAAGGGAAGAACATAAATCGGAAGATGACCCTGCGGAACCAATTGAAAGGAGTAAAGTTTCAGAATGGAGAAACCATTCAATCTTATTTTTCAAGGGTCTCCCAGATCAAGGAACAACTAGAAGCAGTGGATGAAATGGTGGAGAATGGTGAAGTGGTGATGAACACTCTAAATGGCCTACCCAGGTCATGGGATTCCTTTATCCAAGGAATTTGTGCAAGGAAGAGGTTGATCTCCTTCAGTAGACTACGGGAAGAATGCTCACAAGAAGAAGCAAGGCTTGTGGCACAAGAAGAAAAGATGGGGAATGAAGATCAAGCTCTCACAGCTCACACCAAGAAAGGGAAATCCAAGAGAGAGCCATCTCACTCCAAGAGATCTTCACATCACTTCAAAAAAAAAAGAATATGCTTCACCTGTAATGAGAAAGGACATATTGCCATAAATTGTCCCAAGAACAAGAAGGACAACAACATCTCCAACAAGAAGAAGAAGGGTAGAAAAAGAAGGTTTCATGCTCATGCTGCCGAAGATGATGAACCCCCAAAGAAGAAGGCTAGGGCAAAAAGTGATAGTAATGATGACTCATCAAGTGAAGAAGAGTATGTTCTGATCTCTGCTCTCACAAGTACCATCTCCCATGGTTGTAATAATTGGTTGATTGATAGTGGGGCTTCCAAACACATGACTGGGTTTGAGGAATATTTTGTGAACCTATCTGAACATGAATCACCCCATAAGGTGAAACTTGGGGATGATTATCAATACCCAATCAAAGGAAGTGGTGAAGCCTCCTACAACCTAGATTCTGGAAAATCTTTGAAGATGAAAGAAGTCCTTTATGTACCTGGGCTCAAGAAGAACTTACTCTCCATCTCTGCATTGGATGCAAAAGGTATGAGGGTTTCATTTGTGGATGGCAAAGTCCTAATGTGGCCAAAGGGAAAGAACATAGATGATGCAGTAGTGATTGGAGAGCAAGAGGGAGGTTTGTATAAATTGAAGGGACAACCTGAACATGCCATGGTGCATGAATCCATGGAGCCAAGTGAATTTTGGCATAAAAGACTTGCTCATATGCACTATAGAGCACTTCCAATTGCAAGCAAGGTAGTAGAGGGTCTTCCTGAAATCAAGACCAAACATGAAGGTGTTTGCAAAGAATGTGCAAAAGGTAAGAACATTAAGAAGGCTTTCCCAAGTAGTGAAAGCAAGGCAAAAGACATCCTGGAAATCATCCACTCAGATGTATGTGGCCCTATGTCATCCAGTTCTCTGAGTGGGTATGTTTACTATGTCTCATTTATTGATGACTTCTCCAGGAAGACTTGGGTATACTTTTTGAAGAGCAAAGATGAGGTGCTTGATAAATTCAAGGAATTCAAAACCTTGATGGAGAATCAAACTGACAAGAACATCAAAACATTCAGATCCGACAATGGTGGAGGATTCACCTCAAGTGACTTCAAGAAGCTTTGTAGTGATTCAAGGATTAAGAGCGATTTGACTGCTCCGTACAATCCTCAACAGAATGGAGTTGCAGAAAGGAAGAACAGAACTATCATGGAAGCAGCAAGGGCAATGCTGCATGACCAGGATCTACCTATGCATCTGTGGGAAGAAGCAGCTAGAACAGCTGTGTATGTGCAGAACAGAACACCCCACAAGATATTGGACAACAAAACTCCAGAAGAGGTCTTTTCTGGTAAGAAACCTGAAGTCAATCATCTCAGAATATTTAGTTGTCTAGTATATACTCATGTCCCAAAGGAAAAGAGGACTAAACTAGATCCTTCAGGACAGAAGGGTATCTTTGTGGGTTACAGTGAAAGCTCTAAGGCTTACAGAATATACTTTCCAGAGTTCAAGAAGATTGATGTCAGCAGGGATGTAACATTTGATGAAAACTCAACATTCATCAAATCAAGGAAGGCACCTATCGAAGTTTATGAAGAACCTAAGGAAACTAGATTTCAAGACACTACCATGACTGAAGCAGTTCCAGAAGTTGTTTGTGAGTTTGAAAATCCGCAAGAACCTGTAGATCCACCCTATGAGGATAACTCTCACAAGAGGAAAGCTGCATGGGCTAGAGATCTCATTCAAGATGCAGAAAGATTTGGCATTCCAGAAGAAGAACACAGAGCAAATAAGAGAACCAGATCACATACCAGCTATGTTGCTTTACTCTGTGACATTATGAACAAAGAGCCTTCCAGTTATGAAGAAGCAGCGGAAAAGAAAGAATGGAAGGATGCCATGGTTGAGGAATATCAATCAATAATGAAGAATGATGTTTGGGATGTTGTCCCAAGACCTAAAGAGAAGTCTGTTGTGACTTCCAAATGGATATTCAAAATCAAGCATGCTGCAGATGGCAGTGTAGAGAAATACAAGGCAAGATTCGTAGCTCGTGGCTTCTCTCAGAAAGAGGGAATAGATTATGAACAAACTTTTGCACCTGTAGGCAAGTATACTTCCATCAGAACAGTACTTTCCCTGGCTGCAGCAATGAAATGGAAAATACACCAGATGGATGTCAAGACTGCCTTCTTGAATGGTGTAGTTGAAGAGGAAGTATATGTGGAGCAGCCACTAGGTTTTGAAATACATGACAGAGAGTCATATGTTTGCATATTGAAGAAAGCCTTGTATGGCTTGAAGCAAGCTCCCAGAACCTGGTATGGTAGGATGGACAGTTTCCTATCTAGTTTGGGCTTTACCAAGAGTAAAGCGGATTCCAACCTTTACTACAAGATTGAGGAAGGGAATCCTATGATTCTACTCCTGTATGTGGATGACTTATTTGTAATAGGAGATGATAGACTGATTGCAGATACTAAGAGGAAGCTTGTTGCTGAATTCGATATGAAAGATTTGGGAATGATGCACTATTTCCTAGGTATGGAGGTGTGGCAGAGTGCAGGTGGGATCTTCCTTGGTCAAGGGAAGTACACAGTAGATATCCTGAAGAGATTTGGGATGATGGATTGCAAGGCCATGGCCACACCTATGGCATCGAATCTGAAGCTTCTATGCGATGCTTCATCTGAGCCGGTTGATGTCTCCATGTATCATCAGATGATTGGATCCTTGATGTACCTGACGAACACGAGACCAGACATTTGCTTTGCTGTGAACACATTGAGCCAGTTCTTGACGGGTCCGAGGAGTGTTCACCTGATTGTTGTAAAGCATGTTCTGAGGTACCTGAAGGGTACAGTGGATTATGGGCTCAAGTATGAAGCGAATCAAAAGTTTAACCTGCAAGGTTATGTTGATTCATATTGGGCCGACAGTGCTGCAGATAGGAAGAGCACATCTGGGTGCTACTTCAGTATGGGATCAGGTGTGATCTCTTGGTTTAGCAGGAAGCAGTCCTGCGTAGCACTGAGTACAGCTGAGGCAGAGTATGTTGCAGCTTGTTCAGCTAGTTGTGAGGCAGTATGGCTACGGAAGCTACTGTCTGAGTTATTTGATCTCCCATTGGATGCTACTGGTATCTTCTGTGATAACCAGAGTTGTGTGAAGCTATCCGAGAATCCAGTGTTTCATGACAGGTCAAAACACATAGAGATCAAATATCACTATATCGGGGATATGGTGCAGAGAGGAGCTGTGAAGCTCCTGTATGTTGCGACGGACGAGCAGATTGCAGATGTGCTGACAAAGCCACTAGCCAGAGTGAAGTTCGAGTACTTTAGAGAGAGGCTTGGCGTTCTTCAGATCGAGGACACTTCGAGGAAGAAGTGATGGACACATTTGCTGAAGCCATTCCAAGCATGTTGGAAGGAGGATCCTTCACATGGCTGTGGATGTAAGCGCTGGATGATGAGCATCAGGATGATGTTCTGGTTTCTGCTGGATATGATCAGTTGGAGCATTTTTATGTATGTATGTATGCATCATGTTGGATGTTGGATATGATCAGTTGGATCATTTATATGTATGTACGCATCATGTTGGATGCTGGATATGATCAGTTGGATCATTTATATATATGTACGCATCATGTTGGATGCTGGATATGATCAGTTGGATCATGTGTATGTATTTTGTATATGCATCATGTTGGATGCTTGGACCATGTATCTATATATGTATCAGATGGATACATTGTATGATCAGGTAGATCATGTATATTGATATGTATCAGAAATGATCAGGTAGATCATGTATGTTAATGGATACATTGTGTGGATCATGTATCTATGTATCAGGTGGATACACTATGTATGATGATATGTATCAGGTCGATACTTGGTGTGCATCAGATGGATGCATTGTATGATCAGGGTGATTGTGGATGATGAGCTTCTCCAGATGACATGCAGCAGGATGTTGCAATGATGATGATCGGGATGATCATGTGTACATCAGGATGATGTATGGTGAGTATCAGATGATACTTTGTGGTCATGGATCAGGTTGTGCAGATGAGCATATAATTCGTTGCCCTGGGAGATTTGCAGATAGTCTTTTGAGGTTTTGCCTATGGCATGTAATTCGGTGCCCTGGGATATCTAGAGAATGCTCTTTCGAGGTTTTGCTCTGGGAGGACATATAATTTGGCCCTGGGAGATCTGCAGATAGTCTTTCATGGTTTTTCCTATGGCATGTAATTCGATGCCCTGGGATATCTGGCAGATGCTCTTTCGAGGTTTTGTCCTATGGCATGTAAATTGCTCCTGGGAGATCTGGACAGGATGAAAAAAGCCTCAGATGCTTCAGCTAGGTTTTGCCATGACCACATGTAATTTGCTCCTGGGAGATCTAGACAGGATGAAAAAGGCCTCAGATGCTTCAGCCAGGTTTTCTGGTGGACCACATGTAATGTGCTCCTGGGAGATCCGACAGGTAGAGATGTGTGCTCATAACATCCTGGGATGCTTCAGCCAGGTTTTGTGGTGAGATCGCATGTAATGTGCTCCTGGGAGATCCGACAGGTAGAGTTGTGTGCTCGTAACAGCCTGGGATGCTTCAGCCAGGTTTTGTGATGGGTCACATGTAATGTGCTCCTGGGAGATCCTATAGGTAGAGATGTGTGCTCGTAATAGCCTGGGATGCTGCAGCCAGGTTTTGTGACGCACGTAATAAGTCCTGAGGATTCCACAGTATGGCCAGTGATGATGAAGACCTGCAGGTGGTGGGCCTACATCCAGAATGAAAAAGGACTAGCTCTATAGAACTTCCTATGACGAGTAGAGTCAGAGATTGGTTGAGATAGCAGTAGCAGTGACGATGATGATGACGATGCATCGATGACGATGATCCAGAGAAGAAGACTTGTCTAGCAGATCTATGTCGAGAAATACCTTCCTAGTTAAGAGGGAGTGTTGATGTATATGTAACTTCGGAATGTATTTCATCTTTGTATTTTATATATATTTATTGTACCCTTATAAGAGATGTGTTATTCCTCTATAAGGAAGTGTCGTCATGTGGATTGACAAGTGTCGCAAGTGTGTGTACTTGTTGATGGGGTATTAGACCACCATGTGGGGTCAGCCCTGAATTATATATAATATAATGTGGACGTACCTAGCTAGACAAGTCGGCCCCATAAGGTCACTGGGCAAAAAGGTAAGTATAAATAGAGATAGGAGATCTCTATTTTACTCACTCGGAAAAGTAACTCACTCTCACTTGAAAAGTGGCGCACTAGTGAGGAGGAGGATCGTCTGCTATCAGGAGACTATCTCAGTGTTATTTGGTTGTACTTTGGTTGAGCCATTGCTCTCTCTATCTCTGAGGAAGTTGTGGGGTTTTTCACCTTAGGGTTTTCCCCACGGAAACTCTATGTCTCTTGTCTTTATGCTTTTGATTCTTTTGATGCTTGTCATATTGTGATTGTCATGCATTGATATACTGTAGATGTTATTCTCTCAGCAAAGATCCTAGAGTATTATGAATTAATGCTCAAAATTTAACACTTCAAGCTCAGTTGGATTACCCATAGTTGCCTTATAATATGCTTACTTGATTCTTTAGGAGGTATACTCTATTCTAATTTTCAACAAACCATTTCTTTGGTTCCTAGACATAAAACAAGGTAACCTATGACGGAATATAAAACACATAATTCAGGTGCAAGTTTGGACCCTAAAACCCTAGCATACCACTTGGACCCTGAAACCAAGTTATAAAACCCTAGCATAACACTTGGACCTTTAAATTGAATTCCAAGCATATTCAGATTCAGAATGCCAACCCCTAATCCATGTAGGAAAAACTAATCCAAAACCCTAGATAAAACCATGATAATCTATTTAGTAAACCCTAGGCCACACAGAAAAAAGCCTAGAGAAAATCATGATAATTTATTTATTAGCCATGAAAACAACATAATCAAGCCATCATATTCGCAACTTGTAAATGCCATGAAATTCACACCATGAATATGTGAAACAGACTCAAATTCAAAATGCCAAACCCTAAGGCATGAAATTTGCACCACGTAAGAATGCCCAAAAAATGTAGATTCAGAATGCCAAACTCCAAGCTGCGGTACAAAAAATACTCACAAATCACATGCATACGATTCAATTAAATTGGGCATGCCCACTAATCCACAACTACCTCATAAAAATCATTCAATAAACTAAAACCCTATCATATCGTTTCAATTTATTTATACGCGTTGAAATAAACATATGGAAATTAGAAATTTGCTCCCTGAATACACAATGAAATTCACAAAGTATATATGCCTTCAAACTCATACACTAAACCATGGAATTCACACGAGAACATCGTTCAATTCGAAATCACAACCATTTCAATTCACAGCAGAAACGTTACATTACAATGTTTAGAAAACCCATCATAAACCCTTACAACACACCATTGCAAGCGAATGTGCAGAGACCCCAACCCTTACAACACCCTTAAAATTTAAAGACACCCCAACCCTTGTGGAACCCTTACAACACCCATAAACTCTGCAAAGAACCCATCAACAAAAACGCAACAGAACCCTTCTAGCACCCACAAAATGTGCAGAGAACCCATCAACCAAAACGTAAAAAAACTATTACAACACCCATAAATTGAGCAGAGGACTCATCCACATAACCAAGTAAGAATGCCTCGACCAAACTTGTAGCAAAAACCATCAACAATTCGAAACAATGTTCCAAGATATCCAAATGAGTGTGTTAACAAACACAGGCAAGTGAAGCTGGTAGGAACAGATCCCTACCGCGATGGGGACTGAAGCTGACCACCGTCTGACTGCGAAGCATTACCATTCAAGCCGCCACCCTACAACCTGCACAAGAACCCGCATCGAATGAGACGCGGGATAAAACCGCACGAAAAGCCGAAACCACACAAAGATGCAAAGGAAGGTCCAAGTTCTTACCTTCGGTCAACTATCCTGCTTGCCATCGGCACCGGTTGCTCATCGGAGGAGGGTTGGAACAAACATGAGCCACAACAACGCCACAAGGGAAATACAAACCAAAAACCAAGCTCGCAACACGGCTCAGAAATACCACCATAACCACAGCACAAGTTCACCCAACAAAAACTAGGAGAACAACCACCAGAACATCGGGTTGTCACAATAAATCTATCAACCCAATCACCAAAGCTCAAAGGAACAACATAAAGCAATGACGCAGGCATCAACAGAAGATAGGAACAGATGGGCACAAAGCCAAGGGTGCACCACAACCCAGGGATTGGGTGCTCACCCATCGGCCCCAGTCGAAATAACACAAAGCATGGAGAGGGTTCCGAAACAGGCGCGGAAAAGCGCCTGAAAAAACCCAAAAGTGTTGCTTTTACCCGTTGCATGGGGAGGACACATGGCGGGTCTAGGTGGAAGGTTGTCGTACACCAATTGAACCCCGCCACAAGGAGATGTGGGCCCCACTTGATTGGGTGCGCCACTTATGGCATCTCTCCCCTATTGCATGCAAATTCATTTTTTGTACATTATTTCCAAACAGTAAACATTTACTATTACATTGCCATGAATTTGATACAATTTCTTTTATTATGTTTTTTTTTAACACCAAGATAGACTTATACTCATCATTAAGGATATAATTACATATTCATTATTTATTGGTAAAATGTTTATTTGCATTTTAATTTTAAGTAAATACATAATTATATATTCATTATTTATTCACAATAATTTTATTTGCGTTTTAATTTTTAAGTTATCATTATTAGTTTTAATTTTTAAGGTGTCATTATTACATTTATGGGATGGTTTAAAATAACTATCTTATGAATATAGTTTAAAGTTGAATTCATTATTTTTTATTGTTTTAAATACAATTTGATTGTTACATAGAAACATTATAATTATTTTTATATTAACATTTTTATTTTTTAAAAAGATCTTTGTTTTAGAAAGTAATTAAACATTTTGTTATCAAAATTTATGTTCTAAATTATATATGAAATTTGCATTTGCAAAATTAACATTTTAATAATATAGTAATGATTAATTTTCAATTATTATATATATATACTTTAATTTGAATTTAAGGAAATTTATGTAAAAGACATTTAAACCTTTAATTCAAACAACTTACCAATTTGTTTTTAAGAAAATAATTTAAATATTTTTATAAAGTATATGGTTTAATACTTTTATAAAAAAATTTAGTTGTATATTTTTTTCTAAAGTCCACATTTTTATGTAAAGTTAAAAGTTATTTATAAAATACAAATTGGTTGATTACTTCCTAAAGTTATAACTTATTACTTATCTTTAAAACCAAAAAAACACCACATTTAAATATCACAATCTCTCAACATTATATATAAAAACTTACACTATAAAATTCACAACTTTATATATATATATATGAAAACCTAAAATTAAAGAAAAAAAATAGTAACAAAACTTTTAAACTACTTATAAGTAATACATTATTACAAATTTTTAATTACTTTAATTTTTAACTACATTGTTACAAATTTTTTAATTACTTTAATTTTTAACTACATTATTAAATTTTTTAATTATTTTAATTTTTAACTTTGAACTATTATTACACTTTTTTTAATTACTTTAATTTTTAACTTTGAGATATTATTACACTTTTTTTAATTACTTTAATTTTTAACTTTGAACTATTTACAACTAATATATTAAAATATTTACAACTAATATATTATAATATTTGTAAAAACAAATATAAATCTTAATTTCACTGATATAATTTAAAATGCAAAAATATATTTTGGTTTTTTTTTTACATGCTAGTTAAACCTGCGCTCAATGGTGGGTGAGAATGCCGAATAGAACGGGGTCTCGGGGTTAATCCTGAGTGGGGACGGCCACAACCGACCACCCAAAAATATATTTTGGTTAAAACAGAACTAATCATCAGTGAACCAATACAATATATCCATGCCACTGCAAATCAAAGTAATACCCAGTGCAGCCGTCACCTCCGTCCTCTTACCAAATCTCAACATCTACACTTCTTTTCTCATGAAGATGAGCACCATGAAATCAAATGTATGAGCATTCAGTTTGCTCTTCTGATTCTTGCTCTTCTGATCCAGTTTGCTCTTCTGGAAGACAGCACATTTTTATCATGAAGATGACTACCAAATACTTGCTCTTCTCATACATGCTCTTCAGTTTGGAATAAAATGTAGAGCATTCAGTTTGCTCTTCTGATACTTGCTCTTCATCAATGAGCAAGTCTATGCCTGGTTGGCGCAGCAGCTGCTCGACTACACCAGCACCCCACTGCAGTTTGGGACATCCACGAACATCAAGGAACCTCAAATGTTCAACAATTGGCGGCTTCTTCAAAGCGGAGCACCCATTAAGCTAAGCCTTTTGAGGTTCGTCATGTTCCCGAACCAGTCTGGGAGCGTCCGTAAACCGCAGAACCCGCTCACGCCAAGATGTTCGAGTTCCGTCATGTTCCCAATCCAGTCTGGGAGCGTCTGCAAACTGCGGCACTTGCCCAAGTCAAGGCTTTGGAGGTTCGTCATGTTCCCAAGCCAGTCTGGGAGCGTCTGCAAACCGCTGCAGTCTCTCAAGTCAAGGCTTAGGAGGTTCGTCATGTTCCCAACCGAGTCTGGGAGCATCTGCATTTTTTAATCTTGCCACCTACCAGAAATTACGGATTGAGTAGACTGCATTTTGGAATCTTGCCACCTACCAGAAATTACGGATTGAGTAGACTCCTGTGACTAAGAAACCAGAGGACTCAATTCAGTCTGCGGAACGGGTGGCATCCACCACATTCATTTGGTCACTGCATTTTGGAATCTTGCCACCTACCGGAAATGACGGATACGGATTGAATAGACTCCAATGGCCAAGAAACCAGAGGACCCAATTCAGGCTGAATAATTGAGGAACAGATGACATCCACCCATAAAACAAAATGTTACGGCAACTTACAAGTTTGAAAATTAAAGTGGGAGTAGACATCGATGCCTTGCCGCATCCGACGCGTCTCCACCATAAATGGTACAACTTGTACAAAGACGTTTTTGCCTTGGATGCCATCTCATGACTGTGAGAAAGACGTTTTTGCCTTTGATGCCATTATCTTTAAAGGCGAAAGCTAAGCATGTACCAATTTTTTTTAGATAATACTAATACGCAAAATAAAGTCTCTAAAATATTTTTTTTTATTTCTTTAATAAGCACTTACAATATCTTATTTTCATAAACATCTTGCTTATAAAATGTATAATCTTTACTTTGATTTATCCTATTTTGTATGGTTTTTTATTGTTTTTTAAAATAATAAAAATTAATATTATTTATATTAACAAAAATGGGTAGTTTGGTTAGTTTGAAAATACAAAATATATAATTATATCTTGTGTATTAATAAAAAGTAGCTATTTAATTAGTAAAAAATACAAAAAATTAACTGTTTTAATTAATATAGTAGAACCAAAGCTTATATTAGATTTATGATTAGAATATTATTTAAAAATTAAAATTAAAATTAAAGTTTATAGTTTTAAGAAAAACTTCTTAAAACAAAATTTGATTTTTATTTGAATAACAAAAAAAGTAGTCTATAAACAAATTGGACTTGTATTAACTTAGAAACTTGGATTTCATATATATATATAATAGCTATTTAATATTTCCTTCCTCTAAAAAAATATTTATAAGTTAAAACATTTTTATAAACGTTTCAACAATTAAATGTTAAATTCTATGGTATCAATAACCTTGAGCCTTTGGCATAGAGCCAAAACCTCTTCCTCATTATTATATGTAATTCTAAAACCCATTCAAAACCCTCTTATATCTACCAACCTTACAAAGATATAACTAACTTACAAATAATCTTATAAAATAAAATAAAAATCAATATATCAATTCTTTCTCTCATATTCTCCGTGTCTTTCAACAAAAGAACGTTAGAAAATATGGGACACTTTCAATCTCATTTTCCAATCATTTATTTATCAATCTCAATTTCCAACAATTTTTTAATAGAAATATGATACAAATTTGTAGTGGAAAATGACATGAAAGAATTCAAAAAAGACGAAATGACATGAAGGTCATTTTCAAATGCCAAAAAGTCTCACTTGTTATTGATCCACATGAATTAACTACCAGAGCAAATAATTGTATGCAAGGAAGGCATCCAAATATAAGTAATCTACATCATCACAAATATTCAAAAAATGAAATCACATCATGCCTAAGCCATCCAACATACTTGTGAGTCGAAAGAAAACCCTACAACCAAGAAAATCACCTCCTTACACTCCATCCACATTCGTACCACTCCACTTCAATGCAATTCAATGGTATCCAATGTGTTAGCCCTCTGTCTCTTCAATCCCAACTTCTTTTACCAAGAGATATGGCAAAAAGGTTTCAATCTATCTATTGCCAACTTATTCCTTTATGAGCTGAGCAAGCCAAATGAGGCATTGAGACTAAGGAAAAATTAAAGGAACAAAGATCCTTGGTATACCAATTGATGTAACTCTCTTAAGAACTTGCAAATCCCTAAGTGAGAGGAGAAGTGCGTCAATCTTAAGAGAATAACCCAAACAATTCCAATATGAAAATCCACAAGAGAAAGGTATGAGCACGGACAATTCTTAGTTAAAAAAAGGCTTAGCTTTATTATGAAGGTTACTAACAACTTGTTTCCATAATTAGATGCGACAACCGAGAAATATGAAGTGATTTTCCTTAAAACCTCTATTTGAAATTGGATGCATAAAGAGTGAAATATATGTACCGAATACTTTCCTCGTGAAAGAGAAAGGCATCTATGATCAATGTATACAGACAAATTGGAAAGAAAGCCCCATATGAGACTCACTTACACTTCCTTCATTTGAACATTATCTTCTTAAAGTATGTTAACAAGACTTCGCATTCAAAATATAGAATTAAAGAATGTTAACAAGATTGCCCGCCTTTTCTCCGCGCGATAGGATTTTGGTCTGAAAAAATTAGGAGAAAGAAGGCGTGGATGTTCGAAACCCGAGCGGAAGTTGTGCATTGAGAGCACGCCTCCTTATATTCTGCTCTGGAGGATTATCTCGCAATTGGTCGAGATTCGAGACAGTCAAGACCTGCGGACATCGAAATTGCCTTGATGTGACTCGAAATTGCCTTGCTGTGACTCTTTCCTAAATTTCAGGGTGAGACTTTTGGATTTTGTCTTAAACACTTGGCTCTGTGATCGATCTCCCGTGAGGGAAAGTTCTAGAAGGCTAAACCGGCTTCTGGTGCTCAGCTCAATAACATTTGGTCCAGGGACAGTTTTTTGGACCTGATTATTTTCCCACAACCTTCTTACAGATGACCCTCAGAGGTCCCGCGGCCACATTCTGTATTACTGTCGATGCTTGCTCCGCAGGGTGCCGATTCTTCCATTGAAGATGGGATCTATTCCAAACCGAGGCCAAAAAAGGCATTGTTTCGATTCCCATGGTTGGCTTTCTTCAAAGATTTGATCAACACCGACGCTTAAACCTTATCTCAAACCTTATCGATTACCCCTTGAGTGAAACTGGATTAAACCTTATCTCAAACCTTAACGTGGCGGATTTTTGTTGGCTAAACTTAGAACATGCGTAGCAGTTTTTGATTTGGACGAGGGACGACGATTCGGTAACTGTGCCGACAAACCCACCTTCGGAAAAGAAACGCCTTCGGCGTAAATATGTTTTTAGATAAACATTAAAGTCACAATAATGATTCGCAAGGATTAAAGTCACAATATTGATTAGCGAGGATTAATCTCCAAGCTAACTTAGTCTTCAAGGCCGTGTTAGTTCAATGTTAAACATTCCATTTATGCTATATGGGAGTAAAGTTATAATGGATCTCTGGTTTTGAATTGTTTTTTGGTCATTTTTGTCATAATCTAATGAATTTTTTTTTTAAACATGATATTTATTGTTTAAATTGCAAAAATGGATTCAACATTCCTAAATACTTTTGGGTATCCACATTGTGCAATTCCAACAATCTATAAGTGCAATTCCAATCATTTATGTTGGATTTTAACTACAAAAATCACCAAAAAAGTGTCAAAATCATAGAACTATTAGTTTATTTTCATGGTATGTCCATTTAGAAGTTTATTTATAACCATTCTCTGTCTACCCAACTGTATGTCGTATGTCAACTGATGTTACCCACAATAGGTACATTGTATGGTATAGTTGGCCATGGAGCATCCCATCACACATCATCCTACATGCCATGTCCTTTGTTAGATGTGGACATAGACATCTACAATGGTGTTATGTGGATAGGTGTGGGTATCAACCTCTAGCTATGGAAGTCCAACTTGTCATGGGGCAGAACTATCCTTGTAATACAATAGCAGTATGCTTTCCCCATTGTTGTATGGAGTCTTGGATGGGTACAAGGAAGTGAATTCATTTGAAGTCATGTACTACTACAAGGAATTGAACACACCGCATGCAGAGTACCTTTGGGAGTTATGCAGGCATATTTCAAACATGTTGGGGAGGAGGGAAATTACAAGATCGTATGTTCGACTCATGGAATTGCAAGCAAGAATGGGCATTTCTCATCACGACTTTGTAAAACAATCATCAATCACATCACTACAACCTGTTTGGTCTAATGCCTAGTTATAAAATATTATGGAAATGAAACATTAACGACATAAGTCGAGGATATTGGCATCCACAATGCAATATTAACTTGAGCAACTGTCTAGATAGGGGAGGATCAATAATAACTATGACAATGTTGTTATTTGGTAGGTAGAGCAAAAGTTGTCTTTGAGGACAATCAATGTTAAGCATTCTCAAAAGTTAAAAGAAAAGTTGAAACTCTCATTAAGGTATAAACATTTGTGAAGAAATGTGATCTAATGTAACATAGAGGGGGATGTTGAGCTTGATAAAGAAATAACTTCACCAAGAAAAAACTACACTTAAAATCAATTAAACTTGATCAGACAACTAGCTCATTTTTATTGTACCATCACAGGGGAGAGTGTGGCAACAACCACCCAAGTTAATTCCATGGACATCAAATGGAGTTATTCCAATGTAGGCATGGGTTGAACCTATGGTTAGTCCCTTTAAAAGTTTTCATGACTTCCAAAAATAAGAATTAAATCAATTTGACCACAAAATGGAGCTTGTTATGCAATCAAATAAAAAACCAAATCCCATGTATGAAGTTAGCATCAATCGAAACAATTCAAGTGATGCACAACCCCTATTCTTCATACAAGATTTCACATAAGTACTCTCTTAAGTTATCAAATTTTAACTTAGCATTCAATTTAAAATATAATGGCGTTATTTACGCACAAGAACTTAATTGAATTTTAAATGCACATTGATCTTGTAATAAGTTGATGCTATGTGTTACATGTCAACATTATTTATTGTTCTGGCATTTGACCATTTTACAAGCCAACATTATTCTAGTTTCTAGGCATTAAGTTTTACATGTTGACATTATTTCTTGTTATTTCCAATTGAGTAATTTTAAATACAAGGGCCACTTGAAATATGTTGGAGCAATTTCTTCTTATTGCAAACTTATTAATTTGAAATGTGAGTGTCACTTTTCATATGCCAAATTTTTTTGTGTCATGTTGATCTATCAATTTTAAACACGCATGTACCTAAGAATATCGCAACTTTATTTCAACACTTGGATCTAACTTATTCTTTTATGCTTCCACGCAATGGTGTTCTTATACCCCAAAAGATTATGTAGGCACTATAATTACTTAGGATATAAGCATATGAATTAAGAGAGCAGGAAGAGAGGGCTTCAATTGTACTACATTGTTAAAATAGTTCATGATAGACCACAGAAGTTGCTCATCATTTATGTCTAATCTCAATATGTTGATAAACATTGTTTTCCTTTCCATAGTTGCATTTATCCTGCATCCACACATGAACGATTGCATTGTTGTATGCACTTACTAAAGGTTATAAGACATTGGGTAGGATCTATACTTTTGTTAGTTTTTCTCCAACTGCATCTATTAAATGTAATTTGTTAGAAAAATAACTTGAGAGAGTTTGCTTGTAATGGAAATGGATGCAACACATTTGGAAACCGATATTAACACTTAATTTTCAGTCGCATTTAAATTTATAACTTACAACCAAGTATAAATAAATTACAATATCTTATTAACCATTTAAAACATTGCCACACAAAAAATATTAATAACAAGAGATGCATGCAGCTTAGTCTCCCCGCCTTTCAGGTTTAAAAATAAAAGGGAATAAAATGAACAAATTATTCAAAAAACTAAATACAAAACATTGTTTAAATATATTAAAAAACTATATATATTGGAACATGTCGTGGGGAAACCCTTAGGTACTTCCCCTCATTTTGAGGATGGTACCCAAGGTAAACCATCGACCCTAATTACAGGGCCTAACCCGGTGGGGACATCAAGTGAGGCCCTTATCCATTATCCAAATGTTGTTAATTTCGATGCGAGAAGTTTTCCTTCCTATGCCCTAGTTGTTGGAACCTCCAAGTCGCGATCCAAGTCACAACCAATCTCATGTCATGGTACATCATAGCTAGCAGCTAAGCATTAAGGTTAGTGCCCACAGAATGCACTAAGCAGAGAGTCCACGAGGGGCAAAGTTGTACACAATGCATTGAACAGGTATTGAAAGTGGGTTTATCATTAAGTAAATTAATGTTTTATTCCTCTTGTATATGGACTAAATCCCATACTATGCACAATAAAACCATTATTATGTCCAAGTGTCAAGAGAAGTTCCCAAGCATCCAAATGATAAGCGCCACTAAGCACGAGAACATCACAAGTGCCAAGCGCCTATACAAAGAACTGAATCATATTTGTGGGATAGTGAGTGAGGGTGGCAAGTGGTTTTGAAAGTGTATTCTCTATGGAAATTTCTCTAGCATATGAGGTAGTTATAGATGATGGACATTCCTTTGAAGACAATTCTACACCAAACGTCGAAGGAGCATGCACAAGAGTATATAGGTAGAAGTGTTTTGAAGGATGCATTGAATACCGTAAAACTATGATGTCATTTAAGAGATTGTTGAATAGCTTGCCTCCAGAATTGCCCAACGTTTGCACCTAATGACATATCTATGCATCTATGTTTCATTTGCATATTGCATTTAAGTAATGAACATTTAGACTACCCAATTTTAAATGAGCTCTGTGTTTAAATACCAACAAATTCGTAGGAGTAACCATTTGAGTATGATGCGTGACATGTTTTATGCAAGTTAATTGTTGTCTTATAGTTGATGAAATGATCAAGCTACGCTCATTCTCTTGCATTATATACTCTATTACTTTGAGCAAGTAATCTCACTACTTTTCATTACGATGGAAAATTTCCAGTAATGTATATATGAGAAAGAATTATTGTAACACCTAGCATATTTCAACAACTACAAAATTTCAAAGAGTAGTTGGTAATTAGAAAAACTAGGTAGCATCAACATGGTTATAAAGACATATGATAATAGGTGGAAGAGCAATTAGTTCTTGGTAAAGCATATGGATTATTTCAAATATCTCCAAATCAGGGACAATGCATACATTGAAGTATCAAACCTTTCAGAATGATTATATCCACATAATATTATTAGTAAAAATTCCAACTTTGAAGGCAAAGAATTAGTAGTATAACAATCAAATCCAAATTTAGGAGGGATCGATCCAACATCTTTAGTGAGTTGTTCCAACATTCTCAGGTTGAAGATCAACATCAAAAGATTATTCCCATATTTCAAGTAATAGCTCAAGCGACAAGTCCACTTTCCCAAAAATCCATTCCACCATTTCGGGCATTGAACTCAGCAAGCTAGGAGGATAAAGAGGCCCACATAAAAATCTATGGGGCGATCTTCCTTTTGGAAGAGAGAAGGGGTTATTTTACATTTATGGAAGCAAGAATGTATTCTTCATTTGTAAGCTTGATGGGTAGTTGTTATTTATATATTTGATTATCAGAGAATTCATGTCAATTCAGTTATCAATTTGTTATACTTTTTTTGTTGATATGTCATTTCTTCTTATTTGAATAAGGTTGTGTTGGTTTTGGAGTTTGATTGTCTTGTTGATTCAGAGGTCTTGTTGTTTAGTTGTGTTTGTACCCTAGTTTTATATGTTGTGCAGGTTGATTGTACACTCGTCCTAGCGGGGGAATCCCCCCCGGCTAGGGGGTGGAGGGGTTTGAGGGTGAAGCTCTCGAAAAAAAAAATTGGGTTGTTTTTTTGGAAAATAGTTTACGAGCCCATGGTATTGGGTGGCACGTGGTATTTTCCTATGGTAATCCATTGTAATGCAACTGTGTATTGTATTGTAGTATTGTAAAGATCTATGTGATTGTGTAAGATAGACTATGAGAGAGTGAATATGAAGTTGCAGTGGATGTGCTACAGGTTGTATCCCTTCATTTCCTAAATGTTATGATAAAAGGACTGGAAATTTATCCATGGATATAGCCCATATTGGTTGAACCACATATATTGGTGTCTCTTTTGTATTGTGTTTATGTGTTTTATTTTCGCATCTTATTTTATGTTATTGTTCTGCGATCCTATTTTTCTAACAATTGGTATCAGATTCAAAGGCCTATTTGGTGCATAAACTCGCAAGAAAGAAGGGTTCCTAGTTCGAGAGGGAACAATGGCAGAAGAAGGAAATTTTAGGGTCGAGAAATTAAGCGTTTATTTAATATGAAGATGTCAGAAGGTGGATCTATTGCTGACCATTTAAATTAATTTAATACGGTTACTAATCAACTAAGTTCTGTAGGAGTGAACTTCAATGATGAGGTTAGGGATCTTCTAATCTTGTGCTCATTGCCAAAAAGTTGGAATAGCTTAGTCATGGTTGTAAGTAACTTTGTCTCTGGTTCAAACACTCTGAAATTTGATGATGTTGTTGGTGTTATTATTAGTGAGTAAATGTGAAGGAAAAGCACTAGTGAGACATTAGGAAATGCATTGACCATGGAGAGAAGGGGAAGACAAAGGAAGAGGGAAAGGGCAGATCCAAATCCAAATTAGGAAAACTAGAGTCTTGGAATTGTGGCAAAAAATTACAGGTGAAGAAAGACTACTTATCTCCAAAGAAGAAAGGAGATGGACAACATGAGACTACTCAGGAAGCAAATGTATCAAGTGATGTGTTACAAGATGATTTGATTCTTTCAATAGATAATACTAGTGATTACTGGGTAGTAGATTCAGGGGCTTCATGTCATGCTACACCCCATAGGGAATATCTTCATGATTGTGTTCAAGGTGATTTTGGACATGTTTTATTGGGTGATGATGAAACATGTAAAATTGTTGGAATGGGTAAGATACTGTTAAAGTTAAAGAATGGAAACCAATTGTTGTTAAAAGATGTAAGGCATATTCCTACTATGAAAATAAATCTAATCTCAATAGGGTAGTTGGGAGATGTTGGTTCTTTATCTACATTTGAAGAAACGTGGTTGAAGATCACTAAAGGATTGCTGGTGATAGCAAGAGGAGACATGATAGGTACATTATATTTATGTCCTCATAATACAGACTCCTCTATATATTTAGCTTCCATAGGAACACATACAAAAATATGGCATCATAGGCTTGGCTACATGAATTAGAAGGGGATGTAGATTCTCCATTCAAGGAAGCTGCTACCAAATTTGAAGCAGGTTAGTTTAGAATTCTGTGAGAACTGTGTTTATGGAAAAAAGAAGAGAGTCAGATTTACCAGTGTTGGTAAGCAAAAGAAGAGTGAAAATTTAGAGCTTGTGCATACAAATGTATGGGGATCTACTCAGGTACAATCTCTTGGTGGCTCTCATTATTATGTTACTTTTATCAATGATGCAACTAGAAAAACTTGGGTTTATTGCATTAGACAAAAAAATGATGTCTTTGTTACTTTTAAGAAATAGAAAGCTTTGGTTGAGAATGAGACGAGAGAAAGGTTGAAGTATCTTAGATCTGATAATGGAGGTGAGTACTGTAGCAAGGATTTTGATAGTTACTGTTCATACCATGGGATTCATAGAGAGAAGACAGTTCCAGTAATACCACAAGAAAAAGGTGTCAAAAAGGATGAACATGACAATCATGGAGCATGCAAGGTGTATGAGATTGCATGCAAGGTTGTCCTTATATTTTGGGGCGGATGTTGTAGATACTATTGTTTACTTAATAAACATAGGGTCTTCAAGCTCCTTGGATGGTGGCATTCTAGAGGAGGCATGGACAGGTAAAACAATAAACTACTCATTTCTAAGAATGTTTGGTTGTGAAGTATTTGTCCATATTGATAAAGAAAATAAAATAACTCTTGAGGATAAATCCAAGAAGTGTACATTTATTGGATACAGGGTTGATGATTTTCGTTATCGCTTACGAGATCACGAAAAACACAAAATCATTAGGAGTAGAGATATATTATTCAATGAAAATGTCATGTACAAAGATCAATTGTAGGGAAAGAAATGGGAAAAGGAAAACATAGAATACACAGTGTTTGATGAAATAAAATAAAATTAAACTCCAAAGGTGCCAGAAAATCAAGAACAATAATAGGTACCTCAAACTGCTGCAAGTGTGAGAAGATATACCAGGTTAACTAGACTCCTTAAACTATACCACAACGATACCCTCCTTCATTGTATTATTTATTAATGACTGATTTTGGTGAACCAAAATGTTATGAAGAAGTAATGTAGGTGGAAACTAGAAAGAAGTGGGAGAAAGGCATGAATGAGGAGATGGACTCCATGGTAAGAAACCAAACTTGGGATTTGGTTCAGTTTCCTATAGGTAAAAGAGCATTGCAAAATAAATGGGTTTACAAGTTGAAGGAAGAATATGGAGGAAAGATGTGGTACAAGGCCATACTTGTTGTAAAGGGGTTTGCACCAAAGAAATGTATGATTTTGATGAAATAGTTTCTCTTGTTGTTAAAATGACTTCAATTAGGACTATTTTAAGTCTAGTGGTGGTAGAAGATTTGCATCTTGAATAGTTAGATGTAAAAACAACATTTCTTCATGGGCATTTGCAAGAAGAGATTTATATGCAGCAGCTATAGGGGTATGAGGTCAAAGAGAAAGAAAATTTAGTATGTAGGTTGAAGAAGAGCTTGTATGGCTTGAAGCAAGCTCCAAGGTAGTGGTATTTGAAATTTGACAAGTTTATGATAGAACAACGTTATAGTAGATGCCATTCTGACCACTTTGTTTATTTCAAGAGGATAGATAATGGAAGATATATTATCTTGTTATTGTATGTGGATGACATGTTTTTTGTAGGGTCTAACATGTAGGATATACATGTGCTCAAAAGGAAATTAGCTAGTTCATTTGCGATGAAGGATTTGGGTGCTGCTATTACACAAAATGTTTGTACTCGTCATTATTATGAACCATGTATACTTTCTCCTTTCCTAAATCCCTGAATTACTTGACCAAAATCCTTGGAAGATGAGTTATGAGGTCTTTCCCCTTGTAAAAATCTTGTTTAGAGAGCTCGACGCACCTTTCCTTACAATAAAGCGCATCTTTCCTGATCGACGCACCTTGATCCACTGCAGATCGTGTCGCTGGCGCATGTTTCTAGTGCATAGGGAACGTTGATGCCTGTACGGAGGGAAAAAATATAAGTTTCAAGAAGACTCTCGAAGGACACCCTCATGGAGACTTACCCCTTCCATTTAGGGCATATCTTACTCGCCTCCCAGCTTAGTAGGATCCCACGTCATCCTTCTCCCTTAATCCTCTCCTCTCCTCCTAATCTCTTTTGGCCTATAAATGAAGCTCCTCTCCATGGGATAGGGGGATTGAAATGAGGGCAACCAAATACTAGAGAAATTGAGCTAGGAATCCATTCTTCCATGATTGGTAAATTGAGTAAAGGATCCATTAGAAAGGATCTTCAACACCAAGGCTTCGTTGGTTGTAATTCTTTCCTCTATTTTAATTAATACATCAATGTATTCATTTCCCATAAACGATGTGTAATTTCATTTATAGTAGTTCTCCTTAGTCAATTGCTTAGATGTATAATGTTATCTTATAGTCTCTTGTCTTTGTCCTTTTAGATCTTTTGCAGGTAATCTCTTCATCAACAAGCAGGATTGCAAAAGCTTCAAGCCACGAGGACAACCTTCGTAAATAAGGTATGGACTGGACTCTTTGCATTCAAGTAATTTGATAGATCTAGGGAAAGGTTTTCATCCTTGTTCTTCTTTGTTCTAGATATGAACCATTCAGACTAGGGAGATCAGTTGGTGTCCGCACCGACGGATTTATCTGTTAACAAATTTGGCAACCATATTGGGGATCGAGTTATTTAAGTTGTAGATCTCCTTGCTTTCCTTATTTCTGATTAGATATGGCTTAGTTTTCAATTGGTAGATCACATCCAATTGGTAGATATGACTGTCTATGTGTCGTTGTATAATCTCCTTTGGGTCTCAAACCTTGAAATCTATTGATTGGTTTGAAAATATTTATTTTTTCAATTTTTTGGTTACACGACACGCTTTACCTTCATGTACAGTGCGTCGTTGTAGCCCGACGCGCTTTTCCTTCAGACATAATGGGTTGATGTCGCGCTTTGCTCTTTAGAAAACCACGTCGATTGACACCGACGCTCTGGTGTGTACCTACAGCTGGCGCCGACCTATTGATTTTTACCTTGATTTTCTGCCCAGACCTCTCAGTACCCTGTTGCTTGGTTTGTGACTGGGTTGGTACATTGTTTTTTTCTTTTTGCATTTGAAAAGAAGAAAATCTTTTGTTTCCATCTTAGTTTAAAGAAAGAGCTTTATTTTCATTTTATTTCTTAGATTTGAAATATTTATGAAAATTCCAAAAAGAGTTATGCTTTTAGCAAGTCTTGTTTCGGTTCCGATCTGAGTTTTATAAAAGAAAAGAAAACTACTTTTAGCTTTTGCATAGATAGGGGTTAGAAATGTTATTTCTTGTTTGGAAACAATGATTAGATCCCTTCTTCGTTTAATCAAAGATCTACTCTCTCATTATTTGTTAAAGCAAAAGAATTTGCCTATTTTCTTGGGTTTTCTTGAGATTTGGAACCATGTTTGTCCCTTTTAGTCAAACCTAGTATTTTGCTTGCATTTTTAAGTGAAATGAATTGCATTTTTGAATCGTGTATCCTACAATCTCTTTGACCCATATTAAAGTTTCAAAATAACTTTTGGTTTGGTGTGGATTGGCTTGTTTCTACCATTTTTGAAAAAGTTAAAATGGCATTTGCATAGGGTTGTTCATTTGGGGAGAAAAAATATCTCTCTCTCCTTCTTAAGTAGGATTTCATCGCAAAGAAGATTTGCATCTCATAATTGCATGGTTTTGAGTCAAGTCTAAATTTACATTTGTCCACTTAATCGCATAAGATAAAATCAAGTGCTAGTTAAGTTAAAATCCTTAGTAACTTGAATTATAGGTTAGAGACGTGTTTCGACGTCTTAAAGCGTAGGAGATATCGTTACTTGCCCGCACTGCATTCCAGGGTCTGTGTGGTTCTTCCAAGTACTCGTTGGTATATCAAACGACCTTTCACGTACTTTTATGGTATATCGAAAGGTTATTTCACGTACTCAACGATATATAGGAAGGCCCCTTTTCATACAGTTGTGCATTAGAAAACACTACTATGGATTTGAGCTCCCACGTACCTTGTGTATATCGGGAGACCCCTTCAGTATCCTGGAACCATCCGAGTAAACCTATTGGCCGTCTTATTGTTGCAATACACTGAGAACATCACTCGGGGAGATTACTATGCACATATTGGCAGGTGGTCGGTTTATACGGTCAGGGGTACAATCCAAATCCTCCCTAGTTAGTGATCTGAAATATTGGGATGAGTTTAACTGTTGGACCCTAAAGTATATCGCGAGTTGCGATGATTTGACAATCCTGTGAGAATCCAACTTATTTATCCAGCCCTTTCACAGATTTTCGTGTTAATTTTAGATTTGAGTAGTGTTTGATTTGTGTGGTGATTTAGAGGTTCTTAGAGAATTTAGATATGGAAAACTCTTCCGGGACTACCAACCAAGAGACCGATTTTCAAGGTATGTCTTTTGTTTTTCCTCCATATGGAGGTGTTGGTCCTTCCTTCATGGCCACGTTGAGCCTTCCCGAATTGACTATATGATTACCAGTATGGTTATTCTCCAATCTAGTTATCCCAAGTTCACCAATTGTTTCGGATCATAGTCCTCCCCCACAAGAGTATCAACCTCACATTGAGCCTTCCCCTTCTACATCAAATTTTGAGTATGTTTCCCTTTATTCATCTTCGCCTGCTAAAAGTTGTGACATTAGTAAATAGGTGGATAAGAAGAAGAAGAAAAGGAAGGCTAAGAAGAAGAACATTAAAAAGAAATTCAAAGCTCCAACCTCTGACCATCATGTTGGAAACTCACCATCCACTGATCATCATGTTGGGAGTATTGATGTACCTGTTTCAAATCTGACAATGTATAATCTATTATAATTTTCAACAAACCATTTATTTGGTTCCTAGACATCAGACAAGGTAACCTATGAAAGAATATAAAACACAAAATCCAGGTGCAAGTTTGGACCCTGAAACCAAGTTATAAAACCCTAGCATACCACTTGGACCCTGAAACCAAGTTATAAAACCCTAGCATAACACTTGGGCCTTTAAATTGAATGCCAAGTAGATTCAGATTCAAAATTCCAACCCCTAATCGATATAGGAAAAACTAATCCAAAACCCTAGATAAAACCATCATAATCTATTTAGTAAACCATAGGCCATACAGAAAAAAAAAACCCTAGAGAAAACCATGATAATTTATTTATTAGCCATGAAAACCACATAATCAAGCCATCATATTCGCAACCTGTAAATGTCATGAAATTCACACCATGAATATGCGAAATAGACTCAAATTCAGAATACCAAACCCTGAGCCATGAAATTCACACCATTTAAGAATGCCAAAAAAATTGTAGATTCAAAATGGAAAACCCCAAACCACGGTACAAAAAATACTCACAAATCACATGCATACGATTCAATTAAATTGGGCATGACCACTAAGCCACAACTACCTCATAAAATTCATCCAATAAACTAAAACCCTAGCATATTGTTTCAATTTATTTATATGCCATGAAATAAACATATTGAAATAAGAAATTCGCACCCTGAATACACAGAGTAAATATGCCTTCAAACTCATATATCGACCATGGAATTCACACAAGAACACCATTCAATTCAATCCTAAAACCATTTCAATTCACGTTGGCAGAAACGTTACATTACAATTTGTAGAGAACCCATCATAAGCCCTTACAACAAAACATTATAATCGAATGTGAAGAGACCCCAACCCTTACAACACCCATAAAATATACAGAGGCCCCAACCCCTGTGGAACCCTTACAACACCCATAAACTCTGCAAAGAACCCATCAACAAAAATGTGACAGAACCCTTCCAGCACCCATAAAACGTGCAGAGAACCCATCGACTGAAACGTTAAAGAACTATTACAACACCCATAAATTGAACAGAGAACCCATCAACATAACCGAGCAAGAACGCTTCGACCAAACTTGCAGCAAAAACCATCAACAATCTGAAACAACATTCCAAGACATCCAAATGAGTGTGTTAACAAACACATGCAAGTGAAGTTGGTAAGAATGGAGACCTACCAAGAGGGGGAGCAAATCCGACCACAGTCCGACTACATAGCATTTTTCGTTTGAACCGCCACCCTGCAACCTGCACAAGAACCCGCATCAAATGAGATGCAGGAAAAAACCGCACGAAAAGTTGAAACCACACAAAGATGCAGAGGAAGGGCTAGGTTCTTACCTTCGGTTGACTGTCCCATTCGCCACCAGCACCGGTTGCTCGTCGGAGGAGGGTCCGAACAAACACGAGCCACAACAGCGCCACAAGGGAAAAACAAATGAAAAAACCAAGCTCGCAACACAGCTCAGAACTACCACCATAACCACCGCACAAGTTCACCCAACAAAAACTGGGAGAACAACCACCATAACACCGGGTCGTCACAATAAACCCGCCAATCCAATCACCAAAGATCAAAGGAACAACATAAAGCAACGACGCGTCCCTCAACAGAAGGTAGGTGCGGATGGGAACAGAGCCAAGAGTGCACCACAACCCGAGGGGATAGGCACTCAGCCATCTACCCGAGTCAAAATAACACAGAGTATGGAGAGGGTTCCGAAACAGGCGCAGAAAAGGGCCTGAAAAAGCCCGAAAGTGATGGTTTATAATCGTTGTATGGGGAGGAAATGTGGCAAGTCCAAGTGGAAGGCTGTTGTACACCAATTGGACCCCGCCACGTGGATATATGGGCCCCACTTGGTTGGGTGAGCCACTTATGGCATCTCTCCCCTATTGCATGCAAATTCATTTTTTGTACATTATTTCCAAACCGTAAACATTTATTATTACATTGCCATTAATGTGATACAATTTCTTTTATTATATTTTTTTTTAACACGAAAATAGAGCTATACTCATCATTAATGATATAATTATATATTCATTATTTATTGGCAATATTTTTATTTTCATTTTCATTTTAAGTAAATACATAATTATATATTCATTATTTATTGACAATATCTTTATTTGGGTTTTAATTTTTAAGTTACCATTATTAGTTTTAATTTGTAAGGTGTCATTATTACATTTATGGGATGGTTTAAATAACTATCTTATGAATATAGTTTAAAGTTGAATTCATTATTTCTTATTGTTTTAAATGGAATTTGATTGTAACATAGAAACATTATAAATATTTTTTATATTAGCATATTTATCATTTAAAAAGATCTTTGTTTTAGAAATTAATTAAACATTTTGTTATTAAAATTTATGTTCTACACTATATATGAAATTTGCATTTGCAAAATCAACATTTTAATAATATAGTGGTTGTTAATTTTCAATCATTTAATAAAAATATATATAAACTTTGCACATACACTTTAATTTGAATTTAAAGAAATTTATGTAAAAAACATTTAAAACCTTAATTCAAATAACTTACTAATTTGTTTTTATGAAAAAGATTTAGATACTTCTATAAAATATATGACTTAATATTTTTATAAGAAAATTTAAGTTGTATATTTTTTAAAAAATCCACATTTCTATGTGTAAAGTTAAAAGTTGTTTATCAAACACAAGGTTGACGAAGTTATAACTTATTACTTATCTTTGAAGTTAAAAGAACACCACATTAAAATATCAGAATCTCTCATAGATATCACTAGTAGTAAATATTTCGGAACACAATAATAATAGCAGATGTCGAGGAGGATGCCATCGAAACACAATTCTAACAAAGAAGTGGGATTGAAGATGTCGAACAAAGATTGGGAATGCGCCTTCCCAATCAATGATATCGAAACAACAGTGCCTTTGCATGCAAACAAAGAGCACTCAACATTATTGTGCGCCTTTGCATGCAAACAAAAGAGCACTCAACACTCAATATTCCTCTGAATGATCCTACAGGTGGAACCAGCACCGCCTTCGCGTAGGATAAAAGACAACCAAAACACCCCGCGTTTTCGGTGATTTTGGGATAAAAACCGATTATACTTTTGGTTGGAAATTGGTAATTTCACATTTTCGAGATTTTAGCAGTTGGGATTGACTGTTCTAGACTAATGGCCCAATTCTAAAACTACCCAGTTCGTAATTTTAGCGATCTGAGCACTCCAAATTGCGATTTGGACAATAATTGCTCTGTCGGATTCCAGAGAGTCGAGGGCATTTTGGTTATCCCTTATACAGCTCCGCAACGCCTTTGCATGCAAACAAAAGAGCACTGATTTCTGATTTTTGAGTTTCTTGTCTCGTTAAAACAAATCAATTCCTAATCCTTTTTATGATTATTATTAAATTATTTTAAAGGGATCCAAGGAAGATGCATTTTGGACTCCTGTGGGCAAGAAACCAGAGAACCCAATTCACTATGCAGAACAGGTGGCATCCACCATAATCATTTGGTCACTGCATTTTGGAATCTTGCCACCCACCGGAAATTACGGATTGAGTAGACTCCAATGGCCAAGAAACTAGAGGTGAGAGGACCCAATTCAATATGCGAAACAGATGGCATCCACCAGAGGAAATTACAGATTGAATAGACCAAGAAACCAGAGGAAATTACGGATTGAATAGACAAAGAAACCAAAGGAACAGATATGGAATAGATGGCATCCAACCATAATAGACCAAGAAACCAGAGGAACAGATGGCATCCACTTTAAAAGTTTGAAAATTAAAGTGGGAGTAGACATTGATGTCGTGCCACATCTTACATGTCTCCCGTGGGACCACAAATTGTACATCTCTCCCCACTAAATTGTACGTTCCATTTTTCATGATTGTGACAAAGACGTTTCTGCCTTGGATGCCATTATCCTCAAAGTAGGTTAAGCGGTGTGACGGTGTCTAATTCCATCTTTTATTAAAATTCATTTTTGGATTGGCGTGTGATAATTGGCACTCAAATCTTCCCCTGCCGGCGACGGAAAAATTTTCGGCTAGGCACAGTTCCACCCCTTCTTGTTATTTTTTTGGAATTTCGACAATCTGGGTCATCTTACAATGGCCCAAAATCCCTAGGGGCACAATTCCATGGCATAGTTCCGCAGTAAATGGGGTGGAACTACGATTCCACCGGTTTTTATAACCGGATCTAGGGAACAAATCATCGTAAAAGCGAGGCGATTTGAGTGCCAATTATCCCGCGCCTTTTAGATTAACATTAAGGCCACAATAATTATTCGCAAGGGTTAAAGTCACCATACTAATCGGAAAGGGTTAATCTCCAAGCTAAAGATTCTTCGTGCTATTTCAATGGTAGGAATTCCCTTCATGCTATGGGAGTAACCAATAATAGTTATACTTTTGAATTTTTTGAGTCATTTTTGTTAGAATCAAGGACTTGAACCAAAGACCTCTTACTTTTTAAAGCAACTTTTAACCAAGTGAGCTAAGAAAAATGTTTTGTAATATTATGGAGGAGAATGGTGTTGTTGTTGTTGTTGAAAGAGCGTACCTACCCAAAAAAACTTGTGTTTTGGCCTACAATACGCTTTACACAACCACCCAAAAACAAAAAATGAAGCTTTGAAACTAAAATGTCTTATATTTGGGGTTAGTCCTTGGTTAGATTTCTTGGAAATTTGTAAGTGTTCTCACTATTTTTTATTTACCAAGCTCACACAAAGCACACGACAAAGAGTGTACGTAGTAAAGAAAACCTTTTTCACTATGTTACTAATTTGTTGAGTTCGCACTAAGCCCATGACAAAGAGCATACATAGATTGAAAGGGTAACAACCTAGAAACAAAACAAAAACTAGGCAGAAATATGAAAGAATATGAGAAAAAAAAATTAAAAAGCGTAATTGTAAACAATATACCTTTGGATCTAGTAAAATGGTCGTGTCTTGAGAAAATTGAAACCTTTTTCAATGAAACAAAAAGAATTTCCAACTAGAAACAATAATCCAGACACAATAGAACACCTCTCACATCCCATAAATGCATAGAAATATCATAATAATAAAATCCTTTAATGCCCTCGGCAACACCAGTTCAAGATCTTGATCATCAATAGAAGCATAGCTTCATAAGTGATTTGATATCATGTGCAACTAACAATAAATATTTTCAAGAGACTGAACACCATGAGCAACCACTCACACAAATAGATCAAGGATCAACACACAAGTTTTTTACGTGGTTTAAAACCCCGAAGAGGGAATCCAAATAGCTACTTGAGACAATATTATTATGCAAAAGAGAAAGAATGTTACAAATGAGCTTCTCATAATCAATCAACTAGCAAATGACCCTCCATGTTGTTTAAATAGAGATCATGGACCAATTAGGTGCTAAGCCACGGATCAATGTCTATTAAGATCAAGGAGAAGATGGACCGCCATATCACTCTATGTTGAGAACATATCATGACCATAGGATTACATATGTACAAATGCATACTAAAGAAACACACTTTAACTAAAGATACATAATAACAAGTTGATCTTAATTAACTCCTAAGTGTATAAATATCCTAACAAGGGTCTTCAAAAAAATAAAGGTTAATTTCCACCTCCTAGTGGGTCACACACATGAAGATATAGATGGAGAAGATTAGGGATTATCAACTTAGTTAAAGCAATAATATATGTTTCCATTTCTATACATTGTGGATACATAATATCATCTGAAGTGATCATGAAATATAAATCTTCAAATATAGATGCAAAATGGTTGCCTCCTATCAATGTCTGGCATTTATTTTTCAATGGCCATCCAAAATCACCTATAGGGTAACCTCGATTATTATGCCTATAGGTAAAGCTCATGGGGTTCACTCTATGAACCTATGACATAACACGTATGTTCATAGGATATTAAATAATACCCCTAATTGCATTAGATATTAAGGAATGTCTCCAAAATTTCTTTTGTTTAACCCCCCTCCCAATACACATTTCCAATTTAAAAAACCCTATTTTCACTATATATCCCAGGTATCAACTTTTCCCGTGACATTTTTAATACCCTTTTTTATTTTTACCCTTAGCATGGTGACATGGAACAACACTTATAACCCTTAGAGACCTTGCAGGGTGAAATATGAAATCTTATTCAAAGAAAATATTTCAATATGGGGAACAACCCCTAAACACATGTCGACTTCATACACAATCAATCTGATCTATTTCAAACCACATTCACTCACAAATCATACATACCAAACAACACTTTGACATAAAACACAATTGGATTCACACCACCTTCACACGCAAATCATATTTATTCAAACATTAATTTGACTTCAAAGATAGTTAGGTTCACATCAACTTCAAACAGGATTACCTATTCTAACCCCCTAATACCCTGTTCAACTCACTAGATACATAATCTCAAACCCCCCCTAATATCTATATGTTTTTAATATATTAAAATTACTCCTTGCCCCTTATATACTAGGAAATATATTGCTTATGTTTCTCAAATTATTTAATCCTCCAATATGAACTCACGTTCTATAATATTGCCTACTTAGTGAACCCCCCATTAGGTAAAGAAGCCTTAAGACATGGAAGAAATTGAGAAAGGAATATAAACATATATTTCATATGTATCTTCATCAATTTGGTTAAATAATTTTTTTCTAAACAATATCTAGAATTAATGACATCCTTTCTGATCTAAATTCATTAGAAGCTTCTCTTCAAAGACGACCTACATACCACTAAGTTGAACTCAATGATGCCCCCTTAGATGTGAGATTAAATGAAATTGAAAAGGATATTGAGGCCAATCAATGGAATGCAATAGAAGCACAACCTCTCCAATTATCCACCAACATAAATCATGGATGGCACTAATGTGCAAATAGTGACCACAAAATCCTTGAAACCACCTTAAATGCTTGAGGCCAAGTGCATATCCTAATGCTTAGCCAAGTAAAAAAACCTAATAAAAATGATGAATCCTTCTTTAGATGCATGGAGACTCCACATTGTTGTAAAAAATATTCCCTATCTAAAATACCCATGGGATCAATGATTAAAGGGGGATTTATAGGGGATTTTTAAGGTCTAAAATGGGCCTCCTAAGGGAAATAATAAAATAAGAGTTCTGAGTTTTGGAAAATAAAAACTACTTTTTCTTATTGTATTTTTGACATATCGCGTTATCGATTTACCCAAATTTCAAGTTTGGGCACTAGTTGGATGCAAAATTTAATTATGCATCCAACACATACCCACATGCAAGGGAATTTTTAGGGGCAAAATTTCGCCAATTGGCTATTTTTTGGGCTTTTTTTCGAAAAATAAATTGGCTATTTGGTCATTTTTAGCCTCTAATATCGCCTATATTTACATAAAATATGTTTTTTTATCATAATATTCGCCAAAATTTACACATTTCAGTAGTAAATTGTATGTTTCATATTTAATATTCGCCTACCTATCTATATACATGTTTTTTTCAATCCAAAATAATCGCCTACAATACTATACTTAATTATAATATTAGAATCCTTAAAAAATACCCTGCTAGCCACATGGCATACTTTTGAGGCACCCGCGGCATGAAAAACAAAAAATTCAATAAAAAAACGTATTTTAATACATAAATTACTATTTTATTGAATTTTTCATTTTTTGTGCTATGGGTGCCTCAAAAGTATGTAGTGTGGGTATGCGTTGGATGTGTATTTGAATTATGCATCCAACGAGTGCCCAAACATGAAATTTGGGTAAATCGATAAGGAGGTATGTCAAAAATACAATAATAAAAAGTTTTTTTTTCTTTTTTCCTTCAATTTTTGTTACAAATTTTACCCTCATGGTTGAAATCATCATCTTGAACCATATTGGTTATTATAAAGTGAATCCTATTTGTGCTCAATTCTCTATTATCGAACACTGGTATTGCTAAAACAAGGAAAAGAAAATAAAAAGACTCTTATTACCATGAAATTTGACACCTTTGATGTATGTCAGTGTGCGTGGATGTTCCAAGATTTTGGCATACCCTAAAGCACTTTTGACTACTGTAAGCACAACTTTCAAAAGGTGACTTGAAGAAAATGAATGATTATAGTGGATTACAAAGATCTAGGTCATACAATATTGCAAAAATGGTTAGTGTTAATATGATTGTGGACCAAAATTTTTTTAAAAAAAATATATATCTTAAACCCATTCAATATATAATAGATGGAATAATATTTCCTCTCAATTTTTTGTGATCCAAAGGATTATTTATCAAAAAGGCTAACAAGAACTTGGCTAGCATGAGTCTTCCTCAAGTAGCATAGACTCATTTCAACACATTAATGATAAATTATTTTTTGGATGTTGCAATCACAAAGAACAACCTCTTCACAAATGTGTGATGAGTGTGTCCTCGTCACCAACAAATTTAGCACCATAGATCCAACCCAAGTATAACAATTATGAGAAACTCACACATGTCATAATAACTATAGTGCAAATTGCCACAACATATAATGTGCCCATAGATTAAATTTAGAGAAACAACCAAGCACTTACTTTAGTATAATGTTTGACAAGATAGACAAACCGAAGACTTTTATACCAAGGATGGGTAAGAAGGTAAAGGAAAATAGTAGCCATGAATCTCCCAGTTTCTTTGACTTGTATGCTTACACATGATACAAGATTGGTGGATTAGACCACTTTAGCCTCTTGTTTGTGGAAATGGGTTCAAATATCACTGAGAATTCATTAATTCAATGCCTCGAGGAACTCAAAGAACTAGTGATAGATAAATATGGATAATTTAGTGTACTACAGTGAGACATCAAATAAATTGTTATATGATGCATTATTACAAACTAAATCATATGGAAGATGTTATGAAATCCCTTGAGGTAAATGTTGATAATACATGCATGCTGCATAACATTACTACAACTTTTTTTCATTGCAAATGTATAATTGTGCAAGTGACAACAAAAATTGTTGCATGTTTGCATTTACATCCCTTCTAACCAAGAGGAAAGTATTTGAACTTTTAGAGGATGATTTTCTCCCATTGGATCACACACATGAAGATATATATGGAACATGTGAACGATTAATTGTTGTTAAAATGAAAAGATATATTTTCACTACAGGGAATCATGGATACATATAAAGCATAAAAAGAGAATTATTGATTCCCCCTTATCTAATGGAGGACATCTATGACTTCAAGAGATTTCTAGAGAAACACTTGTTGGACAAGGACTCCAAGAAAATTGGTACGCTTTGCCCAATGGGGCACCTAACAACATGTTAATACTTAAATCTCCAACTTTTTGATGGAACACAAGTTAAACAAAATAAAGTATCAATTAGATATGAAAAATGGTTACCTCCTATCAATGTGTGACATTTGTTACTCAAGAGTCGTCCAAACTTATCTAGTGGAAAATCTTGGCTATCATGCCTACAAGAGAAGAAACCTTCAATGTTGGAAGAAATAAAATAAATAATAAAAGTATATATTTTATTTTGGAGAAAGGGGATAGACAAGGGAGGGGAAAGTTTTTGGCAACCAAAGATAACCCATTAGGATAATGTATTAAATCCTTTATCCAATTCCTTTTTCCACAATGAGTACACAAGAAATAATTTCTAGTTACCATAGTGAAATAATTAGATATCAACATTGATACATCACCCACACATGATGTCATGGATGTATACTTGAGGGAAAATGTACACACGATTAAGGATCTCTACATTGGACCTCTATGTAAAAGCTTGAAGATGAATTATCTCCATAGGATGATGTTGTTGATGGACAAATGCTCATGGTACAATCATCAAAACCACGAAGTGAAATATGGTTGGGTAGAGAAATAAGAAATGTTTATTGAGATTCAATTGTTACTGCTAAGACATACAAGCTAGAGGTTCGAGATTTGAATCCCATTGGAACAATAATGAAAAACAAATATGGACAAAAAATATATTTTTTTAAATCAATAGTGGATTGTTGGAAGAGAATGAATGGCATTCATCAATGTGAATATCATCATATGGGCATGGTCACCAATGGTGGGATGGAGAGGAAAGACAATAAAAATAAATGGGATGGGATTTGCAATGATTGGGGCACGACGAGAAGAAATGGAACCAAATTGAGAGATTGAGAGTGACATTGATGAATGAGACTTTATTTGAGAAAATAATTTCCATACTTGACATTTTTTAATGACTTGTATAATTTAAGAAATAATAAATTAGGTGTTGATGTCATTTATCTATTACTTTAGTCAAAACTGTTAAAGGTTAGTTTCTCTCTTATCTATTTGTTAGAGATGTGGGATTTTTGAATATTTCCACAATAAACTAGTTATAGTGTTTGGAAATAAAGTCACTAGTCCTCATTCTATATATAGGATCCTTATTGTACGATGCTTTAAATATTATGAAAATGTAAAACTCTTCAATGCAATGACAACACTTGTTTAAATTTTACTTTCTTTAATATTGATATGTTTAGTAATGCATATCATAGGGGTATAGATGCACATATATAAATAAAATGTTGTCCATTAATACTATAATCCAAAATATACACTTCGGAATATAAATTCTCAATATTGAAATCAAATATACACTATTGTAATTTGATATTCACAATTTCATAATTGAAGAAGACATTTTCATAATCAAAATTCACTTTTTCACAATTCTGGATCCAATATTTACACATTTAAAATCCAAAAATGACTCTTTGGGAACCGAATATTCACACTTTCATAATCTAAATTCTAGATAATAAGACCAAATTTAATGAAATGGACATTTAAGATGCCTATAAAAACTCATTACCCTTGGGACTCTAAAATTTGGATGTGCATGACTCATAATTGACATAGGAAAATCTATTGCCATAAAGGAAAAAACATTAAATAACACATACATAAAATTAATATCAACTATTTAGATGACTACAAAGGTAATATAAGTATTTACAAAGACAAATGGAAACTACTATGATAAGAGAAATACACTAAACAAATATAAACAATCATCTCTATGTGTGAGGAATTAAGAATACACAAATAGTAGTAACTAAAACATTAAAAACAATTAAATTCTTTCCATGACCATATTAAAAACTTAATTCATTCCATATAATATACAATATTACATTTAGTCCTCTTCCATAATAACGTCGCAAGCATTTTCCTTGCATCATATATATAAAGAAAAATAAACCATCCCATATGTGTGACAAGATGAAGCTAAACATAACTTAGTTTACATAACACTAATAACAACTTTAATTATTTAGTTATGATTCAAAATGTTATAGAGGAGTTGAATGGCAATGTTAACACACTGCAACCATGCATGCTATTTGTAGTTTCAATTGATTTATAACTTATTTTTTAAAAATATAATTAATTTATTTATAATATTTTTATTTTTTTTTAGATAATAGCTTTTTAACATTTTGTGCACTTTATTTTTAATAGAATATTGCATGAGTTCGAAAAGAGATCAACTTATATTTAAGCTTGGGTTTATCATTAAAGGGAAAATATTTTGACCTTGCACCTCTCTAACACAAGAGGAAATACATCACCAATTAATCATAATGTAGCTTTCTAGTTTATCTTTGCATTAAGGTGATACAAATATCACTTAGCATGAAGAGTGCAAGATTTGAATCTTTCACCTATTGATACAAGAGCAGACGCATCACTAAATGATAATGAGGAAACCCCCTTTTCATCCTTAGATTTTAGTTATTCTCTATATTTTTAATTTTGGAGAATTACTCTACTTAATTTACATGCAATAAGCTCAACATTGAACCATTAATTCTATGTTAATATCTATTTTAATATAACTCTTGGGATTGCTAGGTCAATGAGACACTGCCAGCACTTAAATTATAGGAATTAATCTTAGTGCATGTAAGTAAAGTCTCACTAGTTTACCATAGACCACAACCTATATGACAATTCTATTTCAATATTTTGGTTTTCATTTGAAAAAATATAAATGTATTTAAACAACGATATTCATAAATTTTAAATATAATAATGTTTATACTTATCTATAAGATCACTTTTTCTTACCATGAAGTCATTATATCCAAAGAGGGACCAAATAAAAGATTAACCAATAATTACTTATATTAACTTATATATAGAAAAACTTGGTTATAATTGTGTAGGGACCCCATTTCGGGGTCCCCAAAAAAGATTTTCTAAGTAATAATAATATTCTATGAACATTTTAAATCTGTTAGTTTTTCAGAATTTAATACATTCTGATCTAGGATCTTAACTGAAATAATAACATGTACAACATATCAAGCATAAGAGACAAGAGACAAGAGACACAAAACATTTCACCGGGGAAAACCAAGAAGGTGAAAAACCCCGCAACTTCCTCAGAGATAGAATAAGCATCAATACAATGATCACCATGATCAAACCCAAGAGATAGATATCTACAGTAGCATGATCCTCCTCCACTTGTGCACATCCTCCTCTTCTCTCACTAATGCGAAGTGAGTGAACAATAGAATGTGTAAAATGAGAGAGACACACTCTCTATTTATACACTACATCACTTGACCTTTACTCAACTAGGTCGGCCCTAACTTAACCACATAACATAATGTTGACTGGGCCGACCCCCAATAGGGTGGTGTAATAACCCTTTGACCCACATGACTCATACAAGGCCGACCCCAACAAGGTGGTCTAATAACCCATCAAGTATAAGTTACGACACTTACAATATAACTTGCAACACTTGCAAGTACACATGACAACACTTCCAATCAGAGGAATAATACATCTCCGTTGGGGATACAATAAAGTACAAATGTAATACATACAATATACAACTGAATATCTTCCGAAGTTACAAATACATCAACAAAATCTTGCAAATCAAATATGGAACCGTAAATAAAAATGCATAAACTCAACTTGTACATTAAAATGGAACATTATACCTGATTCCGATGGTTGTAGGTTGTTGTAGCCGACATCCCTTGCCGCTTTGATCCAGCCATCCAACTCCCGATTTACCAAAGACCTATCGGTTGACCTCCCTACCATATCGGGGGTACTCTTCTTTCCCCCGAACCCCCGAGCATTTTGGGGTCGTAAGAACACACAATGCAAGCTTTCCGTGGGGATTCCCCAATCCCTGGAAATCTCAACCCAACTCACAAGAATCACAAGATGATTTCTCAATTACGGTGCCCGTCCAGCACTAGGGAGCAAGAGAGTCCATTCTCCTTCTCCTCCCTTTCTTTTATAACCAAAATATCCATGCCAAGTGTCTCTTCATGCAATATTATTATTTAATTTAATAATTCTCACTTATTTATTCTCATAAAACAAGTGTCACTTTATATTTAAGTGTGCACCTAAATCCCTACATTGTATCATTGTTGTCTCCTTAGTTAATTTCTCTAATCCCTAAATCAGTGGGATGTAGGTGGAGTGGTTTCTACTAGATTCCTAGTTGTACTTTGCTTACTAATAAGTTTATTCATTAATCTTTCTCATTCGAGTTTTCTCCTTTCCACAAACGAAATAAAATATTTCTTCTAATAAATCTTTCACTTTCTTTCAAGTTTTCTCCTTTTCAAAAATAATCAAATATTTCTTCTAATAAATCTTTCACTTTCTTTCAAGTTTTCCCATTTTCAAAAATAATAAAATAAAATGAAATAAAATATTTCTTCTATTAAATCTTTCACTTTCTTTCAAGTTTTCTCCTTTTCAAAAATAATAAAATAAAATGAATTTATTCTTTTATTATTGTTTTTATTAACTTTACATGTGGGATTTCCATTATGCAAAATTGATTGATAATCTCTTCCTGTTCCTATCTAGGTACGCCTTCGGTGGACCCTTCCGACAATTCCATTTCTTTCTTCTTATTCTTGTCTAGGTACCTCTTCTGCAGGCCCTTCTGACAATTCCTTCTCTTTCTTCTTATTCTTGTCTAGGTACCTCTTCGGCAGACCCTTCTGACAATTCATTTTCTTTCTTCTTGTGAGGAGAATTGTGTAGCGATCGGGGATTCGTTACCGCGATCTCTCGACTACACTTCTTGGAGACTAAGGGCTGTTGAGGGATAAGGTTCTCCTTATCGTGTGCCCCTCAACTCTCATACACGACCAAGTCGGTATGGCCTCTCCCGTACGGTACACGCTTTCCCATGCTAGCTCGCAAGCTTCTGACCCGTGCATTGAGTGCTAATTCAGGGTCGACAGTCTGTCGTCGTACCCCTATGTGTTCTTTTCGTTCTTACGACCCCTATAATTTCATTGTGTGTCAGTCGATAAATCGTCTTACCTGCCACTGCACACACACACACACACTCAAAGCACATATTAAATAGCGCTACACTATTAAATCATCTCATCATTCATCATCATAATATCTCAGTCAGTCAAGCATATAATTCATTCATCATTTTCATTATAAAATATATTCATCATTCATCATAATGTCTCAGTTAGTCGAGCATATCTATCATTCATCAATATATCTCAGCCAGTCGAACATATCTATCACTCATCAATATATCTCAGTCAGTCGAGCATATAATTCATTCATCAATATATCTCAGTCAGTCGAGCATATAATTCAATCATCATTTTCGTTTAATCATTTCAGTTCCATAATTCTCAATCTAGCATATATTATCTAATCATTTTCATTTCGCACAATAATTTTCAAAACAAATTCCATGATTCATGTTTTATAAAACCGGGTCACTTCAACTAGTGCCCTCAATAGTCTAATCAACCATAAGTATCGAGGCGAGTGTTACAAATTGTGAACCTACATCAATTCATTATTTTCATCTAAAAACACTAACACAAAAATACCATTATTTATTCTTGATAAACACAAGCGAATCTAATATCCTTACCATTATTTAGCCTTGATAAACACAAGTTGAATCTAATATCCTTACAATTGTATTATGCAAAAAGTGCATAAAAAAAATAAAGAAAACATGTAAGCGTTAAATATACATAAACTCCCATTCCAATTTGACATATATATACAAAGACATTAAACCACATAGGGATCCCAATAACTTTATTTATTAAAGAAATCGAATATCAAATTACTACAAACTTAAATTGTACGCAATCCTTACTCATACAATACCGTCAATATTCACATAAGAATGCATTAGAGAATGTTTGCATACCAAAAAGGCATATGCTAAGGTAAAATGGTCCCAACTATCTTTGTTTGGCTTGGCTAGTGTAATACTTTTATTATGCCCTGAATATGCAAAACCAACTAATATAAAAATCACAAAATTGGAAATTTATGTTGTTTTTCTATAAACATAGTTTACCCATAAGTGGCTTCCTAAAAGACTCAATGTAATCCAACTATTCAACACTCATGCAGTTAGGATTTGAACTTAGATTTTCCACTCCGCTCCTAGAAGGCTTCTAAATGAAGATGAATTCTTAACCACTGCAACTACGTTGGACTTTTGTTAAAACATTTGTATTCCCATGAATTGTTGGTCTCTATAGATCAACCAGGTAATACCAGAGTTTCAATATACAACCATTGAATTTTTGCTCCTTATTATTCTCTTCCATGTATTCAATATAAAATGTAAACGTATTGTGTGTTTATTGTTTACAATTAAATAATTGATAACGAAATTTTTGGAACAAAGTGCTCATTTGTTCCCCTAATGAGATTAGGATCTTGCAAAAACAAGGGCACATTCTATGTCTATTGCAAAGTCCATAAATATAACTAAGCAAGCATTTTTCATGAAAGAGTTAAACACGGTGAAGGATGAAAAACTTACCTCGGATGAATCAACTATATGATATAAAGTTGTAAGACAATTTATATTAAACAATTTTGTGCCAATGACATGTTTTCCAATGGTCAACACTCTGGTGTTTTCAAAGACTACTTAGTTTACTACAAAGTGAATGACAACAAGGAAATAACTTATTTGTAAATTGAAGAGTTCAAAATTGACAACATCGAGGTCCAATAAATCTTCCAGACTATTTGGGTTCTTTTATTATTCAAATCTAATGCCTTGCATGCACTTTGAAGAGCTTGTCAACTTACTCAAGAACTAGTGAGGTATAATTTCAATCCCTATTGTAACCCATCCAATTCCCTTTCATAGCAAGGACATATATGCCACACTCTTGTCTTGAGAGATAACATGGAAGAAGTATGTCCATGAACCTTTAGGATGGATATATGGATGCATGACCTTGCTAGGTCACTCAAACCATGTGTAGTTTTTCATTTGCACAAATCACAAACTATGCATAGTCATAGAAACTTATCAAATATAGTTGTAATTAGACTGCACTCTTTATAAACATTCATGAATCACTTGATGCCTTCTATTACTTAATATTAAATTTGAAATTATTTATTATCATGCTCTTCATTTTCTTCCTTTTCCCAACCATGTTACCGATGGCACCCAGGGTTGCATGAGTTTCTCCTAAATTGAAATTCCTTAATTTTGATAAGCATACCCACTCCAAACTAGAATTTTAAATGTTGAAAATGGAATTTTATGTGCTAACTAGTTTAGTATTTTCCTTTGGTGTTGAATATTTATATTAACCTAAAATAGACTTCAATAAATATACCTTTAAACACCAAATTTCCTACCAATCCCCAGGGTGATCCATGTTAAATTTTCAGAATTTACTTCAATCTGAACTAGGATCTTAATTGAGAGAACAACATGTATAGCAAATCTACAGCATATCGATCATGGACACAATAATGCAAGCACACAAGAGACACAGAGTTTACTTGGGGAAAACCATAAAGGTGAAAAACCCCAATAACTTCCTCAGAGATAGATAGAGCAATGATACAACCAGAATACAAGAGATAGTCTTCTCCTAGCAACATAGCCTCTTCCTCACAAGTGCGCCACTTTCTGAATGAGAGAAGTGTGTGAATGAATTATCAAATAGAGATCTCCCAATCTCTATTTATACTTGTTCTGTCCTGCCCAATAAACTAATGGGGCCTACATGTCTAGCTTAACCCATGGTTAACTTAATCCGGGCTGACCCCACGCTTGGTGGTCTAATAACGCTTTGACCTACATGGCCGACCCCCAATAGGGTGGTCTAATAACCCTTCGACCCACATGACTTATACAGGGCCGACCCCAACAAGGTGGTCTAATAACCCATCAAGTATAAGTTACGACACTTACAATATAAATAACGACACTTTCGTATAGAGGAATAATAACGTCTCTATAGGAATACAAACACTTCCGTATAGAGGAATAATGTCATCTCTATAGGAGTACAAAATACATATATGAAATACATGGGTGAAATACATTTCGAAGTTACATATACATCAACACTCCCTCTTAACTAAGAAGGTATTTCTTGACACAGGTCTGCTAGCACAAGTCTTCTTCGCTGGATCATCGTCCTCGATGCATCGTCGTCATCATCATCACTGCTACTGCTATCTCAACCAATCTCTGAATCTACTCGTCATAGGAAGTTATATAGAGCCAGTCCTTTTTCATACTGGATGTAGGCCTATCACCTGCAGATCTTCATCATCTGTACGAACGGTCTGATAGAGGTGGTCTCTTATGTGCGGATGCAATATCGGAAAGAGCATCCCAGGAACATTTATGTGCCTAAGCACGACCGGAAAGATCTCCCAGGACTGATTACATGCATCTCCTTCACAATACCTTTAAAGAGCATCCCAAGAACATTTATGTGCCGCAGCATGATCGGCAAGATCTCTAAAGAGCATCCCAGAACTTATTACGAGCACACAGCTCAACCTCTCGGATCTCCAGGACTTATTACATGTGAATAGACAATACCTTTAAAAAGCACCCCAGGAACATTTATGTGCCGCAACACGATCGACAAGATCTCTAAAGAGCATCCCAGGACTTATTACGAGCACACAGCTCAACCTATTGGATCTCTAGGACTGATTACATGTCTCTGTAGTAATACCTCATCCTAGGACTGATTACGAGCACACAGCTCAACCTATAGGATATCTGAGGACTGATTACATACTACATAGCAATACCTCATCCCAGGACTGATTACGAGCACACAGCTCAACCTATCGGATATCTGAGGACTAATTACATGCTATTTGCACAACCTACCACATATCATCTCTGACCTCCAAGTATCAACCTAATACTCATTATCCAACGGATCATCATCGCATGAAGCATCGTCTTGATGCTCATGATCATACTGATCATCATCATTGTACCGTCTTGATACATATCATTTGGAGCAACATCCTGAAGTTCATCATCATGATCATCCTGATCATACAATGTATCCACCTGATACATACACAGATACATAGTCCAAGCATCCAACATTATGCATATACATATACATGATCCACCTGATCATATCCAGCATCCAGCATGATGTGTACATACATACATATAAATGATCCAACTGATCATATCCATCATCCAACATGATGCGTACATACATACATATAAATGATCCAACTGATCATATCCAACATCCAACATGATGCATACAGACATACATATAAATGATCCAACTGATCATATCCAGCATCCAACATGATGCATACATATAGAGTAGTAACTGGAGCATCGTCCTCTTCAGATCATCTCATCGTCCACGAAGCACATCCCAGATGCACATCATCCAGCATTTACACCACCGACATGGGAGAACACATCTACCACCATTCAGGGAAGGCTCCAGTCCTTACTTTTTCACCATGGGAGAACACATCTACCACCATGTGAAAAATGGCTCAACATTTACATCACGACCATGGGAGAACACATTAACCATGTCAGAAAATCTCATGTGCATCTGCATCTTCCGGACTCATCACTTCCCTTTGGAAGGAACCTCAATCTGAAGTGCACCAAGCCTCTCTCTGAAGTACTCAAACTACACTCTGGCCAACGGCTTGGTCAATACATCTGCAACCTACTCATCTGTTGCAACATACTTTGCTTTGGCTATACTCAGTGCTATGCAGAACTGCTTCCTGCTAAACCAGGAGATCACTCCTGATCCCATACTGAAGCAACACCCAGATGTGCTCTTCCTATCTGCAGCACTGCCTGCCCAATCTGAATCAACATAACCCTGCAGGTTAAACTTTTGATTCACATCATACTTGAGCCCATAATCAACTGTACCCTTCAGGTACCTCAGAATATGCTTTACAGCAACCAGGTGAACACCTCTGGGATCCGTCAGGAACTGGCTCAATGTGTTCACCACAAAGAAAATGTATGGTCTTGTGTTCATCAAGTACATCAAGAACCCAATCATATGACAATACATAGTGACATCAATCGGATCAAATGAAGCATCACACAGAAGCTTCAAGTTTGATGCCATAGGTGTGGCCATGGACTTGCAATTCATCATCCCAAATCTCTTCAGGATCTCTACTGCATACTTCCCTTGTCCAAGGAAGATTCCATCTGCACTCTGCCACACCTCCATGCCTAGAAAATAGTGCATCATCCCCAAGTTCTTCATCTCGAACTTGACATCAAGCTTTTGCTGCGTGTCAGCAATCAATCTATCTTCACCTGTAATAAACATGTCATCCACATACAAAAGTAGTATCACTGGATATCCTTCCTCAACCTTGTAGTAAAGGTTGGAATCTGCTTTACTCTTGGTAAATCCCAAACTGGATAGAAAGTTATCTATCCTACCATACCAAGTTCTGCACATATATGACTCCCTGTCATGTGTCTCAGAACCAAGTGGCTACTCCACATACACTTCTTCTTCAACTACACCATTCAAGAAGGTTGTCTTGAAATCCATCTGGTGTATCTTCCACTTCATCACTGCAGCCAGAGCAAGTACTAATCTAATGGAAGTGTATCTGGCTATAGGAGCAAAAGTCTCTATGCTTGATCTTGTAGATCCTCTTGAAAGTAACTACAAACTCCCCTTTGGGTCTTGGGACTGCATCATGGCATTCTTCCCAAATCCTGGGAACTTCAATATCTTCAATATTTTCAATAGATAACTTTGTTGCTGAACAAATGTTGTAGTCCTTCTTTTGTAGGTGATGGTATACGATCTTTCCAACACAACAAGTTAAATTGCATGATTAGAGAACATCTCATAGTTTTCAGAACAAATTCTTACACATAAAGAAATATGTCATACAATCATGCAATTATCTTAGCCAATGCTTCAATACAACATTTATCCATATTCTGTAACTTTCTAGATGCCTTCCAATCTCTACCAGAACATTGTTAAGAGTGTGCACAACTCCTAACATGCCAGTAAAGAGGTTTCATTCTAGATAAGTAGCAATGGAATGTTGTACATTGCCATAGGCCACTTACCCATGTATATTAGTAGTATATTGTTCATCAATGCAACTATTCTAATATGCATAATACACAACCTAATTCTAGGAACATAAGCATATACATCATTGAATAACATTATGTAAGAAATGACAATTCAGATACTTATCTTTGTTTGTTTGCTAGGTGGACTCCCTCTGAATCTTTGCAACTCCATTCTGATGTGGATTGTGAGAAGTGGTCAACTCCCTCTGAATATCTGCATCCTTGCAGAAACTACTAAAGTGTGCTCCTTTGCTTTCTTGCAGGAACAACTGGAGTGTGCTCCCTCTTGATCTTTGCTTCCTGGATTACGTGTCCTTGAACTTATATACATCCTTAATCACTATGCATGCTTATTAGTATCATCGTTGTGTTATTGTTGAGGTCTCATACATAATTATACATTCATTAGTATATTCTTAATACTATCAAAACACAATAATCTTAAGCATGTATAGTCATGATCATTTCAAACACAGATAATAAACATCAGTATTCAAGGTTTCAGGGAAGTTTTCTTTTACTCATGCATATTATTATTTGATCATAAGACTCTTCTGATTAGTTAAATCATCAATGCATAAACCCATGATTACTCAAACCTATACCTTCATGATTAATCATTATCAACAACACAACAGTATAAGATCCTAACACAAGGTAGGATTCTAGCTTGATATAGGAAAAACATACCTGGATTAGCATGCTAGCTAGTTATGTCTAACATACCCACATAATGTCTTTCAGTTCTCTTCAGTGACTTGTGCTAGTAACCTGCATGTCTCATAAGTTAACCATTGTAGAACCAAGTTATACATACCTCGTAAGTAGATCTTCTATGTGATCCATGTCAATGGATGAATATTTGTCTTCATGTCACCATGATCATATGTTCTTCAAGTAGAATATGATTTGTCTTTCTTGGTGTACCGTTTATGTTAGCGAACAACATAAACCTCATACAACATCACAATGCATTAGTACAATCATAAGTGTCAAAACCTTAATCAATGAATATCTTCTATTAAGGTGATACGACAAGTCTAGTAATTAATCAAGATTGTACTGTAATGATATGAAGACAAACATATCATAAACTTAACCATGAACAGAACTCGAAACATACCTGTAAGCCATACCTGTCAAGATTGCTTGTAATCTTCTTATGGAAGGCCTTAGCCTCATCTCCCTCTGAGACGGGAACTTCTTCACTTATGCAGGTGACCAATCCATCTTCTTCTAGGATTAACCCAATCCACTTGATTTGCAAGAACTGGACCTGGAGCTGGATTAGGGTTTGTCAGAGAAACCCCAAAAATTCAAACTTTGAATTTCAAACTTCCGAAAGGATACAAATATGTGCCTTGATGAGCTGATCAAGCTGGTATCTTCAGAATTTGAAAACTGCAAAGTTTCACTCCTCAATTTTTCCTTTGAAACTTTCAGATTCACTGGACGTGACCCTGAATTGGGGTTTGATGAAGCCCACTCTTCTTCCCAATCAAAAGGTTTGATCCAAAGCCCTAAGCTTCTATTTTTCTCAGGAGCTTCCAACCATGGTCACAGATTTCAAAAATTTTAACTTTCTCCGAAACCCTAAATTCCAAAAGCCATGAATGAAGGTGCTCAAAAATAATTCTATTTTGACAGAAATATGTACCTGATTGTTTCTAGTGTAACTCCTCACTTTTCGATCCCCAGGGTCTGAAAACTTTTTTTGTGGTAGCCTGACCTGTCATCTTTCCATCTTGATAGGTCTGACCTCAAATGGATTCTCTGAGAGAGAGTTATGCCAAGTGTCGCAACGTGACCTGTTTATGGGATAAAATAGGAGATTGAACTTGTACGGCGTGCCACATGTCACTGGTTAAACTTCGGCCTCTGAAAAAGTTTCTTGAGATATTACAGTCTGTGTACTACCTGTCACTTTTTATTAAATTTCATTTGGAGCTTCCTAGCCCAAGTTATGACCTTTTTCCAAGGTCACCTGTTTATGACTGAGATCTGGAAGAGGCAGAAACCCTATATTGTATAGATCATAAATCACAAAGTACAACGAATTAGAGGTTTTCCTTTAGACACAAGGTACATGGGGATCTTATCTTCGACCTGTAACAATTTCAGATCTGAAAAATTTGCCAAAATGGATTTATAGCGAAATCTCTACAATGAATGGTTTTTGCTATATCAAGCCCTAGCATCGTAAGTGCAACAAGTGTCATACATTCCATACCATGCCTTCTTTCAGGCTAGCTCTGATACCATGTTAAATTTTCAGAATTTACTTCAATCTTATCTAGGATCTTAACTGAGAGAACAACATGTACAGCAAATCTACAGCATATCAATCATGGACACAATAATGCAAGCACACAAGAGACACAGAGTTTACTTGGGGAAAACCATAAGGGTGAAAAACCCCAATAACTTCCTCAGAGATAGATAGAGCAATGATACATCCAGAATACAAGAGATAGTCTTCTCCTAGCAGCAGAGCCTTTTCCTCACAAGTGTGCCACTTTCTGAATGAGAGAAGTGTGTGAATGAATGATCAAATAGAGATCTCCCGATCTCTATTTATACTTGTTCTGTCCTGCCCAATAAACTAATGGGGCCTACATGTCTAGCTTAACCCATGGTTAACTTAATCTGGGCCGACCCCACACTTGGTGGTCTAATAACCCTTTGACCCACATGGCCGACCCCCAATAGGGTGGTCTAATAACCCTTCGACCCACATGACTTATATAGGGCTGACCCCAACAAGGTGGTCTAATAACCCATCAAGTATAAGTTACGACACTTACAATATAAATAACGACACTTCCATATAGAGGAATAATAACATATCTATAGGAATACAAACACTTCCGTATAGAGGAATAATGCCATCTCTATAGGAGTACAAAATACATATATGAAATACATGGGTGAAATACATTCTGAAGTTACATATACATCAACAATCCACTTGCTAAGGCTTATAAGGCTCCAAAGAGGTTCTCCGCTACTCTATGGCTACTCTTGTCTATGTTCAATTTCCTCTCCAACTCCTTGAAGTGTTTAATATCATAGTAGATCCATATTAAATGATGATTTCTTAAACAATATGTTTGGTGAGAGTCATTAATTTCTTCTCTGTCTGCTCTATCCAAGGCATTATTTCATCATGGACCTCTCCTATTTCTAATTTCACATATGTTTCCATGAAGATATGCTTATATGGTGGGGGTGCTTCATCACTTTCAATTTCATGGAATTACACTTGTTGCTTGAACATCAAAACATTGCAATTTGAATCCAAATAGTATTTGTTTGATTTCCAAGCCCACTCTTGTGGCTTGCACAAACACATTAAGCCTCTCTCTTGGTTCAAATATTGACATTGTTCCTCAATTAGTTCTAGAATTGGATTTCCCTCCACTTGAATATTATAATCATTTCCTTGGTTTTAAATTTCCTTCCAATCTGACAGTTATCCCATTTTCTCTTCTATCAATGCCCCTCAACAAATTCCCTCTAAATAACTTATAATTTTTGTGATGAGTTTAGTGTTTTATATTCATAGTAGACTATTCCTGAATTTCCTCTTCCATTAATTCTTGTGAGATATTTTTTTCCCATTTTAAAATTGAACCCTCACTTTTCTAATTCCCTCTACACTATCATATGTGTGTGATAATATGGATCTAAACATAACTGAGTTTACATAACAATAATAACAGCTTTAATATATTTAGTTATAATTCAAAATATTATAGTGGAGTTGAATGGCAATGTTGAGAGACTCCAACCATGCATCCCATTTTGAAATTAAACCCTCACCATTCTAATTCCCTCTACTCTATCATATATGTGTCGTAAGATGGATCTAAACATAACTTAGTTACATGACAATAATAACAACTTTAATTTATTTAGTTATAATTCAAAATATTATAGTGAAGTTGAATGGCAATGTTGAGAAACTCCAACCATGCATCCCATATTAAAATTGAACCCCCACCATTATAATTCCCTCTACATTATCATATCTGCGTGGTAAGATGAATCTAAACATAACTTAGTTTACATGACAATAATAACAACTTTAATTTATTTAGTTGTAATTCAAAATATTATAGTGAATCAAAATGGCAATGTTGAGAGACTCCAACCATGCATCCCATTTTAAAATTGAATCTCCACCATTCTAATTCTCTCTACACTATCATATATGTGTGATAATATGGATCTAAACATAACTTAGCTTACCTGACAATAACAACAGCTTTAATTTATTTAGTTATAATTCAAAATATTATAGTGGAGTTGAATGGCAATGTTGAGAGACTCCAACCATGCATCCCATTTGTAGTTTCAATTGATTTATAACTTATTTTTAAAAATGCAATTCATTTATTTATAATAGCTTTTAGAGATAATAGCTTCTTAAAAGATTATGTTTTACAATACATAAAAGATGATGTTTTACAAACATCATCATGGATGGGTACAAATCATTATCTCTTCAATATATAAAAGATGATGTTTTACAATACAACTCAAGACCATTTAAATAGCCCATTTAGTGCATTTACATTGAAGTGATGTACCCTTTGACTCTTCTTAATTATTATATTATTATATTTATTTATTCTTATTTATTTTGTGTTTATTGATATATTTTATGTTTATAACACATTCCAAGTTAGATTTTTAAATGATTCTAATGGAATTTTATGTGCTAACTAATTTAGGGTTTTTTTTCGAGGTTGAGGATTTATATTAACTTAAAATGGACTTCAATAAATATAGATTTAAACACCAAATTTCCTAACAATCCTCAGGGTGATCCACTTGCTATGGCTTATGGGGATCCAAATAGGTTCTCCCCTACTCTTGTTCGTGTTCAATTTCCTCTCCAACTCCTTGAAGTGTTTAATATCATAGTAGATCCATCTTAAACGATGATTTCTTAAGCAATAGATTGGTGAGGGCCATAAATTTCTTCTTTATCTTCTTTGTCCAAGTCATTACTTCATCATGGACCTCTCTTATTTATAAGTTCACAATTGTTTCCATGAAGAGATTCTTATATGTTGGGGGTGCTTCATCACTTTTAAGTTCATGGAATTACACTTGTTGCTTGAACATCAAAACATTGAAATTTGAATCCAATCAATATTTGTTTGATTTATAATCCCACTCTTGTGGCTTGCACATACACATTAAGCCTCTCTCTCGGTTCAAATCTTGACATTGTTCCTCAATTAGTTCTAGAATTGGATTTCCCTCCACTTGAATAATATAATCCTTTCCCTAGTTTCTAATTTCCTTCCATTCCTAAAATTATCTCAATTTCTCTTCTTTCAATATGTGGTCAATACCCCCTCAATAAATTCCCTCTAGATAACTTATAATTTTTGTGATGAGTTTGGTGTTTCATATTCTTAGTAGACTTATCATGGATTTCCTCATCCATTAGTTCTTGTGAGATATTTTCTTTCCCATTTAAAATCAAACCCCCATCATTCTAATTCCCTCTACACCCTTTTATGCCTACTCACTTCCTTTACCCACTACGTTTCTCTTCCTTTGGTTTCCACAAATGAGATCTGTTATATCTACCTTCCCAAGTACAAAATCAAAACAAATCAAAATACAAATATATCCACTCATGAATGTCATCATATAGAGTATTGACTTCTGTTACAACTTGATTTATCACTTGAATATGAAAGTTCCAACCCACTAGTATCAAGGAGAAACTTCAGAAGAAATCACCATTGTCACCGCAATGCTAACTTCCCTCACTTTTGACCGGCATTGGAAGTCAAGGGGGGATTTCTTGAGGTTGATTATATTTTTTTGTATTGAAGGAAGCTAAGAGGGGATTGGCTACAAGTTAGTTATATGTATGAAGTTAAAAAAAGTGAATTCTCCAAATAGTGCTTGAATGTGTGAGACACGTGTGAGATTATCAAAACAATAGAAATAAAAACACTTAAATGGAAATAGCTCAAGGGATCAAAAAATATCAACTTGAACAACAAAATTCATAGAATTAAATTTAATATCATCAATATTGAAAATGAACTTGCAGGAAAATAAGACTCATGATGAATTAATATCAAATGTGGTTAATAAGTGGTTTCATTTGTTACAATGTAAAACATATCCAAAAATGAAATAACTTTGAAACAAGTTTCCCAATGAATGTCTTAAACTAGCGTTAAGTATTTAGCCCATGGTGAGGTCTTGCTTGAGAAGAATTATAAAGAAAGGCGTCACTCAAGGATCTTTAAATTAGTGTGAAATTGGTCCAAATAAATTACAACCATGCTTCAATAATATTTAGACAATGTCAATCCATGATCCATGATTAATTATCCAAGTGTGTGAATATCCCAAGATTGTGCAAAAGAACAATATAGCAAGTCAATGAAATTGCACAAGTAATTTATAGAATTAATTAAATCTTAGTGAATCACTTATCCAATACAGATGTGTTTATTAAAGGCAATAATGAACCATGATCAAGTATTAACCAAGAAAACCACTTTAACAAAGATCTTGTTTTAAATTGAAGTGTTGCTATGTAAATAATCAAGAAAGCTCAAAAAACTAGAATTCAGAAGTAACATTTAGCAGAAAATAAACTTGTGAAATTTTAGAATAAATAGGTTCTAGTTACCCATAAATTTTTAGAAATTTTTTAAATTTAAATCAAAGTAAATTTCCATAATTAAATTAAAGCAAATGAGCATAGTAACTACCAAGAATCAACCCAAAAATTCAATGAAACAACCCATATTTAGGGGTACTAGATTTAGTTATGTTTGTTCTCTATTAGTAAATTAGATCAAAATAGAAATAAATCTTAGATAAACAAGCCTAAAAATTATGTAAACAAGTTAGATTTTACCTAGGCTTGTATGCTTAGAAATATGGAAATTAAAATCAACCTTGTACCATTCAAATTTCAATCCAATAAAGAGAAAGAGAAAAGAATTTTTTTTTTGTGGTTGGTGAGATCAAAGATGAAAAGTTCCTTATGTCCTTAGGCTATTGGAGTCTTAAATATAGTTCCTCTTCGGCCTTATTTGCAAACGCTTAAAACTGGAATTCCTACAAAACATGACAATTCCTACCCAAGCCTTTGGGTTCTCATGCAAATTTGTTCCAAGGAAGAGCTACCCTGAAAATATACACCTTCAACTTATATACCCTAATCCATGCTTGCATGGACTTATAGGACTCTTATAGATTCCACTAAGATAACAAGACTAGAACATACAGCAAGCTAAGAGATTTTCTTTAACTTATTTCAATAAAGCAAGTTAGTCATTCTATGAACTAGATTCATAAATATGACAATAAAAACATAAGCATGTTACCTTAAGAATAAATTCACTAAGAATGCCTCACAATGAAAGAAATATCTCCAAATAAATAAAATTCTTGAGATAAAAGAAGATGGTATTATTCTCCAAACTATGAAGGGTAAGGTCTTATCAAAATATCTTTTTGAGATTCTCTTCTACATTAATATTAATTAGAAGAGAAGACTCATACAAATAGAATCACTCTATCATTTACTTCATACAATGTATTTCAATCAAGTAATAATTCAACTTATTCTTATGTCTAAGGAGAAGAGATCAAAAATACCAACCAATAGCCCAAGACAAGGGGGGTGCACCTCCTAGTCAATTTTCAAATACATGGAAATGATACAACATAGCTCCAAGAAGGGGAGCACTCCACAACAAATGGTCTATAGGAAAAATAGTCAGATGAATGAGCTCCAACAACCTAAACTACTTCATAAAACCACATTTGTGATCCAAAGCCTCCTCCAAGGTGACGTCTAAGTTTAAAAGTCAGCACATGAGTGAGAAATGCCTCAAACAAGGGAGCACGCAGCATAAATAAAGTGGCAAGTGCATGTAGGGTCCAAAAAAGGCTCCAAACCCTAGAGAGCTCTACCTAAATCTCAAGAAAACTCATATAAATGGTCACACATGTGGTACAACCCTCCAACAATGTGCTCCAAAGTCCACATTAAACCTATAGAATGTGTGCCAATGATCCAAAGTTATAAAGATAGGTCCAAATGTGAGAGGGAATGGTCCAAATGTGTGTTACGTCTCCCACGTGCCAAGGAAGTGAGGATCTTCATCATTTAGGAAGGGGGCATCTTATGTACCTAGGGAAGATAATATTGGGTACCTAGGGAGGTAACCAAGGGGATAATGTATGTAATGTGGCCATAATCATGGAATAGGCCTACTTGGTAGTTGGTGGGTATTAAATAAATCCATTAGGTAGTTCTAGAAATAAGATAATAATATGGGGTAGTTGGCATAGGCCCCTTAGGAATACTCATGAGAAGGTATAAATATACATATCATTGTATGAGATATGTTGGATAAATTGTATTGTAGCAAGCATGGCTTATGGAGTGAATCTTTTCATAAGTAGTAATTGATGGTGTCACCCTACCTTAAGAGTTTTTATCTATATCTTGATGTTATTATTATGTTGAATGTATTTTGGTTATTTTTAAAGTATAAAGTTTTCATATCTTTATTGTGATTCAATCTATGGGCTAAGGATCACTACAAGTGGTATCAGAGCAATTTATTGGGTAGAAAAATTGGAATATTTTTTTCCTTTTTACAGGTTTTTGAAGGAAAAAAGAGGACGATGGTATTTAGATCACTTTCTAAAAAAAATTCTACATAATATAAAAAATCAAGTTGCATATCTAAGTTCCTCCCACTGAAATACCCAATTTAAAAAAAAAAACATCCAAATCAGATTTCTCAAAGTGAAGTTATGATTGATTTAAAATAAGTTATTTTAAGGGTTTTTCTGGTGACGGCCACACATATTGTAAAGTTGATATCTTTTGATAGAGTGACTATATTTCAGTGAAACCAATTATGGTAGGTACAGAATGAATATTGCATTTCATAATTGTTGTCCTAATAGATATTCTGAGAAATATTGAGGTAGTTATGCTTATTTTAAATTTGTTGCATCAAAACTAAGTGATTTTCTTCAAAACCCTAGCTATAGTTTTTATTTTATGGAAAGAAATTTGCATTTTACAACAAAAGATGATGGTCCTCCTATTGAAGAATGCATAAAATAGAAGAAGTCATGATGGAGAAAGACATGGAGATTTTGGGCAAGTGAAAATCTAAAACAAGGTGCCACTAGATGGTGGGATATGCTTAACCATGTCAAAATAAATGCACTTCCAGATGAAGAATTTGTAAAATGTATTTTTATATAGGTGGTCTCATGCTATGAAAAAATATAAAGAAAGAACAAGGGTTTATTTTGATGTACAAACTTTTCATTACAAGTTTATCGATTTATTCAACAAGAAAATGTAATTATCTCCATACACCCTAATAGCAAGTATAATTTCATCAATGTCAATTTGGCTAAAAAGTTGCAAGCACCCACAAATCATATTCAAAGCACACATGTTGAGGGTGAAAATGTTCAAATTTTTAAAGATTTGAATATTAACATGGATAAATGTGTTGCGTTCAGATTTTCATGCTATCAATATGGATGATGTGGATATTGTTTAGGGGTATCCTTGGATGGACTCAGTTGGTATAGTAAATATTAATGTGCAAAATAAGTTTATGAAGATTTGGTATAAGAAAAAAAAATACATTGCAAGATATTTCTCTTACTAAACAAGAAGAGCCAAAGAGGGCACATGAATAGGAGGCCAAACCACAAGGCAAGAGGCCATTGATAGTATGGAGCATAAATCCACTAATGGATAGTAAAACATTTTTGTTGGTGAGTTTGAGATCACTACAAGGGAAACGGAAAACAGGATGGGTAGAAAGGAAACCACTTGTGGAGCAGATATGGAGGAAGAGGAAAGTGCATCCCTCCAAGCATCTTTAGAAATTCATCATGAAGCATGAGGCACCCCCACATTAGTGGAGAATGAAACTAGAATTTTGGTGGAGGAACATGCTATCACAGCTCCATCACATGAAGAGACAAGGGTGTCACAAAGGTATTGCTAATATTCTAATTTTTGCATTCCCTTGTGTCATTCTGAGATGGAAGCCACTTCTAGTGAGAATATTGACATGGAAGGACCTTCTAGTGTTGAGAATCAAAATTTTGAGAAGGCTAAATTGTCAGAGGATAGTTTGCATGACTCTCAGGAGTTGCATGAGCGCACTTGTGGCAGCCCACATAGTGCTTTTAAGGATCCATTGAGTGACTTATGGATCCAACACTTAGTCACAAAAGAAAATCTACTACAAGCTTTGTCCTGAAATGATGGTGCACAAAAAATCATTAACAATCTTATAGATGAGGGACAAGAAGGAATGGTAGATAGAGTCTCTGCTTCTAAACTAAGCACCATTAAAAGAGAGATAGAGATGATGAAAGAAGAATACTTGTAGTTGCTTATGGATAGATATCTTGCTATCAAAGTTGCAAAAGACAAGGTAGCATAAGTAGAGAAACCCTACATGGAATTGGGAGAGTCACGGTCCTTTCCCAAAGTTACATGTGATCATATGTGTGTGGTTGTTTGCACAAATTGCATATTGGATCAACCTCGTGTGCAAGGTGAGCATGAGGATTTTTCTGATTTACAGGTGCTTGAAGGAAGTATTGACTTGCAAGATGATGGATGAGCACTTGTTTCACACCAAGAGTAAGGTTCATTGGTGGAGGATATTCTTGGTGAGCCACATCATTTGAGTGGATCATTGAAGGAGAGCCAAGATAAGCTTATGGAAGCCAAGAATAACTTTATTGACACCAATACCCTAGTGAGAAGATGTTGTTGGGAAGCGTCGGGAGGAGAGTTAGAAGGAGAAGCCTTTTTGGAAGAGTTCATAGTACTCAAAGAAGCAGTGGTCAAGATGAAATAAATTTACATGAACTTACTTTCAGATAGAAATCATCTCCTCATGGTGGTTGAAATGTACCATAGTGCACTCAAGGAAGAAGAAGAAGAATTGGAAAGGTTCACTAGTGAATTGAAGGCCACAAGTGATTCATTGAAGAGCACACAGAGGGCCCTTCAAGAATCGAGAATGTGGAATGATCAACTTCAAAAGGAGTTGAGCTTATCACACCCTCCATCCTGCATGGAAGATAGGCATCTGCACATGACAGGTGACACGGTGGATTTGATGGAGGAACCTCATGTGAGAGCTGAACATGAGGTAAATTCAAATTTGCAAGTGCTTAAGGAGAACAAATATGTAGAATATTTTGGCCAAGCGCTTGTTCGTATGCAGAAGGGAGTAGAGAAGGACTTAGTTATGGGAGAAATAGTTGGGGACATACCAATTGATTCTGCAAGCCATGGTATTTGTTTATCTGAGGATTGGGTAGAAGGGTACATCATTGAGATGGAGGCCCAAGGATGCATAATTATTGCTTGCATTTGTAGGGAATTGTTTGGCATGCATTCCTTGAAAGAGAGACATCATGAGATGCCTATATGGAAAGAAGACTTAGCTTTGAATAAGGTGGATGGCCACATCCCACATGGATCACCAAGCCAATGTGTTTATTCATTCATGGGTTGGGTGGATAGATACATATAAAGGATGGAGATTCATCGAGGTAAATATTATTTTTGCCTCTATGATAATAAAAAAATTGGTTTTACTGGCATCTCCTTACCATGTGAGCAGCAGCAAGGGTATGTATGGACTCCCTTGGAATTTTTCAATACACATACACCCATGGATTGGGTGTGCAAGTACATGGAATATTTGGAACTACCATGCAAGAGAAAATAATCTTGCATACAAAGCATGTTGGAAACAAAAGAGCTTGTAAGCAATCAGTTTGTACAAGAAGAGATCCAAACATTGTTGGAACAATTGAAAAATACCTTCAGATGCCTTAGGAGTGATGACCTTCCAACATGGTGGTGAATGGATCCTGGCATACCATGGAGTGAAAGCTTGTCACAAACAACAGTGATTATGGATGGTATGCATCAGGGACCATGGGATCAAGGCATTGATGTGTGGTTTCAGACACCATTTCAGTTGCAGAGATAGTGGAGTCACTCAGTGGGGAGATGGTTATGTTCAGAGTGGCATAGATGAATCATGATGGACCAATTGAATTTCAAATGCTATGTCATTTCAGTAGAAAAATATCGATGGTGAGAAGTCATGGATTGGTTTCATGCTTTCTATGGATTTGATGTCTTACTTGATGACAAGTAAACTTGGGAGGGGAGGACTTGAATGTCCCCAAATAAACCCTGGACTACAATTGCCTTATTCACCTATACGGGTTCATGTTTATTCACCTAGGTGGTGATTTAGGATGATTAATTGTTGATCCTAAGGTTGATTTCCTAAGGTTGGAAGAATCACTTGTGGAAAAATCCAAGGAAAATAAACCCCTAATAAATGTGACAAGTTGTCATGTCACCACCCTAAGGACACCATGATAAAATCACAAACCCATTCGACCCCATGGGTCCTAGTGACAGTTTGGCATTAATTAATTAAAAGGGGGTAAATTTTGGTTTAGTCACCCATGTAGATTAAATAAATGAAGGTGGGTCATAGTTTCATGTTATTTATTAATATTAATGAATATTTATGAGTTGTAATGGAAGGTGGCTCGAGGAGGACGCATAAGTGGTCTTGTGGACCCTATGAGTTGTCATGCACAATGGCAATTAGAAGAAAATCAGAAAAATCAACAAAGCCACTAAAAAGATGGAAGGTAGCACAAAAGCAAGAAACTCTGAAAAGCAAAAAGCATGCAGAAAGGAAGGAAAATACATAAAATCGTCAATAAGCAGAAAATCAGGAAAAATCACGGGAAAAGAAGGAAAGTAGATAAAATCCAGGAAAAGAAAGATGTTGCCAAAAGCAGAAAATCAATCTAAAGCAGAAAGGAAACAAAGAAAGGAAAAAGGAATGTAAAAGCAGAAGATGCCAAAATCGTTCAATGAGGGCAAATTAGTAAGTTGGATGACCACATTATATGTACCATGAATACTCATTCATGCTATAAAGGAAGGTGGTGAGCCCCTGTGCTCATTTTTTGGTCACTTTGATAATTGTCTTGAGACCTTTGCATCTCAAAGGCTTGGTAGATGCGCACCTATACAAATGTGGGTGATGTTCCCCATATAAGTCCTTGTTCCATTCATATTTACAATTTCAGTGCATCCATTAGAGTTTGATTTGCATATCTGATCCAATGGTTGGTGTTCTTGTTGTGCGGCTCAATCCCTTCATTCAATGGAAACAGTGTTGAAAGGCCAAAATGGAGGTTCTAGTTTCTACATTTTTGAGCATTTTTGGGTTGTGATACTTGATCCATTGCATCCGTAGGGTCGTTTCCAATAATAAAAACCTTTTTTCCCATCAAAAAATGTGTCTAGATGACCAAGTTACAACCATTTTCACAAGAGCCAAGGTTTCAGTGTTGAGGAGCACACTTATGCAACTCTATCTTTGTATTTCTGTATTTTTGAGTTGTGTAAGATACCCATATTTTTCATGCACCTATATTGAGAGATATTATTATTTTCTCTTTCCCATGTTTCTGATCTAGTGGTGAAATTCCTTCCTTTCACTCTCAAATTTAACATTCTTGCTTCTATATTGTAAAATCCTAAGAATGATGGACTTCATGTTGATTTTGCTTCAATAGATCATTAATTTTTGCTATAAAACTCTGATCTGAGATTTATTATGTTCAAGGAAATGTATTTTATCTCATATATTAGTTTGTGGAAGAATTCGTGAGCCTTTGAGGTTGTTTTGGTTTCTTTGTTTCAAAGCTTACTCCCTAGCATAGTAAATTTGACTAGTTTCACAAAATTTGTAATAAGTTGGTTTTTGTAATCCCAATTCTCAATATGTGAGTTTTTGAAGATTTATAAGCTTCTTATAAATCCATCCCAATCACTTTTTTTGAAATGTGTGGCCCTCTAAGGTCCTTTGGAAGTGTCTGGAAGTATACTAGCTCAGTAGTCCTAGGTAGCGCCCTTATCTACTTGGCCTCCAAATCCCTGTAAAATTGATTCTAAACCTATGTTTCATTTTTTTATCAGGTTAGGGATAATACATTTATCCTAACCTAGTCCTGATTACTTCCAGTGAGCACCATAAGCCTTGGGTTTCCACATAAGTCGTGTGGACAATTACCTTGAAGCATTGGGTTTAGCCCAAGGAATCTACACGGACATGAAGTACCCATAAATGTTCCATTGTCGAGGTATTAGCCTTGTTGTCGGACAATTTTCATCCTAGCAGGTCTGATACCATCTTATTGGGAGAAATTGAGGGTGTTTAGTGATGTCTGGGTGTTTCTTTCAGAATCCTATTCAAACTAGCTAATCATTTATTCCAAGTAATCCACTGTTTGTTTAATTTTGAAAATATTTTGAGTTAATGTTCCCGTGATAATATTAGGTACATTACACAAGTAATGGTCCATGATGGAACAAAGGTAATCATCTATAAACTCTCTGGTAACATCACTCTCTCACACCTAACACACGTCACAATGAGTACCATCCAAACCACTCACTAACTAGCACAACAAGGAGATAGCTCATGTATAAATAAGGCTCAAGGAGGGAAATTTGAACCGAAGGAGAACAACTCAATTTTGTTAAGGTTTGGTTAGTCTTAATCATTGATACTTAACTTGAATTGATTGAGTGGTGACTTAGCTTAGGAGATTCCCTTCCCAAAATTAGCACTATGAGGAGTTATCAAAAACCAAGGAGTGGAGGCCGAGAATATCTCAAGGAGGGTACTCTAGGTGATAGAGTGGGTCCAATAGGATCATAAATAAACTATAACCACAAAAATGGGGATCATGTCCACGAATAGAGGAGTGGGGCACAGTTGTGGTGGTGGAGGCTAAATTTTAGCTTGTGGAAGCTAAAATCTAGCTTACAACTCCTAGAATCTAGGGAGAGGGCACCTTAGTGCAAGTGCGGCCCAAAAAAGAGTATCTCTCATCCAAGGAGGGCACATTCACCAAGTGGGTCCCACCAAACCTTCATGAGGGAGCACTAGAGCAAGAAGGATCCATTAACCATATATAAGGTGCAATAATAACTCCATAGGTTAAAATAATGAAGAATAGTGTCCAACCACTAATGTTAGGGAGAGAAACAACTCTTAGTCCCAAACCCCCCTCACATGTGGAAACCATGGCCCCCCATTCTCATTGTCGTCCATGTTGATCTAGTTAATTTAATTAAGCAATAATAATAACGGTAATGTCCAAGTACATACACCTGGCACCTTGTTCCAAAATAACAAAATACATATGTATGGAGCTTAAAGCATCGGGGTATTACAATGTCATTGAATAACCACTCTGGGAAAGTCGTGCATCCTGTCAAAACCACACATACTCCCAAATCATGTTAGTGTTAAAAATCATAATTTTCATAGTAATAACAACTTATAGTATATATCTATCTCCATGACGTCTACTGCATCCATATTACCCTCAAACTAGGAATTCGACTATCCCATAGTAGATCCATTTTTATGTCAACTCAATAACCAGATAGGTGTCTCGTGTATAAATATATCTAATTATTTCAAGTGGTAAGATATTTCACAAACTAATATTTAAATAACCATGTATGTTCTTTGTCACCACATTACATTTGTTCTATTGTTCAATGTATAAATTAAATTGATATCTAGGTACCACATTCTGTTGATTCTCAAAACGTCACGATTTGGGAAACAACACTGTAATCTTGGGGATGAAGGAGTATGGAATCTTGGGTTGCATTTAGAGCCCTCGGATAGATAGGATTCACAAGTATGATCAAAGTTGTAGAGTGCATAGATGAAATGAAAGCGAGATTGAGTAAGCCTAGTGAACTAAAAGGCTTTCATGACAAGAATGTTAGTTTATTGAACAAACTAAATGCGACCTATCTAACCATATGTGCATTAATTTATAGAAGTCAAATGATTAGCTAACTAACAAATATGAAATTAATGAAAAAATATTTACATCTACATAAGCAAGCTATAAAGTAAATTTTAGAGAAAAAGTTAACATTAGTCGTAGGTAGAAAAATACATGAACAATTAATAACGCTTTGACGAGTATGTAAAATTAAGTTGCTACGTTAAATTCACAAAGAGAAATATTTAGTTTAGTGAATTTCATATTTTTTAATGGCACGCCAAAGTCTGAGTTTATTAATGAACTAATTAAGGCATAAATCAATCAAGAACTTGGCATGTTAGGCATAGTATAAAAATGAAATGATAATCCATATTCTCCCTGCATCTAAGTGATTTTTAGATTATTTAATAATATGAAAAAATAAATTGATCACTACATTCATATCTGCAATTTTCAAATGCAATCCAACATCTAAGTTCATTAATGTAGAGATATAAATTAATAAACAATGAACTTGGCATATTAGTCATTTGTATAAAAATATTTCAATAAATGAAACTGAATGCATAACATGAAAGATATTTCATAACTATGCGGGATGGCTTCTTCTATTTGAATTATACAGCGTCAAGAAAGCCTGCGACTAAAGGTAAAAAGATTAGAAAGTTTGTGTACAGGTTAGTACAAAAAATTTAAAAAAAACTATTTATAGTCCATTTATGCATAATATAAAAAAAATAAAAAACATAAAATGATAGCAGATTTGAATGTAAAAGAATGGAGGAAGACGCAAATATGTCCAAAATCATATTTTTATTAAAATATGGAATTTGACATCCATCTAGTACAATAGGTCGTAGCCGATTTAACGGCTAAGAATTGGAGGTTTTCGAGACCCTACGTAATTTTCAACAACTCAATTTCATCTGGGTGAAATAGAGATAGCAGGAGCACTCCTTTCTCAGATTGTCATGCAGTAACCTGCATGCATGAAAAATCAATAACAAAAATATACAAGAAGAAACGATAAACGTGTAGGAAAACAAAACGTACCTCTAGTGGAAGGACACTCTGCCTTCACCTTAACGGATGGACCTCAACAGTAGCCTTACCTACAATCACCACATATTAGGCTCATTCACAAGTGAGTATGAAGGGGAAAAAAGGCAAAAGTGAAAAACTAGTAGTACCTACCTCTTACCTCTAGTGTGAGACCCTCGTTTCGGTAGTTTCGCCAAGATTTTAATGGTTGAAACATGTAGTCGAAATGCCTTAAAAACTGCCATGAGGGAAAATAAAAGTTTTGATAACTACCAAAAGCTAAAAATTTGTTGCGTCATCTAGTGTTTGATTTTTTTTGCATGCGTCCGGGATGAGGGTGAGAAGGTGCACCGCAAGTAACCAACACCCACCTTCTCAAGTCTATAAAACTTGAAAGGTTTATGTCTCCGAGTGCATCGAGCTCATGAGGTTATTTCGATTTTATTTTGATCATAGTTAACCCTTTTATTCTTATGTCAGTCATTGGAGGATTCATGGTATTTTCAACTCTGAATGAAAACGACTTGTTGTTGTATTTGATTTTCTTTCCCTCGTCGGCCCTCCTTTCGTAACTTACCACCTTTAATGCCAATTCATGAAGGATTTACTCATAGGAAAGGCTCATTTCCAATGCTTATAAACACGCTAGTGGGGATAGACTTTCGATTAAGTTCCTTTTGCATCACCAACAACCAATGAAACAATTTTATTTTTCAACCCCCCATGAATGAGTTGTGTTGCATCAAACAAAATACTGGCAAGGTTCAATGCTCAAGCATGCACAAGTGTAGTGTGCCCACCTTTGAATGTGTTTATGGGTGCAATTAATAATGTACACTAGTCACCTACAGACATTTTCATACACCACCGAGAGTGTTCCCTTGGAATATCAGGATTTGACAAATTTTAAGTTGTACAGTGTGTCCATCGTTGGTTATCATGGCCAATATGAGATCTGGCTTTGTCTCTATTATCAACTACAAATACCACAACCCACATATCATTCTAGTAACTTGTCGAGACATTTTTGGCTTTACCACCAATGAAATGAGATTTACATTTCCCTTTGTTAAACATGGAGATGAAATGAACACAGTGGCCTTAAACTGATAAACATCATAGTAAAACTCTCCATCCAGTTGAGAACAGACCATGTCTACAAATGAATGATTATGGCCTAGCATATAATTATGCTCTAATTTTTTTTAACAATCTCATGCCACAATATGTGTGAGGACCTTGAGATATCTCGGAGTTGGCCCTCACAATCTAAATGCTCATAAGTGTTAAAACTAGACTGCTCCAAAAGGAAACACAAAATAAAATGATCGCCATCTTCTGGTGCCAAGCATAGGAATTTTTCATTTTCTCACTAGTGTTTTCCTTCCCGTCCATGGGCTGCGTTTTTTCTATCTTTCATAGTGACTATGCAGAATGAGGGATTACCTACCAACTATGGAATAATGGCTATCTTGTTGGCCAAGTGTGGGTGTCTTCTCCCTCCCAACCACCTTTTCACTCTCTGGCATTGTACCTACAATTCTCCTAGTCTACCAACTCCATAATTATGCATCCTTTGTTGTCATCCAATGGCACAACTTGATGCATGTTGAGCTGCCAATAATGGTTAGGGTTTCATTGTCTAACAATTTTTCATCTCCCATAGTGATTTATGTGGATTCTGCCAACCACAACTCCTCTATGCATTGTAACGCATCTGTGGGTTCTATTATCACGAGAAAATGATTCAGGACTCATAAGCCCCGAAGGAGTTTTCAAAGGGGCTGAAAATTCTTATCTCAGACCCTCTAGAGCTTAGCATAAAAGAAACTTTTCCACATAGGCACTTAAAGAAATAAGATAAGTGTTTACATAAAACTAAGGGAGAAAACTAGGGATGAAGGGTCAAAGGAGATAAGAATGATCGAGTGGATCTAGAGAAGGCATAAGAGATCAACGATAAAGGGCCAGAGCACATCGAAGAAGTGAAAGAGCATTAAAATAAGTTCCCAAGTAGATCAAGGGTAGGCCTTTTAGATCAATGGCTGGGAATTAAAGCTTATCGGTAAGATGCACACCTTTAAAAGTGCCCCAAGGAGTCGTTGGCCCAAAAACATTGGGGACACGTGGAGTCTTTTGATTAATAAAATATCCATGGATATCTCTCCAATACCACCTTGAATCTAAGTCGTTAGCCCATACAAACCAGGGTGGATTCTTCCCAATAAAGCAAATGAAAAGGCCTCCATGCATGAAGAAAAAGACACATTAGTATCCATGTCAACCAACAAGAAATCGATACGTGTCAAATGGGGTCCACTAACACCATATGACGTCATCCAACCCCTCCAAATGAAATTTTCCCAGGTTGTTCAAATTCAAATGTTGTTCAACTGTTAAAGGGAGGAATTTCAAATTTCTTTTGTTATTCTATCTACATCCAAATCAAAAGCACAAGCAACCCTGTGTCCATTGTACAATTCCAGTAAGACCAACGTCCAGAAGTACTATCCCACTAGCAATATTTTACCCTCTCGGTAAATAATGTGCTAAAACCTCTTCAATCTTTTACCTACATATAAAAAACTAAAAGGTTTTTTTAACCTTCCATATCATTACCACATTTGTTATACCCCTGCAATCCCCAACAAATTTTACCTACAAATGGCATCCTCATCCAAAGCTAAGCTTTTAAAATCCATATTTTCCAAGGATGAGCATATATACGACCATGACACTAATATTTTGTATATTGTGGTCACCTCCTCTAACCTAAATACCACCATTCGAGAGGCTTTATCCCTGGCCATTGGTGGAAAAGACCCCTTTCACCTTTGGGAGACTAATCTTTCCCGAGTGATTTTCCCACACATGGTGTACTTCCTAGAATTTGTCACCTAGTGCTCTATTGAATATTCAGCTAGTAAAAGGACCAGCATTTCCTCATCCTATTCCAGAAATCCATGCACTATAAACACAGAGGCTATCCAAACAATGTTGTGCTTTCCTGATCTTCTTTCCTTGCAAACTCTCTAGGAATAGAACCTAGCTACATCCTACCAGCCATTAAAGCCTCTTGAAAGAATCCATTATCTATCTCAACACATAGAAAATGGGATTGCAATCCCCACCTCTCCTTCCCTTTATGAAGTAGTGGTCTTCTCTAAAATTTCCAAAAGCGCCATATCCCTAATATGCACCCTATTAGGATATGATAGTGATAACACAGTAGATGACACCATTTTAGGGTTCCTAAATTGCCTAACCTCTGCCATTGGAGTTATGCCCCCGAAGTTTGATCTTTGTAGTTATGTATCCCAAGCAATCCATTCTCAATTAGAAGATCTCCCTGCTGTGGAGCAATTCAGATACCTCCTACCTATTTTACATGTTCCTCTATTAGAATTATGAATGTTACAAGAGCCCGGATTTGAGAATCAGGGATGAAAGTGGAAATCATATACTTTTGTATGAATGGAGTGACCTGATCTTGAGAAAACCTAGAAATCCTAATTACACAGAGTTTGCAAATAAATTAATGGCAATGACATATATCCATATGGGTGTTCCCATGAAAACGGGTAACACTTTTTGGGAAGCGGAGGGCATGAGAATGGTAAAAAATGAGCTCAATCGAGTTTTTTTTAAGCCATCGATTAAGCTTTCAGAAGCTCAATCAAGGGTTGAAAAACTCTTGATTGAGATAAATAGCTCAATCGAGGGTTTTCTTAACCCTCAATCTAGATTTTAAAAAAGCTTTATCTAGCTTTTAAAAAGCGAGATCTAGCATCTAGATTTTTTAAAAGCTAGATCAATATTTTTTTTAAATCTAGATCAATCTTTTTTAAAAGCTAGATCAAGATTTTCTAAAATCTAGATTGAGCTTTTTTAAAAGCTAGATCAAGATTTTAAAAGCTAGATCGAGATTTTTTAAAAGCTAGATCGAGATTTTTTAAAAGCTAGATCGAGCTTTTAAAAGCTTGATCGAGATTTTAAAAGCTTGATCGAGATTTTAAAAGCTTGATCGAGATTTTAAAATCTAGATTGAGCTTTTAAGCTTGATCATGCTCCTTAACTCAAAATAACCTGCGGGTTTTTTTTCAAATTTTTATTCCACAGGAGTTCGATCGAGCTTTCGATTTAACCACACTTAAACCCTCAATCAAGGTATTTAAAAATTTGCCCAAAAACCTCGATTGAGGTGTTAAAATTGATCAAGGGATTTAAAAATAGGCTTTTAGCCCTTTTTTGTTGCAATTTTAATTTTACTTCCCTCTTTACCCTTCCTAAACTATGTCCTAGGATGCACCTTAGGTGGTGAACTTCATACCAATATATTCCTCAACAAATCGTCTATTTATTGGCATATAATTTACGGGTTTTTGAGTTCGTATGATATTTTTTTTCTTTTCAAACTTACACTTACAAAACCATGTCCACAACTTTGAATCAGCACAAAGAAAAATCAATAACATAAAAATACACAACCAAAAAATTTCAAAAAATATATATTCCCTGGACCAATGCATGCTCTTCAATGAACGGTATTTTTTTGTTTTTCATTTTTTGTAACCAGTAAAAAGAAAAAATTTCCATGGACGCACATGTGTACAAAATGCAATTAAAATTCTCAATGGTTAGTTTTGAAAATTAATCAAAATATATCATTTTCAAACATAAATTTAAAAAAAAAATATGTGTGCCCTAGTGCATTGTGTGTAGATTATGTTCATATCTTTTTTTCAAAAATTATACATTTATCACTAAATAATCTTACATGCACACAAACCACTTGTTAACTTTTCCTGAAATTTACAAGAACAAACCTATCATTAAATGCAATTTTGGCATATTAAATATTATTTTTAATTATTTTTAAATGTAAGTGGAAAGAAAACATAATTTCGTACAATTTGTTTTTTGTTGTGTGTTGGAATTCACAAGGCATATATGATTTTTTAGGGATTCAATTCAATAAATGAGTAAAAAAAGAAATTTTCACCGTCACTTTCACTTTTGGCCAAAAAGTGTTACCCATCTTCATGGATTCACCCTGATGCATGACTCCGCACTACCAAGGATGTTCCCAGAGAACAAAAAGATCCTACAGTTGAGCCCTGATCTAAGGGTAGGAGATTGGATCCTCTATGAGGACCATATTGTCTTGAGGATATATGGCTTTGAAGAAGAGCCATATAAGTCACCAATCTTCCTCACACCTAGGGTGTTTTCCATGGATTACACCAAGCAACAGTTCACTTTAGACCAGATGCACTTTATACATTTCAAGCACCAAAGAACCTTTTTGTTACCCAAAGAGATAGGGCCTTTTCTAGTAAAAGGATTAAATGCTCTACAATATATGGAAGAGTTTATATAGTAGCTAAATCTGGAAAGAGTAGAGAAAGGAGCCTCTGATCCTCACCAGATTATTTCCCAGTTGAGGATTTCAAACAAACATATTTCCTCTAACTATGTCCTCAAACCTGAGTGGGAAAGAATTGCAAACTTAGAGAGTTGGGAGCAAGTTCAAACACTTTTGAATAGCATAAAAGGGCAGGATACCATAGATCCACAAAAAATATATAAAAGAGGAGTTGAGGAGATCCAAATAGACATGGATATTGATGGGGTTGAATAGGGACCCCAAAGTAAGAGAGCGAGAATAAAGGAAGGACAAGGAGCAGAGAAAGCACTGGTAGAGAAATAAGGGAATGATGAGCTCCCAAGGGAGTTTAATGAACTGATAGAACAGTCACCAGCTAGAAGGGATGGGCCACCATTCAAGTTCACCCTTTATCCCTCCTTAGAATTTATAGTACCTCAGGTATTACAAGCCTCACCTTCTACAGGCCCAATACTAGTAAAGACAAACCTTCAAAACAAATACATGAATATAAGAGAAAGGAATGTAAACTTGGTCACAGATGTCATAAAGCAGGTGGGATCATCATAGAAGAAACTTCTAACTGTGGAAGACCACAAAAATGACACTCTAAGAATGTTAATTTTAGAGCCTAAAGTTCCCATGCCTTCAACATTTAGTGATTGGAGAGCAAATGAGTATGAGGAAGACTTTAAAAAATTTGGAAAGCTAGATAAAGTACAAACAAACCAATGATATGATATATAAAGAAGTAGTACAATATGTAGCTACTGAAAGAAGATTGAGAACATCAATAGAAAATTTTGAACAGTTTTTAAAGGCAGAAAGAGTGGTTGTTAAAGGAAAGCAGGTCACTATTAAGGATATGGAAAGTAAATTTATAGCTATGGGGGTTAATCCAATAGAGGTTTCTCATGCCAAGAATCAATTGAAAATACTTGGGGCATAACTAGTTCAAACCCCTGAACTGATGAAAGTGTAGGAAGAAAAAGAAAAAATATATGAAAGCATGATGAAATACAAAAAACATGGAAGAAGAGTATGAAAACAAAGTGAATGAAGTGATGAATGATCTAATTTGAAGCTACAAAAAACATCTTTGGCTACAGAACCTACTCCCCTGGAATCATCCCCCATCCTACAAGAAGTAAATCTGCCTACAAGGGAGGTAGAACAGGTTACAAAAGAAGCTGAAAATCAAATTGCAATGGATTTAGTAATAGATGAAATGGAAGAGGATACCTCGGCTCAACAAACAGATTCGAAGGATAATAGATTTAAAGAACTAGAAGTTGAATTGAATCAAACAGACAACAAAATTTTGGAGCTAGAAAATTAAGTAAGTAAGAAGGAAGACCTGATTGATGATTTGGAAAGTGAATGAGATTGTCTAAAAATCCAAAGCAGCAGACTGCAATTAGATGTTCAAGGAGAAGAAATTCTGAGAAGGACCAGCAAGCCACCGTGGGACAAAATAGCACATGATATGCTAAATAAATGGGATCATTGTGATTTGATCCAATATGAGCTAGAGATGGCTAAATCAACTCAAGAAGAAGTGAAGAGAGTGGAAACAGAGCTTGGGGAAATTCCAAACCAAGTAGAACAAATAATTGATTACCTAAACAATGGTACAAAAAGATAGTTAGAAGAGCTGCAAATTGCCAACAGAACTCGTGTAATCAAGATAACAAATCAAATGATTATGAAGCAAACATTGCTAAAGAAAACTCAAGTTAGAATAAAGGCCCTAACTGATGGAATATCTACCTTCAAAAATGCTTTTAATGGTGTCACAAAATTGGGCCTGCCACATCCATGGGATGGAAATGCATAAATGTATCAGAAGGAAGAATATAAATCTAGATTAATACAAAAAATAGATGAGGTAGTACTATTTGATGTACTGGAAGGAAAGATAAGTGGTGATCAAGTGATTGATAGGATAAAATCTAAATTTGAAATCTGGGTCCTTCTTAAAAATATGTTAAGGAAGCTAAAGCCCATATCATATGAAAAGGATACAAATTTTGAGATATCATTGGAGGCTCTGAAAGCACACCACTATCCTATAGGTAGAGAGTGGAAGTCAACGTCTAAGTACCATAATATTATTTTTCCGCCCAAGGGAAAACATCGGGGCATAGATCAAGCCAAATACAGGGACAACCGACAAGGAAAAAAATTTCTCAAGCTTGTATTCCACCAATAGGAAGGGCCAATATTCAGATGATGCATCAATTTATGGGGCATACAATTGTATGGACAATGGGGCATCCAGGTGTATATATAGTTGGACAGTCAGTTGGGAAAGCAGGAGGAAAAATGAGAGGGCAACCACCTCAGCCTAAAGGGGCCAAAAATAGGTTGAGTAAGAAGAAATGAATAAAGCAAGTGGATTGTATAAGCAGTTATGTAATTAAAGTGAAAATGGTAGACCTAAAAGGTTGTTAGAAATCAGTTAAACTAAACAGAAAGAAGATACATCTTTTGGGGGATATAAAACACCACTCGAGCTCATAAATCGAGGTTGGCATTTTTTAGAGGTTCACTAGAATCATTGAGTGGAGTGTAATTGTTTTGTATGTAATAACTTTTCTAAGACAAATATTTTGAAGTGTAAAAGAGACTTTTCTTCTGTAATTTTCTCTTCCTCCATTTGCTTGTCATATCTGATTCATTCTCCATGTAAATATTTCTTGAGAGATTAATAAATCTTGAGTAGCAGATTCACCTACATTTGTATCAGTGATGTAAATGTATGTTGAATGTTTAAATTGATACCATAGATTTCATTGTTTTACCTTTGTTTCAATTTTAAGATGTACATATGATTCAATAGTACCTAAAGGTTTCGTTTATTTTTGTTTTGTGTACATCGTGATGCCATTTAATCCATAGAGAACTCATGAAATGTTTTCATTCTGTAATAAATTGTTGAATTATTTTGCATAAACCTCAGTACGTTTTGCTTTCACTAAGTGTAAGAGATTTGTCTTGCAGGCACCTCTTATATATCAAATTTGTTCCATCTCCTAAAATTCACCTTCATATAGATATGTCATGTTGTATAAACTTCACAAGATTCCTCTGAATAAATTCATGCATCCAAAATAGTTCATAATTGTTTACCTGCAAATACAATCAAGAAAATACAAGAATTCACATCTCATTCGATATAGATTTATCTCTAAAATATTTAAAATTTGAGCCTCGCCATGCCCTGGCGTGTACTAAATTCAGCCTAGGACATCTCATGGGTCAACAAGTTCATCCTCTTCCCTCCGGATGGTGTGTGAATGATGCTTATGTGTGTGTGCTAATACCCTCTTCCAAGGACAGCCATGTTTCCCTAGCAAACACCCTTTCTTTTTTACATATTTTTTTAAAATTGAACCTTTTAAAGAATATGAAACTTGCATGGAATAAAAGGTGCACCAAGGTAATCTTAGCGAGTATGAAATGGATTTTCATTTTTATCATTTATGGAAAAGTGGGAATAAGGTTTGGAGGAAATATCGGGGGTGATTCCATGAAGATGGGTAACTATTTTTGGCCAAATATGACAGTGAAAAACGGAAATTTTACCCATGTATTAAATTGAAGCCCTCGAAATTCATACTTGCCACATGAATTTTGACATGCGGTTGAAAAACAAAATGTAGATAATTATGTTGGCTTTCCAATGATATTTTTTTCGAAATATACCAATGCCATATATTGTGTCGAATTTTCATTTAATGAAACGTGTGTACTTAAAAATTTGAAGAGCAATTAACAAGTAGTTTGTGTGCGTGCACAATAAATTAATGTTAAAGTAATCATTTTAAAAAATGAAATATGTGAACATGATCTAGATAGAGTGCACTGGGGCTTATATATTTTTCTTTTAATTTTTCTCGAAAAATTATATTTATTATTATTTTTCAAAACTTACCAATGAATATTTAAGTCGCATTTTGCACACATGTGTGTGCGTGCACAAAATCTTTTGATTTTTTACATAATTTGCAAAACTGAAAATACCCTTTTAAAGAGGAAACGTTTATCTGGGGCTTATGTATTTTTTCAAATTTTTTGGATGTGTATTTTCAATGTTGTGGATTTATCTTTGAGCTCAATCGAAGTTGTTGGCGGGGTTTTTTAGGGCAAGTTTTAGTAGAACTTTAAAAACAAAAGACATATGAAGATAAAAAATCGTAAATTTTATATATCTAGATAGAGGATTCGTTGAGGAATCCAATGGTATCAAGTCCGGTCATTAATGAGCATTTAATGACATGGTTTATCTATGTAGAAGGCAGACAAAACTTTCATTCTGCGGTGAAAAGGGCTCTCGACCTGTTTTTTAAGCCCTCGATCGAGTTATTTGCTCGATCGAGGGTTTTAAAATACCTCGATCGAGGGTTTTAACATACCTCGATCGAGGGTTTAACAACACGTTGATCCAGGGTTTAACAACATCTCGATCGAGGTATTTGCTCGATCGAGGGCCTAAAACGAGCCTTTTTATGTTTTTGAAAAGCTAGATCGAGCTTTTGAAAAGCTAGATCGAGCTTTTCAAAAGCTAGATCGAGGTCTTGTTTCAACCCTCGATCGAGGTTTTTTAAAACCCTTGATCGAGGTATTTTAGAGCCCTCGATCGAGCTTTTAAAACCCTCGATCGAGCTTTTAAAACCTCAACCGAGGGCTCTAAAATACCTCGATCGAGGGTCTGAAAAAAAAAAAATTTCCATTCCATCTGCCAAAAATAGTGAACCACCTTCTTGGAATCACCCATGGGCATTTAATTAAAAAGAAAATGGATTAAGGATAGTAATATGGATATGAATAGAGGGTAAAGGGAAAAAATTAATCATTTTTTACAATTGTTTTTCTTAAAAATTAATAAGGAATAAGTTAAAAAAGGATAAAAGGGGGTAAGGTTAGAAAATGGTGCTAGGGGTAAGGGATAAGGGGAATTATAAAGGGTAAAAAGGGATATATCGCTTTATATTTTGTTCAGGAAAAGATGGGCAATTAATCAACTTCACCTCAAAGTGGAAGGTTTTTTGTTACAAAAATTGGATGTCATTGGCGAATGTTTTGCTACAAGACTCAAGGGGGGAGATTTTTCAACTTTTGATCAAAGGAATAATGATATGGCGCTAATAGGAATGATTGATGAATTTATTGATGGATGCAACCTGACAAAATTTTAACTCAGAAGAATCAAATGACCATGACGTATCGAAACTTTGACAGAGTGTCGAAAGTGTCAAACTGACTCGGTTTTGTCCAAATGAAATATGGAGACGATCAACATGATGACCTAAATGTAATGACATAAAAACCTTGACATGATGATTCTGAGAGCAAGAAACAACAAAAATCCACAACACGACACCGACCAGACTATGGCGACATTGATATACAACTTGGTGGATATGTTGAAGTGGTCAAACGGAAGCAAAAATGGATAAATGCGGTATGGCATGACAAGAACATCACTCTAGACACGATGGTAAAGATGAAATGATTTTGAAAAAAAAATTAGTAGGTTCACCTTTGGCGTCATTCTCTAACCTCTTCAGAAGCATGTCGATGTTGAGCATCAACACATTCTACATCCAATATGCATAATCAAATTAAATCACATGTTCATCCTCATTAACAATTCAAAACAATAAAAGTATTGTTCTATACACATGTAGACACATTTAAATGTTCTCCTAATAGAAATATTAATTATTCTACCTAACATCAATCAATAAGAAGTAAATGAAATGCTCATGCAAATCATGTTAATGTTTGAATTGTCAAATACTAAAATATGTGGCATTACAGACTATGGTCAAGGCCTCAAAACCCATCTGTGGTGCATGAAACATCTTAATGGCACCCATACACAAATCTTAGGGGAAATTCCCCCTAATGAGGTATCGTGTCATTGTGTCTAGGTTTTGTTGATGGTGCTTGGGATTGAGAAGGTTCAATTAGGGATAAAGGTTCTCATTTACCGCCTTGACCATGTTTACACATCTAGGCCCATTTCTAGTGCACAAAACCTACTCATGTCACATGCATCCCAATAAAAGGCCTATAAGAAACCATATAAAGGAGTCATATGTTGGTTCAAGGACTTAATCAAGGCTATTGATGTTATTTTTTCATCATTTAATTCAATAGATCTAAGATCTTAACTGAAAGCACAACATGTACATCATATCAAGCATAAGAGACAAGAGGCAAGAGACACAAAACATTTCACCAGGGAAAACCAAGAAGGTGAAAAACCCCGCAACTTCCTCAAAGATAGAATAAGCATCAATACAAGGATCACCATGATCAAACCCAAGAGATATACATCTTCAGCAACATGCTCCTCCTCCACTTGTGCGCACCCTCCTCTTCTCTCACTAATGCGAAGTGAGTGAATAATGGAATATGTCAAATGAGAGAGTCACACTCTTTATTTATACTCTTACTTTCACTTGACCTTTACTCAACTAGGTTGGCCCCAACTTAACAACTTAGCATAAACTGACTCTGGACTGACCCCACTAGGGTGGTCTAATAACCCTTTGACTCACACAACTCATACAGGGCCGACCCCAGCAAGGTGGTCTAATAACCCATCAAATCTAAGTTGTGACACTTACAATAATACTTGCGACACTTGCAAATACAAATGACGACACTTCCAATCGGAGGAATAATACATCTCCGTTGGGGATACAATAAAGTACAAATGTAATACATAGAAGAATATCTTCCGAAGTTACAAATACATCAACACTCCCTCTTAACTAGGAAGGTATTCTCTAGACACAAGTCATCAGTACTTACAGGCACAAGTCTTCAATTCTGGAACTGGATCATCATCACTGGATCACGGAGCATAATCATCATCACTGTTGTTGTACCCGACATCTCGATCACTGGGCTATCTCTGACTTCTTCTTGTCATAGGAAGTTCTATAGAGCCATCCCTTTTTCATGCTGGGTGTAGGCCTAGCCTCCTATAGGTCTTCATCATCTGTGCGAACAGTCTAATAGAGGTGGACTCTTAGGACTAATTACGTGTGGATGCAATACCTGACAAGAGTATCCCAAGAACATTTATGTTCCTAAGCACGATCGGAAAGATCTCTCTCAGGACTGATTACATGCATCTCTTCACAATACCTTTAAAGAGCATCCCAGGAACATTTATGTGCCACAGCACAACCGGCAAGATCTCTAAAGAGCATCCCAAGACTTATTACGAGCACACAGCTCAACCTATCGGATCTCCAAGACTGATTACATGTGAATAGGCAATACCTTTAAAGAGCATCCCAGGAACATTTATGTGCTGCAGTATGACCAGCAAGATCTCTAAAGAGCATCCCAGGACTTATTACGAGCACATAGCTCAACCTATCAGATCTCCAAGACTGATTACATGCCTCCCTAGAAAAACCTCGAAAGAGCATCCTGGGACTGATTACCAGCACACAGCTCAACCTATCTGATCTCTCGGGATCTTTTACATGCTACTACACAACCTGCCACATATCATCTCTAACCTCCAAGTATCATCTTGATACTCATAATCCAACTGATCATCATCGCACGGTGCATTAGCCTGATGCACACCAACATCACATGATCATCCTGATCATCGTCATAGCATTGTCCTTATGCATATCATCCAGAGTATCTTCCTGATACTCATCACACATGATCATCTTGATCATCGTCATAGCATCATCCTGATGCATATCATCCAAAGTATCTTCCCGATACTCATCACACATGATCATCCTGATCATCGTCCTGCTGCATGTCATCCAGAGCATCGTCCTGATACTCATCACACATGATCATCCTGATCATCTTCACTGCATCATTTTGATGCATGTCATCCAGAGCATCATCCTGATACTCATCACACATGATCATCCTGATCATTGTCACTGCATCATCCTAATGCATGTCATCATACATGATCCAACTGATCATACAAAGCATCCAACTGATGCATATCAATATACATGATCCAACTGATCATACAAAGCATCCAACTGATGCATATCAATATACATGATCCAACTGATCATACAAGGCATCCAACTAATCATACAAGCATCCAACTGATGCATATCCAAAGCAGTAACTAGAGCATCGTCCTAATGCTCATCACACAGCACTTACATCCACAGCCATGGGAAGGATCCTCCTCTCACCATGCTTGGAATGGCTCCTGCAAATGTGTCCCATCACTTCTTCCTCAAAGTATCTTCAATCTGAAGAGCACCAAGCCTCTCTCTAAAGTACTCAAACTTCACTCTGGCTAGTGGTTTCGTCAACACATCTGCAACCTGCTCATCCGTCGCAACATACAGGAGCTTCACTGCTCCTCTCTGCACCATATCCCTGATATAGTGATATTTTATCTTGATGTGCTTCGACCTATCATGGAACATTGGGTTCTCAGACAACTTCACATAACTCTGGTTGTCACAAAAGATACAGGTAGCATCCAACGGGAGATCAAATAACTCAGACAGTAGCTTCCTAAGCCATACTGCCTCACAACTAGCCGAACAAGATGCGACATACTCTGCTTCAGCTGTACTCAGTGCTATGCAGGACTGCTTCCTGCTAAACCAAGAGATCACACATGATCCCATACTGAAGCAGCACCCATAAGTGCTCTTCCTATCTGCATCACTGCTTACCCAATCTGAATCAGCATAACCCTCCAGGTTAAACTTTTGATTCACATCATACATGAGCCCATAATCAATTGTACCCTTTAGGTACCTCAAAATATGCTTTACAATAACCAAGTGAACACCTCTGGAATCCGTCAGGAACTGGCTCAATGTGTTCACCGCAAAGCAAATATCTGATCTCGTGTTCGTCAGGTACATCAAGGACCCAATCATCTGACGATACACCATGACATCAACCGGATCAGATGAGGCATCACACAGAAGCTTCAGGTTCGATGCCATAGGTGTGGCCATGGCCTTGCAGTCCATCATCCCGAACCGCTTCAGGATCTATACTGCATACTTCCATTGTCTAAGGAAGATCCCATCTGCACTCTGCCATACCTCCATGCCTAGAAAGTAGTGCATCATACCCAATTCCTTCATCTCGAACTCGGCAGCAAACTTCCTCTTCGTATCGGCAATCAATCTATCCTCACCTGTAAAAAACATGTCATCCACATACAATAGTAATATCACTGGATTTCCTTCCTCAACCTTGTAGTAAAGGTTGGAATTTGCTTTACTCTTAGTAAAGTCTAAACTGGATAGAAATTTGTCTATCCTACCATACCAAGTCCTAGGAGCTTGCTTCAAGCCATACAAGGCTTTCTTTAACCTGCACACATATGACTCCCTGTCATGTGTCTCAAAACCAAGTGGTTGCTCCACATACACTTCCTCTTCGACTACACCATTCAAGAAAGTTGTCTTGACATCCATCTTGTGTATCTTCCACTTCATCACTGCAGCCAGAGCAAGTAATGTTCTGATGGAAGTGTATCTGGCTATAGGAGCAAAAGTTTCTTCATAATCTATTCCCTCTTTCTGGGAGAAGCCACGAGCTACAAACCTCTCCTTGTATTTCTCTATGTTACCATCTGCAGCATGCTTGATCTTATAGATCCACTTGGAAGTCACAACAGACTTCCCTTCTAGTCTTGGGGTCACATCCCAAACATCATGATCAACTAATATTCCTCGATCATGGCATTCTTCCATTACTGCATCCCTAATCCTGGGAACTTCGGATTCTTCAATATCTTCAATAGATAGTTTTCTTTGAACTTCATTGCTGGAACAAATGTTGTTTTCCTTCTTTTGTAGGTGATTGTACACGATCTTTCCTACAAGTCAAATTCAATTGCATGATTAGATACTTCTCATAGTTTTTCAAAAACACATTCTTATGCATAAAGACATATGTCATACAGTCATGCAATTATCTTAGCCAATGCTTCAACACAACATTTATCCATATCCCGTAACTTTCTAGATGCCTTCCATCTCTACCAGAACATTTGTTAAGAGTGTGCACAACTCCCAACATGTTAGCAAAGAGGTTTCATTCTAGATAAGTAGCAATGGAATGTTGTATAGTACCATAGGCCACTTACCCGTTACTTGTATATTAGTAGTATCTTGTTCATTAATGTAACTTTTCTAATATGCATCTAGGAACATAAGTATGTACATGACTAGACAACATCATTTAAGTAATCATATAATTAATGACAATTCAAATACTTATCTTTGTTTAGTTGTAAGGTGGACTCCCTCTCAATCTTTGCTTCCTTGCAGAAACTACTGGAGTGTGCTCCCTCTCGATCTTTGCTTCCTTGCAGGGACTACTGGAGTGAGCTCCCTCTTGATCTTTGCTTCCTGGATTATCTGTTCTTTGAACTTATATCCATCCTGGACCACTATGCATGCTTAAGTGTGCACTAGTGTCATCATTGTGTCATCCTCAAGATCTCATACATAATCATACATTCATTAGTATAATCTCAATACTATCAAAACATTATGATTCTAAATAATCTTATGTATGGTCATGATCATTTCATACATAGGTAATAAGCGTTAGTATTCAAGGTTTCAGGAAAGACTTCTTTTACTCATGCATATTCTTATTTGACCATAGGACTCTTCTGGTTAGTCATATCATCAATCAAAGTAAGAAACATAATATGCATAACCCCTTGATTACTTAAACTTCTAACTTCAAGAATAATCATTATCATTCATACAAAAGTATAATATCCTAACATAAGGTAGGATTATAACTTGATATAGGAAAAACATACCTAGATTACCATGCTTGCTAGTTATGTCTAACATACCCATATAATGTCTTTTTGTTCTTCTTCAAAGACTTGTGCTAATCACCTGCATAACTCATAAGTTAACCATTGTAGAACCAAAATTATACATACCTCATAAGTAGAGCTTCTATGTGATCCATGACTATGGATGAGTCTTTGTCTTCATGTCACCATGGTCATATGTTCTTGATCTAGAACTTGATTTTTCTTTCTTGATGTACCTTTCATGTTAGTGGACAATATCATCCTCATACAATACCACAATGCATTAGTACAATCATAAGTGTCATAAACCTAATCAATGAATGTATTCTATCATTCACATGCATTCATACTTCTACTAGGGTGATAAGACAAGTCTAACATTAATCAAGATTGTACTAACCTAAATAGTATGAAGACAAACATATCATAAACTTAATCATGAACAGATTTCAAAACATACTTGTATCTCTTCAAGTCATACCTGTCGGGATTGCTTGTAGCCTTCTTATGTAAGGTCATAGCCTCATCTCCCTCTGGAACTAGAACTTCTTCACTTATGCAGGTGTCCAATTCATTCTCTTCTAGGATTAACCCAATCCACTTTGATTTGCTGAGACTGGATCTGGAGCTGGATTAGGGTTTGTCAGAGAAACCCTAAAAATTCAAATTTTGAATTTAAAACTTTTGAATGGATGGAAAGATGTGCCTTGTTGAGCTGATCAAGCTAGTATACTTCAATTTTGAAAACTGCAAAATTTGACCCCTCAAAACTGCCTTTGAAACTTTCGGATCTTCTAGACAAGATCTCAAACTAGGGTTTGATAAAGCCCAGTCTTCTTCCCATCCAAAAGGTTCGATCTTGTGTTCTAAACTTTGATTTTTCTGAGGAGCTTCCAGCTGTGGTCACAGATTTCAAAAATTCCAATTTTTGCAGAAGCCCTAATTTTCCACCTTTCCGATCAAAATCCCAAACTAGGGTTTGATCAAGCTCAGCCTTCTGCCCAACCAAAAAATTCAATCTTGGTCTCTAAATTTCGATTTTGATGAGGATCATTCATCCGTGGTCTCTGATTCAAAAATTCCAACTTTCTCCTAAGCCCTAAATTCCCATAGCAGTGACAAGCCAAGAATGAAGGTGCTCAGAATCCAATTCTGTTTTGACAGAAGTATGCACCTGATTTTTTCTGGTGCATCTCTGAAATTACAAATCCACAGGGTCTGAAACTTCGGCCTATGGTATCCTGACCTGTCATCTTTACAACCCCATAGGTCTGACCTCAATCGGATTCTCTGAGAGAGAGAGTTATGCCAAGTGTCGCAATGTAACATTTTTATGGGATAAAACAGGAGAGCAAACTTGTACGGTGTTCCACGTGTCATTGGTTCAACTTCGGCCTCCAAAAAACTTACCTAAGAAACTGCAGTCCGTTCTCTTACTATCACTTTTTACATAATTTCATTTGGAGCTTCCTAGCCCAATTTGTGACCTTTTTTCCTAGGTCACCTGTTTATGACTGATATCTGGAAGAGGCAAAAACCCTAGATTGTACTGATCATAAAATAGAAATTACAATGAATTAGATGATTTTCTTCAGATACAAGGTACATGGGGATGTTATCTACAACCTGTAAACTTTTCAGATACTGAAACTTTTCCAAAATGGATTTATAGCGAAAGTGCCACGATGACTAGTTTTTGTTGTATCAAGCCCTAGCTTCCAATTTGTCGCAAGTGCAACAATTCTCATAAATTCCATACCATGTCTTCCTTAAGGCTAGCTCTGATACCATGTTATTTTTTCATCATTTAATTCAATAGATCTAGGATATTAACTGAAATAACAACATGTACAGCATATCAAGCATAAGAGACAAGAGGCAAGAGACACAAAACATTTCACCGGGGAAAACCAAGAAGGTGAAAAACCCCGCAACTTCCTCGGAGATAAAATAAGCATCAATACAAGGATCACCATGATCAAACCCAAGAGATAGACATCTTCAGCAGCATGCTCCTCCTCCACTTGTGCGCACCCTCCTCTTCTCTCACTAATGCGAAGTGAGTGAATAATAGAATGTGTCAAATGAGAGAGTCACACTCTCTATTTATACTCTTTCTTTCACTTGACCTTTACTCAACTAGGTCGGCCCCAACTTAACAACTTAACATAAACTGAATCTGGTCCGACCCCACTAAGGTGGTCTAATAACCCTTTGACCCACACAACGCATACATGGTCGACCCCAGCAAGGTGGTCTAATAACCCATCAAATATAAGTTGTGACACTTACAATAATACTTGCGACACTTGCAAATACAAATGATGACACTTCCAATCGGAGGAATAATACATATCCCTTGGGGATACAATAAAGTACAAATGTAATACATAGAAATATATCTTCCGAAGTTACAAATACATCAACAATTGATCCCAAGAAAGTTCAAGGACTTGTTCAAGGATATTTACCTATTCATGGCACCCATAGAACCCTTGGAGGCGATTTATAACCAACAAAAATGGACAACATGGTTTTATCAACTCTCCTTATTGGATTTATAGTTACCTTACTCTCTAAGTACTAGACATTAGAGAACATTGGAAGTTAATTAAAAGGATAACTAATGTTTTAAGGGTCAATTTATGAGCCATTATAACAACAACACGTGTGTGTGCTAATAACATGCATGCATTCATGCTTGTATAAAACAAACAAAAACATGAATCCTAACCTTATTGTCTTTCAAAAGCAAGTCATTGTATGTGCATACACATATGTTTCCCAAGAAATACTATTGTTGGAATATTTGTGTTGTTTAGTGTGATTGGAAAGATAAATTTTGTCAAATTATTTTTGTATTCGATCCTTGTGAAGATGGAAGACATAGGAAATCAAGTAAGAAAGTCTAATATGAAGGAGAAACCCCTTGAAAAAATCAATAAACTAAGAGAAAGACAAATTTGGGTATGGAAAAACATAGGCATCCATCATTCACCACATTTATTTCTAGCACCATGGGTGTTGTGGTGATCTCTACTTCGTCATCACAAGTAAGGTGTATGCATTCAATGGTGGCCATTTTGATTTCAACATGAAGTCAACCTCCAACCAAAGTTCCATCAACAAACAATGATCAAGTTCAAGAAATCATGGAAATTTTGCACGATGTTGAGTATAGGAAGGGAGAAATTATATAGTTAAATTTCGCACAACCTTCTATAGAAGAAGCTCTTGTGGTGCAACCTCTCCCTGGGAAGGCTCTCCAAAATTTGATTATTTAATTTATCCCTTTGTATACTCAGCATTGCTCAAATTTTCATGTCTTCTTGAACTTGATCATTGTTTGTCGATGGAACATTCGTTGGAGTTTGATTTTATTTTATAATTAGACTAGCCTTCATTGAATGCATATGATTTACCTGTGGTAATGAATTAGATATCACCACGGAATCCATTGTGCAAGGAGCTAAGGTGATGATTGGTGGAAATGTGGTTGTTCGAGGATGCATTCAACATTATAGATTTAGAATTTTTATGGGTAGTAGTTGTTATTCATGACTATTGATCCCCACAAGAATAATTTGGGGCACAAGGCCCATTTTTCTCCTCATGTGACCTTGTTAGACCTTTAGACACATTCTCAATGCACGACTATCCTAATGATTTCACCCATAGTACCTTTGGAGGTGATTGATAACCAATTGAATTCAAATGTGGAGGTTTAAGGACTTGTCCATGGTGCTTGATCCTAAGAAGCAAGGTTTAGGTCCAGAGGCTCTTATTTATATCCTTTAACTAGGTCATAGACCTAAGACCCATCCATGATTCCTAAGACCTTATAATACACCCATATTCAACTCGAATGTGAGGGACTTCCTATAGAGGGTTGGTGTCATGGTTTCTAGGTGTTGTTCATGGTGGTTGAGCCCAAGAAAGTTCAATTAGGGATAATTCCATTGTTTACACATGACCTTATTTATGTTGCAACACACATTTCTAGTGCACAAAACCTACTCATGTTGCATGTATTTGACTAGGATCCAAAGTCCCCCTACAAAGTTCCTATGTGTTGGTTTGAGTACTTGTTCAAAGCTCTTAATCTCGTGAAGATTCAATGAGATCCATATACACTTGTTTTCAATATTTGATGATGGTTAAGTCCCCACACACCATCCATGCTCTTGGATAGTGGTATGGAGGGTTGTTCATGGTGCTTTATCCTGAGAAACTATGTTTGGATCCCAAGGTTGTTGTTTTCCTCTCTCAACCAATATCAAGGGCATGAGGATATTTTTTTCAGTCATGTTGTTTCTACACCATGACTATGGTTAACACTTTGACTCCCATTCATGGTGTGTGAGACTTATTAATGGAAACCATATCCAACTCCTAGGGAAAATATCTCGTAGTGAGGGCTCATGTCACTATGTCTATGGTTTGTTCATCATGCTTGAGATCGAGAAGGATAAATTAAGGCTTAAGTCCTTTGAATACCCCCTTGACCTCGTTGAGGAATCTAGTCCCATTTTCAATGCACAAAACCTACTCTTGGCATATGTAACCTACTCAAATACATACAAAGGACTCATGTGTTGGTTCAAACATTCATTCAAGTCTCTTGAGCCAAAAAGTTTCAACTAGGATTCTTTAAAGGCTCTTGATGGAAATTGATAACTAACGAAATTGGATATCATAATTTGCTCAACTCCCCCTTTTGGCCTTGCAATTTCCTTATTCTTCAAGTATCAGAGATGGGATAACCTTGGAATTTGATAAAAAGGATAATTAATTGTTTGAGGGTCAATTAATGACCCATTGTAACAAAACATATTTTCAATAATATTGTGTGCACATTCCTACCTATATAAAAAAAAAAATACAAAAATCCCAATCTTAATATCTAAGAAAATTAAGGCCTTGTCAGCACAAACATGGACATTTCCCATTAAATATAGGCATTGAAATATTTTTGTTGTTTTGTGTGATTAGGAAAATAAACGTTTTCAAGTTATTATTTTACTTGATCCTTGTGAACATGGGAAACATATACAACCAAGCAATAAATTTTGATAGGGAGGAGTGACCCCTTGAGAAAATAATATTTTGGAGCACAAGAACTAGAAACTAAACAAAGTAGTAATACAGTTTGCAAATAATTAATTAAGTGACAAAATCATGACATTCATCAAAAAAACAAAAAGAGATGCAAAAGATATTTCATAAAAAAATATTCCATTGTATTGCATTTTTTTGTACAATAATGAATGAATTGTTACATATATGCTATTTGAATAGGTGAGAGGCAACTCGAATTGGTCTCTAGTGCATGACAACCTAGTTAGTATTAACTATAGATTAAATGCCCTATGTTAGCCATGCAATCTTTCAGACGTGAATTAACAACCTCATAACTAACCTAAGTGGACTTTGACACCTAGAAGCAATGGACAACAACATGATCAAATCATGCATGTGAGGAATGTGCTAAAAAGACTCACGGAGGGTGCTACTGGCTCAAAATAGTAAATAGAGGCACTTGGAGTCCTTGAACAGTGGATTAAACTCCCTATATTCACTCCATAACTCTAACATGTAGTGTTAGACCCTAAATTCGTGGAAAGAAGCCCTAAATGAAGGTATGCACCCTGAATTGCCAAAATAGACATGAGGATCACCAACTATCACTTCCATGATCTATAAATAGCATATTGCTCCCTTGAAGATAAGTAGGAAGCTCTATGGTGGCTCAGATGGTCAAATTGAGTCAAATTGGGGCCGATGGAATCATGAGACCAATATCTAAGTTCCTAGGTGAGATATTGATGTTATGGAGAGGGTAATTCTGCTCTAACAAAGAAATTCAATGAACTAGGAGGAAAGGAAAAGTTGGGTATGTTAGCCCCTTTATTTTTTTATAAAGTTGCGAAATAATGGACGGATTGAGATGCATAGTAATTAAGCAGAGGGATTAGTGCAAGAGATGCATCAAAACTAGAAAGGAATGTGGCACAAGTTGTTTTCCTACAATTATGAGTTGTGGAATCTAATTAATGAGCCAACCATGGTAGTGAATTGACAAAGTCATCCCTATCAGTTTTGTAATCTTCTCGATGCCAATCTTACCAACTAGTTTTGTATAAAACCCCCTTAAGGATAGAGCAAATGGGTTAAGAAGTTAACCAGTTAACGAGTTGTTGGGTTATTCATCCCTATTGATAGTGCTATGATGTTGAGTTTTTTTTTGTGTTTTTACATAACCCTATTGTAATGTTGGAGCATATATGAATGAAGAATGTTCGGGCCCTTTTAAATGTTGTGTATGTATGTTGATTATGAATGCTGAGTAGCATTATATGTTTTCTTTATCTTCTTATGAATCTTGAGAATTATACATTCATTTTGTTATGATGGGTTTCTAGTTTAGTTCCAATGCTTAATGTTTCTTTCCACATATGTGAGATGATTGAATGTTCGAATGAGAATATATACTAGGTTGTAGACATCCTATTGTATTTCCCTATTCTTCTAAAGTCTCAAATCCCTTTTGAGTGAGATCTTCTTCCCTTTTTGGGAGTGTTACAAATTCTAGTGCATCTAGACTCCATTAGGACTTTGTTGGTCCCTTATGAGAACATTGTCACAACTAAATGTCAACAAATGGTTCCATTGTAAGGATCATTCTTTAAAGTGAGAGACTTAAAGGATGTCCAAGATTGGTGGGAAACGAGGTTTGAAGACTTTGTATTGCAAGAATATGAGTTGTGGAAATAGAATTCATAGATGTATAGTGAATTTGTACTATATGATGGGCCCTTGAATGACCAGTATGAGGTATTTTGCTGTGAATTTTCTATAAGTTTATATAAATAGCTGAAAATACTTGTATAAGCCTTAGAGTTCCAAGATCGACAGAAGAAATTTGTTTAGTGGATTGCCACTAACATTGTTTCATTGCACTGGTTAGATCATCATATCATCTAAGCTATGGATTTTTGGGTGGAGAATGCCCTAAGTGGATACCTCATAAAATTTTCTATAAAAATCGCCATTCATTTATAAAGAGGAAGAAGTATTTAAGAAAGGATCCCATGGTAGATTGGTAAAGGAAATTCCTTGAATAAAAGTATTTTTGGCAGAAGAGGGATTATCCATTTACCCACGTAGATATGTCTTGTGTAATTCCCTTGTGCCAAGGGAGTGGAGAGAATGGGGTTGGAAAGTTACAAAATATAGAAAGTTTGAAGAATGGGATAGAAATATGAGAATAGTACTAGAGTTGAAAGGTTTTTGAGGAGGTAGGCAATCCAAGATCAATGGTCGATGAATCAGGTGAAAGTGGTAAGGAAGAGAAGTGAAAAATTGTAGAGAGAAATTGGTGATGAATGTAGTGAAAAAGGAAATCTAAGAGAATTGTGGAAGTTAAAGAGACAAATCAAGTTGGTCAAATCATGGTTGAAGGAGAGAGGGACAGCTATGGGAGGAATCCTAGTAATAAGTAACTAGCATGAAATAACCTTGACGAAGTTATAAGAAGGAGACAGAGAAATTTTAAATATGGATGTGACCATATATATTGATGAAGCAAAGCTGACCTTGGAAGAAGTTGTAGAATAGCTTGAAGCAACAAATCCAGTGGAGACTGGAAGTATTGATAAATTATATGAGTCTGGTGAGGCTGTGCACTTGTTATTTTGATACCTAGAACCCTCGAAACTAGAAGCAATCATGCTTGTAGTTGATGGATATAGACTAGATCTGACCACTCCTTGGGTGCACATGCATCATAAGATATATCCCATCTCTAATTATATTTTTTATTCTTCATTTACTAGGTTAGGATGTAATTGTAGTCAAGTTGGAACATTGTTTGGAAGTAGTAGCACTCAGGATGGAACATTAGTAGGAAATAGTAGTAATTTGATTGTGGCACTAGTTGGAAGTAGTAGTAGTTTAGGAAAACTTGGTATAGTCAAAGGTAATAGCAACCTTATTGTAGTGTCAAGCAAGGGTTTGGTTACACAACTTGGTCCTTGTGGGTTTATTTTGGATAGTAGAGTTTACACCAAGTGGGATGGAGGGATCACATGGAGGGTCCCCCATGAGATAGACAGAGTTCTGGGGAAAATGGGGATAGGATGTCAAGTAGCATTGGTTTCTCTGTGAATCCATTTGGAGGTCAAAGGGATTCGAGATGCATCCAAGTTAACATAATTTTAGATAAACCTTAGAGGGAGAGCACTAAATGGCATATGAATTTTATGGATTTCCTACCTATGGGTGTGGCTCTTACCAGAAAAATAATTAAAGCAACAATTTATTATGGAATTCCAATTTCCTAAGTATAAACAACAAGGCATAATTGACCTAAAATAAATCAAGTTTATGATAGGAGATTCATCCTGGGAATATGCAAAGAGGTTTCAAGATATCATCGGAAGGATTTCATTGTGTATTCATGATACACGCCATGTGGAGTGGTTCATTAAAATATTGCTCCCCTTGACTCAAATTATTTTGATGTAGCAATGAATTGACATTCCAAGAGAAACATTAGAGAAAACATTGAGAACTGAATCAATGTCAAGATATCCTCTTAATATTAAGGCTAAACAGTGGGAACAAGTCCAGATTTATCTTACCCATGGGACATGGAATAGAAGGTGATTGGGTGTACTATTAAGGCACTCTTTGTGTAAGGTCATCGGTTCCAAAATCTGTGGATACGAGCCTATAAAAAAAATTCCATATTTATCTCAAGTTCAGAATCAAATTGCAACAATTATAGAGAAGATACATAAATTATCATTAACTAAATTGGGAAGAGAGAAAGTATGGTGCACAATGTGTTAGAAAGAGGGACATCATGCTTTTGAGTTCCCTTAATTGTAGGGGTGCTTCCATCCAATCCTCCTTCATAACCTTTTCAAGGAAGACCTACTAGATAAGTTGAACAAGTTACTACCTCTACTCCATTTCTTAATCTTGTTCAGCATCATGCTCTTGCTGAAAGATTGGACATAACTACATTTAAGGTGTCTGATAATTCTCAACCTCAAGGAGGAGAAGGTCATAGAAGAGGTGGTGGATACAAAGGAAGGATTGGTGGAATAAATGAACCTATAACGTGTTATAATTATATAGAGGTAGGGAACCTTGCTCAGGATTTCCCATTTTTTGGACAACCATGGTGTTGTTATTGTAGGATCAACACACATGGTATTGAATATTGGTCGAAGTTGATTGCTAAGTGGGAAGATAAGACAAGATAGAGGGTAGAAAACTTGATTAATTTCAAACTTGGATCTAGTGATGAAGGAACTAGTATCATTATTAATGTTGTCAATAGATTAAGAGCTTGGACTAGTGTTGATGTTAATGACCATGAACTTCCCAGACCTAGTGAACTTAAGTTTGATCATGTGCAGTAAAAAGAATTTTTCAAAGACACAATCAATATGTTCCATAATACATTGGTACCCTTGTCAATAGGAATTGCAGAAAGACATGAACAAGAATGGGGTATTTAACCAATACAAATGTACCTGAGTTTTGAAAGCATAACATGAGTAGTATTCTCAGGTAACTCTAAGAACGTCATTGATCTTTGGTTCACATTTCCCTGTGAAATTTTAGTTGATAATTTACCGAGGGAGTTTTGAAATACCCTTCGGATGCTCCCAAATGATGATGAAGAAGATGAATTTATTTCTTTGGATCTCCCATAGAGAAAGACTCATCGGTTGAGAAGAAAGAAGAGAATAATTGGGAAATAATTAAAGTGAGATGCCTACATGGATGGTTACGATATTAATGATGTGATGTTATATCTTGGATCTAATGTCAATATTCTCCCCAAGAAGTCTTCAGAAGCAAAAGGAATATCCATATTAATTTATTCTCTGATACAATTAGGAATGGCCAACTAGTACAAAATTTTCCCAATGGTAGGTTAGAAAATGTAGAAGTGGGTCTAGTCAATGCAAAACCCTTATTGATTTTGAAGTAATAGAAATTATGGACAAACTAAAACTATATCCTACATCGTTCGGTATTTATTGTAATTTTTATAATTGTGTTGGCATTGAATTGAAGGAGACTATGAATTTTGAGATCGATGGTACCAAAGTAATACAACCCTTGGATCCTTATGAAGGGCCATGGTCCATAAAGCACCCTACAATGAATTCCATAGAGAAGTATGTATAGGATCAGACGTATAAGTTGATTGCTGGAAAAAGTGAATATTATGTTAATCGCATATCCAATAGGTGAGTAAGTTGGAGGATTATCCATTCCTTCGATAGTGATTATGGAGAAACTTTAAATCTATGGTAGAATATGAGATGTGTGATATGTTCTAGAATATGTGCTATAGTTAAATATGTTCCTGATATTGGAACAAAGTTTCAGAAACCACCCATTAGAGTCATTTTGGGGTCTAAAATGGGACTGCTAAGGAAAATAATAAAATAAGAGTTATGAATTTTGAAGGAAAGAGAGAAAAAACTACTTTTTCATATTTTCAAGTTATCTCCATGTGGTTTTGCTTGAATTTCGAGGAGGAGCACTCGATGGATGTGGAATTCAATTCCACATCCAATGAGTACCCATAGTGCATACTTTTGATGGACCCTATCCCACAAAAAATGAGAAATACATTAAAAAACGTATACATTTTTTTATATATTTCTCATTTTTCGTGGGGAGGGGTCCATCAAAAGTATGCAGCATGTGTACTCGTTGGATGCAAAATTGAATTCCACATCCATCAATTGCTCCTACTCAAAATTTGAGTAAAACCACAGGGAGATAAGTTGAATATACAAATTTAAAGAAGACCTATCTAATTTAGATGAATTCTAGTCTTCTATGAAGAATGTTAGGATATTCCTATACTCCATCCTAGTCCTACCAGTATTTCCATTATTTACATTTTCAGTCTTGCATGCATTTTTCTGCATGCATGCATCCCAGTCATCAATCCCAGCACCTAGCCCTCAATTATCCAGCCCCTAGGAGCTTCTCATTGATCAGTTTTAGCCCTCCTAAAGCTTAGTGCGCCCTTCTTCCTTGATTTAAGGAAGGCACTCGTCCTCTCTCACCTACCACTCAGTTGCGCTTCAATTAATTGAGTTATCTTTAGTTCTTTCCTTGATTTAAGGAAAGACTGGCTCTCAACTGACTGTATCACTCTGATGGACCTCCACTGAGACTAGACTGCCCATTCTGACTCTAGTTAGATCCTCATGCACCCTCCACTGAGCCTCCTTCATTCAGTTAGTGCCTCCATGTGCCAGTTACACTCAATCACACCTACCACACTCGGTTAGACTCAGTTTGACTGATGGTTGACAGTTACTTGTGCATTGATGACTCCACCGATGATGAGATAGACTTCTAGTTGTGCTTTGATGACACTCCAGTGATCTTTTGATCACTCCATGAAGGCTAATTCGAATTTCCACATTGGCATTCGAATCCTCATGCATTGTACTACTTATTTGTCCATATTGTGATTAATGAATTAGTGTGTGAAGTTATTTTGCTTCTATCCAAGTTCTACTGTATTATTATTCTGTTGTTCATTTTACTGCATTGACCACTCTTAATCTTATTCCTAAATTCTTTCATTGTGAGGTATACATCAGCTCTTAGATCTGCTGTGAGGATTTTCACATGGTATCAGAGCATGTTGAGAGTTTTGTCTATCTCCATTCCTGAGAGTTTTTTGCAGGTTATTATCAAGATTTCGAGTGCAGCAGTTTCTGCATTTTTGCAGCAGTAGCAGTTGCAGATATTTTCTATTATTTTTGCAGGTCTTCTACAGCTTCCATGTATTCAGAAGAAATCCCTCCTCTTTATCTATTCGACTATGATGAATGGAAACCAAAAATGATAGCATATTTGAAGAGACATGATCTCTTTGATTATTGTTTTGAAAGAGAGTTCGAATCCTCTAAAGAAGAGAATGACTGGTTAAATGAAGGTGAAAGATCTATTGCATCCATGTTGTATGCTATGTCTTGATGCATGGTATTCCACTCCCTTGATGTTGAATCTCCAAAAGAGCTATGGGCCCACCTGGATGAAAGATTTGGTAGACAGAATGAAGGGATTGGTCCAAACCCTTTCGAGAGCAAGCCCAATGATGCATTCGCCCTCCTTGATGATCTCATTGATCATGAATCAGTATCAAACATATCTCATATTGAAGCTAGCCACAAAGAAGAAGAACTTGCAGATTCTACACTCATGCTCCAAATTTCTTCTATTTCAAATTTTGTGCTAGCTCAAACTCTAGAAATTGCAGAGGTTCCTAAATCCTCTCTTGCACCAGAGTCTATTGGTTTGCATCATGATCTCATGAATATTTCGGAGGTCAAATCAACCATTGGAGGTAATGCATTCGCTCTCCTTAATCACTCACCTCTTATGTTCTACTATATGATCATTATTTCATGATTTCAGAAGGTTATTGAAGATTATGGCCATTGCCATTCGCTTGGGATAATTTCTCATGCATTTACTGGTTTGGATCTCACCTCAAATGGTTCAAAGGAGATCTTAAGCAACCATGATTCAATTCTTGGATTTGATTTGGATTCCAAGCAATCACTGATATTTGATGGTTCTTTTGGGCATAATCTCACCCATGATGGCCATTTCCATTTGCTTGGGATAATTTCTCATGCATTCAATGGTTTAGATCTCACCTCAAATGGTTCAAAGGAGATCTTAAGAGACCATTCTTCAAGTATTGGATCTGATTTGGATTCAAAGCATTTACTATCATGTGATGGTTCTTTTGGGCATATTCTCACCTATGATGGTTCGAAGGAGAAGACAAAAGACTATCTGCACATTCATATATTTGATCCTACCTCAGTTGATTCGAATCACAGGATCAAGGATCATCCTCATACTTTTGGATTTGTTCTCATCACATTCGATCTGAAGAGCAAGTAAAAGCACATGCTTTTTGAGCATGATCCACTTCTTCCCAAGAAGAAGATTCCTCCAGACATATGACCAAGCATCACACCTGCTTGAGTTTGGAGCATTTATTTTTGGTGTGCCTTACAGTCTATTTTGAGGGGGGGTATTTTTCACATGAGGTTTTCCCCATTTCCTCGGTTTATTGACTGTTATTATTATTCATTGTATTGGGTGACCTTTGGTCTCAGTTACCAGGGCCCAGGATGGATTAAGGGGGGGGTGTTAGGATATTCCTATACTCCATCCTAGTCCTACCAGTATTTCCATTATTTACATTTTCAGTCTTGCATGCATTTCGGCATGCATGCATGCATCCCAGTCATCAGTCCCAGCACCTAGCCCTTAGTTAGCCAGCCCCCGGGAGCTTCTCACTGATCATTTTTATCCCTCCTATAGCTTAGTGCACCCTTCTTCCTTGATTTAAGGAATCCACTTGTCCTCTCTCACCTACCACTCAGTTGCACTTCAGTTAATTGATTCATCTTTAGTTCTTTCCTTTATTTAAGGAAAGACTGGCTCTCAACTGACTATATCACTCCTATGGACCTCTAGTGAGACTAGACTACCCATTCTGACTCCAGTTAGCTCCTCATGCGCCCTCCACTAAGCCTCCTTCATTTGGTTAGTACCTCCATGTTCCAGTTACACTCAGTCACACCTACCACACTCAGTTAGACTCAGTTTGACTGATGGTTGACAGTTACTTGTGCATTGATGACTCCACCGATGATGAGATAGACTTCTAGTTGTTCTTTGATGACACTCCAGTGATATTTTGATCACTCTATGAAGGCTAAATTGAATTGCCATCTTGGAATTTGAATCCTCATGCATTGTACTACTTATGTGTCCATATTGCGATTAATGAATTAGTGTGTGTGAATTTATTTTGCTTCTATCCGAGTTCTACTGTATTATTATTCTGTGTCTCATTTTACTGCATTGACCACTCTTAATCTTATTCCTAAATTCTTTCATTGTGAGGTATACATCAGCTCTTCGATCTGCTATGAGGATTTTCACAAAGAATAAGTTTGTTCTCCCACTTGAGTTTGAATGCAAAAATTTGTCTCCTAATAAAAGTAAAGATATCATGAATTTGGAAATATATGATGGTAGTACAAATTATTTCATTCATGTTGAAAAATGCACCCAGAAGTGCGATAGTGAAGGTTTGCAGTGGTATTACAAGTCATGGTTTATAATTGTTAGGATTTTTTATATAGCCATAAAAGTATTTACAAGGGGTTTTGGTTACAAGAGTTATATTTTAGGGGATATAATGGTTAGGGAATAAAATCATGTAAGTTATCAAATAGGGCATATAGCATTAGGATTTTTGTAGGTTGGGTTTAGAGATGATAGGAGTTAGGGATTAAGGAAACTATAGAAGTTAATGGATAAGTGTTACTTGTTCTACAAATTAGTATTTATGACGAGTTTTTGTATGTCATAGAAACAATTCCAAATTATGAATTAATTAGGAACATCAACATGTTTTAATTGGAATGTGAGAAAGAATGTGAAAGGGATACCATGAAATTGTCAACCAATAAAAAAATGAAACCATTGTTTTATTAGGAAGCACCAATCTATTGTGTTTTCCCCCATTGGTGTAACAATCATGGCATATTTGGGATTATATATCATGATTTATTACTTATAGGAGTTAGGGATTAAGAATATAGGGTTTATGGGTTAGGGGTAATCGAGGTAATAGGTGAGGGTGGGGCCCGAGTAGCAGTGGATCATATCAAATTTTAAAGGTCAAATAGCCCCCAACAATACTAATACATTTCATTTAGTTAATGTCTCCCACTTTATTGAGAGACTATGGGGTGCTACAAATATTCAAAGATCTATGTTTCAATTTTTCTACTCTATCACCCTTGGACCCCCTTTATCACCTATTGAAAATTATTTGACTTGTATAGCATCACGATGATGTCAACAAGGTTATACAGGTTTGACATTAGTTGTTTGATATTAGAGGCCAGTGTTTATAATTTTTAGGATTTTTTATACAATGATAGAAGTATTTACAAGGGGTTTGGATTTTAAGTGTTATACGTCAGGGGATATAATGATTAGAGAATAAAATTTATGTACATTATGGGATAATTCTATAGGGTTATGATTTTATAGCTTGGGTTTAGATATGATAGGAGCTAGGGATTATAGAAGCTATAGGAGTTAATGAGTAAAAAAATACTTGTTTTAGGGATTAGTATTTTAAGAGGGGTTTCTTTATGTCATAGAAACAATCCAAAGTCACATAGTAATCGTACATATGAACATTTTTTAAATGGAATGTAAGAAAGAATGTGAAAGGGATACCAATCAATCAACCAACAATTGTTTTACTAAGAATCACCGATCTCTTGTACTCCCCCCCATTGGAGCCTTAAGTATAATGGTATATTTGGGATTATATCTATGATTAATTACTTATAAAGGTTAGGGTTTTAAGTGGTCAAGGGTTAGGGGATTAAGAATATAAGGTTTATATATTAGGCATCAGGGTCGATAGAAGTGAGGGGGTGAGGGTTTATATGAATGAGGGGCTAAAGGTGTTTAGGGTTTAAGGCTGACAAGGTTAGGGTTTATTGCAGTTAAGGGTTGGGAAATGAAAATTTAGGGGCTAAATTTCACCCATGGACTAATCACCATGTTTTTTTCCAAAACAAAATTCGCCAATGTCCATTTTTTAAATTATTCACCCAAAATCTATAGGATAATATTTTTTTACCATAAAAATCGCCCAAATGTTTTAGAAACTATATAAAATCCTTAGAAATTTCAATGTTTTTACAAACAAATCCAACAAACATTTAATGGTTGGCATTTTAAAAATTAATAATATTTTCCAAGGATTCTACACTTTAAGGTAAGTATGGAACCTTAAAATATTCCCTAGGGTTGGGGTTATAAGAGTTCGAGGTTATAGGGATTATTGGTTAAGGTATATAGTAGTTATATAAGTTTTTCATTATAACTATTATTATATAAGGGTTATATTGGTTATTACAAATCTAGTTTATAAGGATTAGTACATCAAGGGGTTAAAGGTTATAGGTGTGGTTTTGAGTTTATGGATCAATGGTTAATGGTGAGGAGTTTTATAGGTGATATAGGTTACGGGTAATAAGGGTTATGCGATATGAGATTTTCTTAATGGGGGTTAGTATTTTTAACACTTAGGTGGTAAGGCTTAGTAAGTAAGGGATATGCGATAGGATAGGAATAATAACTTGTTATACTTAACAAAAGGCACTAGTATGAAGAATAATTTTAAAACGATGTGAATTTTCATATTTTATATTATTAAAGCTATATCCCATTGATTTTTAAAGACAAGGTGAAGGAAGGAAATACATTTACTTTTTAAAATATATGGGTACTTTTTTATGTGTGATTATCTTGATGATTGACTACATGTGACTTTCTATCCAATTCACATAAAGTATGAGAAAAAAATCAGTATTAAGATTTGAATAAGGAGCTCAAATAAAGAAGGGAAACTATAAGAGTACTCAATTTTAAGTAACTCACTTTATTAAAAATATTTATCAAATATCCATATCAGATTGATATTGAACCTCATCCAGTTCAATGTCTAACTCATTTAGATTAGAACATGTATCTAACCCTTCAAAATCATTGAAATGATTGTCCATAAAAAATTTTGGGATGTCTAATGCTAACTCATCATTAATATAGTAATCATCATCAAGATTAATCATAGGATGTGAGCCAATGAATAAAAGGTCAACTTGATTCTCCTCTTCGTTTGATAATTCTTCTCTCTCTTTCGCATCTTCTTCGTATTCTTCATGAACATGTTCTTCTGGTAAAACATACTTTGCAGGTCTTCCTCTTGGGTCAAATCTAACAACAAATGAGGAACTTGCTCTACCTGACACCTAATATGAATAAAATGCATGCTCACGTTGACTTGGAAGTACATATGGCTCTAAATTAGGCTCATATATATTTCTATTAATCGTGGTAAATCAATTATCATGATCAATAACAGTCTTGTCATCACCTTATAGCAACAATCTATACCACCTGACCTTAAAGAAAAACACTTTGAAATATTTAAAGTACATATCCAATATATCTTCCAAATAGCCATAGTACCTCAAATTAGAAGTGACTGGAAGTTTGGCACCCCTTTGGAAAATATTAGTAACCTAGAAAACCATAGTTATCCCACTATCATATATTTTCTTCTTAGCATGCAACTATTTGGAGCGATAATTTCTTCCATTACACCACATAACTTTGTGATATTACACCTGCATGCTCGACATGTCACTAATTTCATTGTCATGAATTGATAACTATATGGATGAGGTAATTTCATGGACAAAAAAAACAACACAAAAATGGGAATTAAAATCCAAAAATCAATGGGAAATGCTTACATTTCTATCTTTTGCACCATATGCTAGATCAATTTCCTTCTATGTTAGATTTGTTTCATTATCCAAAATATTTTAATAACTCCACCACCCACTCCTTATAAGATATGGTAAATTTTATTACATTGTTCCATCCATATCTTCATCCAATCAAAATTATTTGCAATGTATAAATGCAATGCATCCCACTCTCTACTACTTGGATGAAGAAAGAAAAATAGATTTAGTGCACATATCATGCTCAAAAGATATGTGTGAAAAGATAGTAATTACAATAGAATCTAATACCTTTCACTTTTCTCCATTTGTCTTTCCCCAATAACACCTCCCTTTCAAATGTGTGCAAATATAGTAATTACAATAGAATATAATACCTTTAAATTTTCTCCATTCGTCTTTCCCCAACAACACCTCCCCTTCAAATTAGTTGTTGCAACTGACATCCCAAAGGAGAGGCACATTAAGTTCATCCCCTACTTGGGGTAAATACTCATTAAAATAAACCATGAAGTAATATACCATATAGCCTTCAACCATTTATCCCTTTGGACATGACTTTTTCCTAACAAAATCCTTCAGTGGCTTCAAATGCCTTTCCACCACCACATTGATTGTGTGTGTATGGGTCCACAGATTTCAATCCACTCAACTAGGTGTATGAGATAGTGTTCTTGTGCATTGAAAAATCTTGGAGGTAGATACTTTTTCATTTCACACATTAAACAAAGAATCTCTTTCTTCCAATACTTGATATCTTCTTTATGGATTTATTTAGATGGAAATCATCTAAATCATGTGTCAACATAAAAATACATAATTCAAGTAAGTTCATTGTCAACAAGTTCTACAAGTAACATTTCAATTATAAGTATTTCCTTACCTCATATACTTGTCAAGATCATATATAAATTTCTTTATGTTATTATCAAAGTTGTTTAGGAGAGCTAGAGGTGAAGCTTACTATAACAATAAAATAAGCATCATCATCTAATTTTCATTAGAAACAAACATCCATTGTTGAGAAATTATAATTTTTTTCCAAAGAAAAAAATCATTTATTCATATCGAAAAAACATAGGTTGTTCAAGAAGGACTTAGATCACTGCTCAAAGAGCTCTCATTATGACTCAAAATTATCTCTTTAATTCCATACAGGAACCTCCATTTTTATATTATAAGTGTATTGTTCATCAACAAAAGTGCCATCTTACATTACAAAATTGATATGGCCGAGACGTCCATCTCCAAAACAGTCTATTGCATTCAACAAGGCGTGTCCTCTTTTGAAAATTGTCCTGCCTCTAAGACGCTTGTGTCTATGTTGCTTGGGACTGTAAATAAGAGGGATGAATCTGTTGGACACAATTCTCACTGAGAGGGGGGGGTGAATCAGTGAGCCTACTCTATACCCAATTTTTAACTTCAATAAAAAAAAAAAAATGTTTTAATTCACACATCCACTTTCATATCATATTTATCAATAAACTTATATCATTAATCAATCACATGTCATAGCACATTTCACAAGAGACAAAAGATTTAGATTTGTAATCTTTGTATATAAGTGGAGACTCCAATCTCCTGTATGGGCAACAACCCATAAGATGGCACCACCCACCAGAATGGTTCAGTCAGCTACAACTGATTGAGATGCTACAACATCCAGACAAGCTTCAACTTGTCAAAAGACCAATAAGTCTTTCCCTAGCTCCACCCTACCTCCCTATACAAATTTCAGATTGCAAATTACATACAACTTCTCTTATCAACTTCTCTTATCATCACTCACTGTCATATCACATGTCTCTGTCTCTGCATACCATCATCATAATTATCCTTTTAATTATGTCCATCAGCATCTCAATTTGTCCACCATCACATTCACAGTGATTATCAAAACTCTTGGTGTCATACAACTACCCAGAAATTAGGTCTTCATCATGCTGTGGCCCAGAGAGTCAAAGATAAAAATCATGTTGATGTTGTTGCTCCTACTACTTCTGAACTGTCCTCTGTCCTCTCTAACCCCACGAGATCAGAGCTTCCTTATGTCACACAGCCTCACTTCATCACTCTTATCATATCAATCATATGTCACTGAATATCATAGCTGTATGAACTCAAACTTCATTTTTGGCTTATTGCTGCTATGATGTTCTCATGCCCAAAAATCAGAGAAGAAGAAAGACAATTTTCTCTGCTGCTCCCATTGCTGGATCCGAAATTCTTAGTCAGTCTTCTTCTTCCTTTAATAACAACAAGTTGTCTCTGTCATCAATCACATTAACATTATGTCCAGCAGTATAAATGTATCATTCTGTCCAGCATTATGTCCTCAGAAATCAAAGATATAAATCTTCCATGTTGTACTTGCTGCTCCTGCTCCTTACCACCAAATTGTCAACATCCTGACTGTCCCCCAAATTCTGAGCTCACCTAAACCACCGAATTTTCCACACATCTAAAATGAATGAGGCAAGCTGCCTATTTATACTAATTTTCCACCATGATTTTTATTGAGCCGACTTGTCTTTTAAACGGATTATTTTATTTTGAAATTTATCTTTTTGAACTGGGCCGACCTGTCATACTTTGCTAATTAATTTTCCAAGCCGACTTGGCAATATAAATATGATTTTCATTTTAATAATAAACCAATTCTTTGCTAGGATGGCCGACTTGTCAATTGTATTTTTTATTTTATCATTTAATAAATTAAATGATTATCAATTTATGTTTGTTTATCCATTCCCATTTCCACGTTATCCTTAATAGAATATATGTGATCTTCACAATAATATATATGTATTTTATTTTTCTTGCCACATTATCAACAAACATGTATTTAAATTTTTAATCTTCATTTCCATGTCATCACTGTGGGTGTAAGGCCCAAATAATCCTTATTAAATATAGATATATATTTTACTACCACGTCGTCATCATTCTCTTATTTGGCATGCCTCCAGGATGCCCGCATCAGTTCTTCCATATGCCCACAATTAGGAGTCTTCTTATGCCCGCAAGGGCTTGTCCATACATGCCCTTAAATGCCCACATATCATTTCAAATATGCCTGCAATGGGCTATGTAACTCCCACTGTGATGCCCACAGTCTTCCATGATTCAATTGTCATTGCCATTGCTTTTCTTCCATGTCCATGCCCGCATGAGGGTCTTTGGGATGCCCGCAGTTACCATCAAGATGCCTACAGCAACCTTATGTCCACTTGCCCTTTTCATGCCTGCAAGCTTATGCTTGCTTGGCATATTGCCATGTCATTATCCTCATATTTCCATTGTCTTCCATATTAGCATTTGTCCTTGTATCCTTGCTTGTCTTCGTGCTTGCCATGCTTGCCATCATCAATTCATTGTCTTCATGTCACTCCTTTGTCATTAATGGGTGTCATCAATGACAACTTATGCTCAACAGAATCCTCTCCACCTCTTCCATAAACATACCCATAGCCAAAAGTAAATCATTTTTGGAAAGCATGTCTGCCTCTTCATTTAGTTCATGGTACACATGATTGAAAGAAATAGAGGAAAACAGTCCTATTTGTCTCTTGATTAAATTCAGCAAAGGTTGTAAATGAGGAGCCTTTATTTGAATATTGTTGTTTTCCCATTCCATGACCATCTTAGAATCACCGAATACATGTAAGTTGATAATATTCCGGGCTAATGTTGTATGAAGCACTGACCAGGGGGATGACAACTCGGCCTTGCTATTAGAGCAGTGATCTTGTCCATATCGAATGTTAATCTTCATGTCTTTTGATATATATATAATCCCTCCATAACCTCCTAAAGGCGAGTCACCTTGGCTTGCTCCATCAAATTAATCCCATGTAATCCTCTTATCGAATCTTGAATGTACCAACATACGATTTTTTTTCTACTTCTCTTCTCGTTTATGTTCCTATGTCCATTGCACAATTAAATCTGAGGTGACTTCAATGGGGACTCGCCAATTTGAAAAATTGCAGAGTTCCTTGCCCACCAAAGACCATAAATGTAAAAGGAAGGAAAATCATCATAACAGCGTACCAAAGAGTGCTTCCACCATTTCTGACAGCATTGTTCCAAAGAAGGTTCCATCTGGATATCCGCATTGCTCAATTCCTTTGAAGATGTGCTCCAAACTGCCTCTGCATAAGAACACGATATAAATAAATGAGAGTGGTTTCAATATTTGATTGACACAATGCACACCAACTTGGACAAGACCATCCTTGCTTAAGCAAGTTTTCCCAAGTGAGCATCATATTGCTTAATGCGAGCCACAGAACAATTTTAGCTTTGAGGGGATCTATTATCTTCCTTAAGACCAGCCACCACCATTTATTTTCACCAGAATACAATTCTATGGCATAGGCTTCATAGCCCAGTTTAGTTAAGAAGTCCCCTGTTGAGTTGTTCCTTTTCCAAACTAGTTTATCTGCTTCATTTTCATCCAAAAAGATGAAGCTAATTTCCATTTTGTTGATGAAACCTGCCCATTCACTAGCTTCATCTCAGATCCTATGTCGATTTCCATCCATTTCATATTGTGCCTTGAGAGGAATCACTTTTCGCATCAGCAATCATATAAATGTTGAAACTTTTTTATTTGGTTAAAATATTAGTAAAGAGCTTCTAATACTCACCAACTCCAACCCAAGGATCCTTCCCAATGCGTACATCTCTACCATTACCAATTCTACAATCCATCCACCTTCCAATAAGAGGAAAAGAGAGAACTAACGCCTTCCATCCTACAGATCCTCCTTTATGAGATTTGTCTCTACATATGAACCAATCAACTATAGAGGAGTTAGAAAAATATTTAGACATTAAAGCTTTACCCCACAGAATATCTGTATTTTGAGACAACCTCCAAAGGGATTTTGCAACTAAGGGTTGGATGAACAATAACATATTCTTTATCCCCCAACCACCCATCTCTTTTAAATTTTCAATTGTAGACCATTTCACCAACGGTATACCTTCTTTATGTTTACTAGCTCTCCAAAGGAAGGAAAGGCAATTCTTTCGAATCTTTATCAAAATTCATTTTGGGATGTATGCTATAAAATCCCAATACACAAGGATACTCTGGAAGACCTACTTCAGGAGTATCAACCGACATCCTCTAGACAAGAACCTGCTATCCCAGCAGGAAATTCTTGCTTCCACCTTCTTATACAACCACAACCAGTCCTTAAAGGAATAAGAATTAGGCTTTAGGAAAAAAACTAAATATTTGAAACCTTCATAAAGTGGGCTCATTGGGAAGGCAACCTCATTTCCAATTCTCTGATGTAAATCCTCTAAGATCATGTTGAAGACTAAGTTGGATTTTTCAACATTTATCTCCATTCCCGTGGATTTTTTGTATAAAGTGTTAAAATTCAATATGCTAAGACAGAAAATAGCAGCATTACATTCCATTTCACAATAATAGCATATACAGGATCACTGAAGAAACAACAAGCACAGCATAAACACAAGAGACAGAGATTTATCCTGGGAAACCCTCATGGGGTAGAAAACCCAGCAAAGCTTCCTCAATATAGATGACCAGCAATATACAAAGATGAAACCCTGAGACATGATCTCCTCCTCCACAATAGCAGACCTCTCCTCCACAAGTGTGCTATCCTCAAGTGAGTGAATGTGTATAATGAGGAACACACCTCCTCTATTTATACACTACTCTGATATGTATTTTACACAAGTACATGTAGGCTCGTATTTAACCATTAGGTTAAATACCCCATTATAACTGACTGGGCCGACCCCTCTAGGGTGGTCTAATAACCCTTTGACCCACATAACACATACAGGGCCGACCCCCACTAGGGAAGTCTAATAACCCAAGTTACCACATTCCGACGGAGGAATAAACATCTCCGGATATACAATAAGATCTTCACGGAGGAATGAATCATCTCCGGAATAATAAAGTACAAATATAATATTCTTTGAAGTTACAATATCTCAACACTCCCCCTTAACGAGAAGGATATTATAACAGCATCTGCACGAGCAAGGAGTCATCAACATCATACATGATACATCTATAAATCATTGGAAGCTTTCTCAACATCATCAGTAACTCAACCAGTTACTGGAATATCTTCAATACTGGAACATCAACATCTTCAGTACTGAGTCTTTATCTTCTGCAGCACTCAAACAGCTACAGCAACATCAATATCTGAATCCTCACGATTGTCAGCATCGCCATCACACGATCATCAGCATCGTCATCACATGATTAACAACATCGTCATCTCACTATCATCAACATCGTCATCACACAATCATCAACATCGTCATCTCACGATCATCAGTATCGTCATCACACGATCATCAGCATCGTCATCTCACGATCATCAGCATCGTCATCTCACGATCATCAGCATCGTCATCTCACGATCATTAGCATCGTCATCTTACGATCATCCGCATCGTTATCTCACAATTATCAGCATTGTCATATCATCTCGATCTACAGCATCTGGATCATCTCGATCTACAGCATCTGGATCATCACGATCTACAACATCTGGATCATCTCGATCTACAGCATCTGGATCATCTCGATCTATAACATCTGGATCATCTCGATCTACAGCATAAGTATCCTCAACCATACAAGTACATTAATCAATACATGTATCATCAAAAGTATGTATTCTCACCAATACATCTATCATCAAAACATGTATTCTTACTAATACATATATCATCAAAAGCATGTATTCTCACTAATACATCTATCATCAAAAGCATGTATTCTCACTAATACATCTATCATCAAAAGCATGTATTCTCACTAATACATCTATCATCAAAAGCATGTATTCTCACTAATACATCTATCATCAAAAGCATGTATTCTTACTAATACATCTATCAATACAAGTATCCACACTGATACAAGTATACACAACAGCAGCATACCCTGCAACACACATGATCCAATTACGGGATGGTCAATCCCTCTCACTTTAGGACATAGGTCCAAGGATGATACAATCTTGATCCACTTATGAGATGATCAATCCCTCTCAATTTAAGACATCTCTAATGTCTATGGATGATGCAATCCAGATCAACTTACAGGATGATCAATCCTTATCCTTTTAAGACACCTCACCATGTCTAAGGATGATGCAATCCCGAATCAACTTACAAGATGATTAGTCCTTATCACTTTAAGACACCTTACCATGTCTAGGGACGATGCAATCCCAATCTACTTACAGGATGATTAGTCCTTATCACTTTAAGACACCTCACCATGTCTAGGGACGATGCAATCCCAATCTACTTACAGGATGATTAGTCCTTATCACTTTAAGACACCTCACCATGTCTAGGGACGATGCAATCCCAATCTACTTACAGGATGATTAGTCCTTATCACTTTAAGACACCTCACCATGTCTAGGGACGATGCAATCCCAATCTACTTACAGGATGATTAGTCCTTATCACTTTAAGACACCTCACCATGTCTAGGGACGATGCAATCCCAATCTACTTACAGGAGGATTAGTCCTTATCACTTTAAGACACCTCACCATGTCTAGGGATGATGCAATCCCAATCTACTTACAGGATGATTAGTCCTTATCACTTTAAGACACCTCACCATGTCTAGGGACGATGCAATCCCAATCTACTTACAGGATGATTAGTCCTTATCACTTTAAGACAAGTCTCATGTCTAGGGACGATGCAATCCCATCACGTACATTTTGAACCTAGTTCATGGACGATGCAGTCCTCACGTACATTTTGAACCCAGTTCATGGACGATGCAGTCCTCACGTACATTTTGAACCCAGTTCATGGACGATGCAGTCCTCACGTACATTTTGAACCCAGTTCATGGACGATGCAGTCCTCACGTTCATTTTGAACCCAGTTCATGGACGATGCAGTCCTCACGTACATTTTGAACCCAGTTCATGGACGATGCAGTCCTCACGTACATTTTGAACCCAGTTCATGGACGATGCAGTCCTCACGTACATTTTGAACCCAGTTCATGGACGATGCGGTCCTCACGTACATTTTGAACCCAGTTCATGGACGATGCGGTCCTCACGTACATTTTGAACCCAGTTCATGGACGATGCAGTCCTCACGTACATTTTGAACCCAGTTCATGGACGATGCAGTCCTCACGTACATTTTGAACCCAGTTCATGGACGATGCAGTCCTCACGTACATTTTGAACCCAGTTCATGGACGATGCAGTCCTCACGTACATTTTGAACCCAGTTCATGGACGATGCAGTCCTCACGTACATTTTGAACTAGTGGTTCCGGGATGATGCAATCGCCATCACTTTATTCTCGAAGACCATACGTCTACGGATCAATTCAGGGACCAAGGTTCGGGGATGATACAATCCCCACTTCTCGGAGACCTTACGTCTACGGCTCTCTTTAGGACTGAAAGTCCAGGGATGATCCAATCCCCTCAACTGTCCACTAAGGACTTCATTCTCGGAGACCTCATGTCTACGGCTCTCTTTAGGACTGAAAGTCCAGGGATGATCCAATCCCCTCAACTGTCCACTAAGGACTTCATTCTCGGAGACCTCACGTCTACGGCTCTCTTTAGGAATGAAAGTCCAGGGATGATCCAATCCCCTCAACTGTCCACTAAGGACTTCATTCTCGGAGACCTCACGTCTACGGCTCTCTTTAGGACTGAAAGTCCAGGAATGATCCAATCCCCTCAACTGTCCACTAAGGACTTCATTCTCGGAGACCTCACGTCTACGGCTCTCTTTAGGACTGAAAGTCCAGGGATGATCCAATCCCCTCAACTGTCCACTAAGGACTTCATTCTCGGAGACCTCACGTCTACGGCTCTCTTTAGGACTGAAAGTCCAGGGATGATCCAATCCCCTCAACTGTCCACTAAGGACTTCATTCTCGGAGACCATACGTCTACGGCTCACTTTAGAACATGTGTTCAAGGATGATACAATCCCCACATGTATTCTCATCAATATACTATCGATCCTGGGAACCCATACAGAACCTGATTCACACTTCTTCTTTAATTGCACCATTAAGAGAATGGTCTTGTCTAGCCACTTGGAGCAAACATCTCATCATGATTCTCTTCCTCTTTCTAAGAGAATCTTCTAGCCACAAGCCTTCTATATTTTGTTTGATTTGTAAATCTTCTTGTTGAACATCCATCACTTGTTCGGTGTTCATTATTCTTCATGATCTTTCCTACAAAACAAAATTAAGTACATGATTAGTAATCCTTCATAATCATGAAATCATGATAACCTATTATGCATACAGATATCATTTACATAGTTATGCAACTATCTTGACCAATAATTTGGCACAACACTTTCCCATATCCTGTATGCATACAGTGGCTATCTAGATGCCTTCCATCTCTACCAGAACATACTATCGAGAGTGTGCACAGCTCTCAGCATGTCAGCAAAGAGGTTTCATTCTAGACAAGCAACAATGGAATGTTTGTCCAACTTACCAATCATATGCATATTAGTAGTATAATGTTCAATGCTCTATGAATGTTTGCACTCAGCATGATATGTTCTAGGAATACAAATATGCATACAAGAAATATCATTTACTATTTCAAATAACAACTCAAATACTTATCTTTTATGTTTGTGTGGTTGCCTCCCGCTTGATCTTCTATATGTCCTTTGAACTTCTATTCATTCTGTACCACTGTGCATGCTCAAGTGTGCACTAGTGTCATCCTCATGATCTCATACACAAACATTCATTCATTAGTATATTCTCAAAACATTCTAATTCTAAATAATCTTGAATATGTATAGTCATGATCATTAGTATTCAAGATTTCAGGGAAGTCTTCTTTTACTCATGCATATCATCAATCAAGATAAAATATATAATATGCATAATCCCTTGATTACTAACTTTATGAATAAGCATAACCAATCATTCCAAGTATACTTATATAAGGGATCCTAACACAAGGTAAGATTCATGGGAAACATACCTGGATTAGTATACCTACTTGGTTATGTACAACATACCTAAACAATCTCTTCAATGATTTAGAGATCCTGAGCTAGAACCTGCATGTCTCATAGGTTAAGCATAATATAACAAAGTCATACATACCTCGTAAGTAGAAGAAAGATTATGGATGAGTCTTTGTCTTCATGTTTTCATGGTCATGGAGCCTGATTTGTCTTTTGAGATGTACCTGTGTCTTGTTAGCAGACAACATCAACCTCACACAACATCATAATGCATTAGTACAATCATAAGTGTCAACACCCTAACCAATGAATATCTTCTATGATGCATTCATAATTTTGTCAAGGTGATACAACAAATCTAAAATCAAGATTGTACTAACCGTAATAACATGAAGACAAACATACCATAAACTTAATCATGAACAAATCTCAAAACATACCTCGATGAGTCATACCTGTCGAGATCGCTTGTAATCTCCTTATGTAAAGCCTTAGCCTCATCTCCTTTTGAAACAGGAACTCCTTCACTTATGCAGGTGACCAATCCATCTTCTTCTAGGATTAGCCCTATCAACTTGATTTGCAAGAACTGGACCTGGACCTAGATATGGGTTTGTCAGAGAAACCCAAAAATTCAAACTTTGAATTTCAAACTTCCGAAAGGATAGAAATATGCGCCTTGATGAGCTGATCAAACTGATATATTCAGAATTTGAAAACTGCAAAGTTTCACTCCTCAATTTTGCCTTTGAATCTCCCGGATTCACTGGACGTGACCCTGAACTGGGGTTTGGTGAATCCCACTCTTCTGCCCAATCAAAATGTTTGATCCAAAGCTCTAAGCTTCTATTTTTCTGAGGAGCTTCCAGCCATGGTCATAGATTTCAAAAAATTCCCATTTTTACAGAAGCCCTAATTTTCCACTTTTCTGATCAAAGTCCCGAACTAGGGTCTAATCAAACCCGGCCTTCTGCCCAACCAAAAATTCTGATCTTGGTCTCTAAATTTCTATTTTGACGAGTAGCATCCAGCCTTGGTCTCCGATTACAAAAATTCCAACTTTCTCCAAAGCCCTAAATTCCAGAAGCCATGAATGAAGGTACCAAAAAATAATTCTGTTTTGACAGAAATATGTACCTGATTGTTTCTGGTGTAACTCCAAAAATTTTGATCCACAGGGTATGAAAAGGTTTCCTGAGATAGCCTGATCTGTTATCTTTCCATCCTGACAGGTCTGACCTCAATTGGATTCTCTGAGAGAGAGTTATGCCAAATGTCGCAACGTGACCTGTTTTGGGATAAAACAGGAGAGCGAACTTGTACGTCATGCCACGTGTCACTGTTTTAACTTAGGCCTCTGAAAAAGTTTTCTGAGATAGCTCGGCCTGTTACCTTTCCATCCTGACAGGTCTGACCTCAATTGGACTCTCTGAGAGAGAGTTATGCCAAATGTTGCAACGTGACCTGTTTATGGGATAATACATGAGAGCGCACTTGTACGGAGTGCCACGTGTCACTGGTTCAACTTCGGCCTCTGAAAAAGTTTTCTGAGATAGTACAGACTGTGTACTACCTGTCACTTTTTACGAAATTTCATTTGGAGCTTCCTAGCCCAAGATATGACCTTTTTCCCAAGGTCACCTGATTTTGACTCAGATCTGGAAGAGGCAGAAACCCTATATTGTACAGATCATAAATCACAAATTACAATGAATTAGAGGTTTTCCTTTTGACACAAGGTACCTGGAGATTTAATCTTCGTCCTGTAACAATTTCAGATCCGAAAACTTCGCCAAAATGGATTTATAGCGAAAGTGCTACGATGACTGGTTTTTTCTATGTAAAACCCTAACCTTCAAATTGTCGTAACTAAGCAAGTGTCTTTAGTGCCATACCTTGTCTTCCTTCAGGTTAGCTCTGATACCATGTTAAAATTCAATATGCTAAGACAGAAAATAGCAGCATTACATTCCATTTCACAATAATAGCATATACAGGATCACTGAAGAAACAACAAGCACAGCATAAACACAAGAGACAGAGATTTATCCTGGGAAACCCTCATGGGGTAGAAAACCCAGCAAAGCTTCCTCAATATAGATGACCAGCAATATACAAAGATGAAACCCTGAGACATGATCTCCTCCTCCACAATAGCATACCTCTCCTCCACAATTGTGCTATCCTCAAGTGAGTGAATGTGTATAATGAGGAACACACCTCCTCTATTTATACACTACTCTGATATGTATTTTACACAAGTACATGTAGGCTCGTATTTAACCATTAGGTTAAATACCCCATTATAACTGACTGGGCCGACCCCTCTAGGGTGGTCTAATAACCCTTTGACCCACATAACACATACAGGGCCGACCCCCACTAGGGAAGTCTAATAACCCAAGTTACCACATTCCGACGGAGGAATAAACATCTCCGGATATACAATAAGATCTTCACGGAGGAATGAATCATCTCCGGAATAATAAAGTACAAATATAATATTCTTTGAAGTTACAATATCTCAACATAAAGATAAAATATGGGTGATAAATTGCACATTTTCCAAAGATCCTTCTCCCATCAGTAGAACATCATCTGCGAACAGAATATGAGTCAAATCCATAGACTCAGAAACCCATACTCCCTTAAAAATCCAAGTATTCTTTGCATGTTGCACCAACTTACTCAATGCTTCAACCACCAATAAGAAAAGAAAGGGTGATAGAGGGCACCCTTTACTCAGTCCTCTTGTACGTCTAAAGAAGGAGGATGGGAACCCATTAATGAGTACTGCAAAAGAGGCCGAATTAACACATCCCATTATCCAGTTCACCACATCTAATGAGAAGCCTACTTGGATTAGTAAGAGATGTAGAAAACTCCAATTCACCCTATCATAGGCTTTGGATAGGTCTAGCTTCAAAGCAAAGGCACTAACCTTGTTCTTGCTAATAGAATGAATTGCCTCTTGTGCTAGTGATACTGCATCATGAATTTGGCGATTAAACAAGAAGCCAAATTTCTCATCAGAGATAATCTTACTCGGCATAGGCTTCAGTCTTTGAGCGATTACTTTGGCTATTATTTTGTAGACCACATTACAGCAAGAAATTGGTCTAAAATCACCAAATGTCAATGGCTTCTATTTTTTTGGTATCAAGGCTAAAAAAATTGAGTTCATAGCTCATAGGACCTTCCCTGAATGATGTGACTCCCGAACTACCATTAGTAGATATTAAAACCTCATAAAATCCTTGAAAAAACTCAATGGTGAACCCATCTGATCCAAGACTCTTCCCTTTTTTAAAAGAATGAACTATCCAACTAAGTTCTTCCTCTAAAACTTCCTTTGCAAGAGAATCACTCATTTCCTCTGTAACAGATCTTGGAAAGAGTCTCAATACTTGTAACATTTTTTGGATAGGGAAACCCTCTTGTTCCTTAAATAAATAATTGAAATAAGAAACCCCTGCATTAGCCTTTTCATTGAATGAGATAACCTTAATACCTTTCTCGTTCTGTATTTTAGCAATAGTGTTGACATTCCTTCTATGAGAAGAAAAATGTTGGAATAATTTGGTGTTGTTATCACCTTTTGCTATCCAAACCACTTTGCTCTTGAGTCTCCACAACTGTTCTTCTCTTGCAAGTAGTTCAGTACGCCTAACTTCATAATTTTTTACCCTCTCCAACTCCTCTTCAAAAAAAAAAAATAGCCGAGTTGTGTCTATAAACTTCTAAAATATCTGCTTCCACCTCTTTTAAAAGAGACTGTTGACTTTCTTGGAATACTTTCGCCCAATATTTAGAATCATTTTTAACCTTGACCAATTTTTCAACCATTTTTTTCATACAGGATTCCTGAGAGTCGAGCCTTAAATGAGTCCACAAATCCTTTACCATATTATGGTACCGCTCTAACTTTAACCATACAGGGTTGAACTTGAAAGGAGCGGTCGGCTTCTAATCCTGTAAGGTTAAGGATAGCATGATTGGACGATGATCACATAATCTGCCTTCCTCAACCCAAGAATAGATTGACAAGCATCCTAAAAGAAGGTTCTCTGAGATTAGAAATATGCCCAACCTTTTTAAGATCGCTCGTTCCCCACTCCTCTTGTTCCTCCAAGTGGGCTCAAGCTTATGCGGTTGAATGTCAACAAGACCTTTGGATTTGAAAAGGGTACTAAAAAAATTGTTGAGAAATTCCAGCCTTTCCAACTTCCCCCAAACTACTCTCTCTGAAACTGTGAGATTAAGATCACCTCCCAATATCAAATTTTGTGCCTCCCAAATCCCTTCAGTCAAGAAATTTTCCCAAAAATCTTGACTATTTAAGAAAGGCCCATATACATTCAGAATAGAAAAAGTCATTCTCGTAGATTTGTCTTCTAGTACTGTCTTCAAAATTGAATCAAACTTGCTTGTTGAAATTTCCACTAATTATGGTCTCCAAGCTAATATAAACCTCCTGAATGACCTTCCACATCCAAATGTGCAAAAGACGAATCTTGTAACCACTACTCAAAAAACACCTGAGCTTCACACCTTCAGACATGGTCTCCTGAACAGGGATAATGGAAGGGTTCAATATTTTTATCATCCTTTTGAGTGTGTTTTGTTTGGGGGGGTAACCCCCTGGCATTAAAGGAGAGACACAACATCAGGTAACCCTAGGAAGGGCACTACCTGCTCTAAGGGCCCCAATGATAGTAGATTTCCTTCCAGGTTTTATATCCAAAATAGCTTGCTTCTTTGCTTTCGATAACTAAGATTTTCTACCTAGGGTAGTCTTCGGCATAGAGTCTAGACTCAAGCCTCTGATAACCACACCTTCATTTTTTTCCATAGAAGAAACCCTAGCCCTAGTGTTATAAACCCTGGGTATAGACTCTTTAGGGGATCTCTCCTTTAGTACTTGGCGGGAAGAAGTGAAGATCGGTCCTTCCTCTGAGTAGACCAAATTAGGGGAAGTACTTGGAGAAGGGTTAGGGACCCAAGAGGGACTAGGCTCATCAACGACAGTTGTAGTACCAGGAAAAGGGAAAATAGTGGAAGGGACTTCAGGAAAGGAAATAACTTGCTTACCGGAACCGAATGACGTGTATTCAATAATTTTGCATGTCTCCTCCTGGTGTATGTTCTCCTCCATGAGCTGCTTGCTAACCTCACTTTTCAACTTTTCCGAGAGTTGTTGTCCATCACTATTATCTTCGTCCTTCAAACTCTTCGCACTTACAGATTCTACCAACTGTTTTCTTACCCTTACCTTCTTCCGTGAATGCATACCAGGCGAAGGAGATGGACAGTCCTGAACCAAAGGTCCCACCTATCTACAACCGAAGCATTAAAACGATATTTTCCAGTAATGAATTCGTTGGTTCCAAATGTTCCCATTCAATTCAAGTTTCATCTTGTCATACAAACCGTCATGAAGATCCATCTCCACTATAATTTTTGCACATCGTCTATCAACCTTAATCTCCCAATTCTCCTCCAAGGTTATAAATTGTCCTAACTTCCTTTCAATCGCTTCCAACACTGGTTTTTTCCAAAAAACCATGGGAAAACCTGGCAAATAATCCACAATTGTTGTAAATTATGAGGGTCCTTTTAGCATCAAAATCGACTTGCCATTTTTTTAGGATTAACCCAGAAGGACCCCAACACCAAATTTTTCCAACTGTCTTTGTTTATCTAATATAGAGTGGACTCTGAACAGGATCCAACCTCGTGACATAATATGTAAGATTGGAAGTTGATATAACACCCCTCTCCAATTCGTTTCCATCCAATTTCACAATGCTGACTCTCCAACAGATTTACCACAAAATATACCCACCAGTGCAGAGTTGAGGTAAGCCGGCACCTCCTCAACACCAATCTCTTTTCCAACCACCAGATAAGCGGGATCCTTCTTTTCTCTAGCACCTTTCTTACATTTGGAACCCTTCTCTAAACCGATCCTCAATGTACTAGCTCCATCATTAGCTTGTGAGGGATTGAATGTTACTCATTAATCAAAATAGGATCAAGAAAGAGAGTCGTCGTATTTGCGTTCAACTCCTTTCTACACTTAATTTCATCATTGGTCGCAAAAATGGGCCCCTTTGGTGAAGGGCTATCATAATCAACCTCATCCTACTCCATCTTGCGTCACAATATCATGCCCACGCCGTGAAGTTTGAGAATGATGTAAGCAATAGTAGTCTATGATATGACGTGGAAACAAACTTGCGGTAACAAAAGGGAAAAGGCATGAAAAAAGATAAAAAGTTTGTATGATCCATCGCCCTCATCCTGCGACACCTTGACCTTCGGTCCCAACCCTGTTGCGTCGTAGACGTCTACGATGGAGATCGGTAAGAAAGTATATATATATAATTTAAAATGCATATCAAAATCCATTAAAATTATATATATATATATATACATATATGTATATATATACATATATATATACATATATGTATATATATACATATATATATACATATATATAGATATATGTACATATATGTATATATATCTATACATATATGTATATATATGTATATATATATATATGTACATATTTGTATATATATATATACATATATATATATATACATATATATACATATATGTATATATATATATATGTATATATGTATATATATATATATATATATATACATATATATATATATATATATATCTATATATATCCGCACACACACACATATATATATATATACATATACATATATACATACATATTAAAATGCATTCCACAAAAATATTAAAATGCATTCCACAAAAACATCAAAATGCATTCAAACCATAATTATCATAAAAAGAAACATTATCAAATTATCAAAATGCATTCCACAAAAAACATCAAAATGCATTCCACAAAACCCAAAACCTGTGTACATGTGATGTTTATATGTACTCCTAAAATAATAGGATTCCACATTCCACAAAACCCGTGTACTTTTTGGTATAAAAAAAATCCATTTCTTTGGCTCCACTTAGCTTTGCCACATTGTTCCGAATCAAAGCATTTTTTCTCTTCAAAATGTATTTTATTTTATTCTCCTCGTAGCTTTGGTCGTAAAGAAAATTTTATTACTAATCAGTAGTAAAATATTATACATTACTACTGTGCAATTAATTCACTTTGCCAGAACAATGTTTAAGAAAATAATCTCATAGAACATTATTGTTTCTAAATGTGTATAAAATTTTATTCAATTTTTTAAAGTTGCAAACACATGGGAAAATGGTAAGATAAGAGATATCATGGTAGTTATTTATCTCTTATTTATCATGAAATATTTATCCGTAATAGTTATTATGATAAATATTTCATCTGACATTAAACTGTGCAATTTATTGTGTGTGTGCTAAATATTATAAAATTTCAAACCTTGATAAACGTATGCTAGCCATCGGTTCCCCCCAACCAAAATCACCTTCTTTTCATTGATATGTCATTTATGTTTGAATCAAAATGAGTGAGAAATTTAATATTTTGTATAACCTATTTTATAGAATCACTCTCAGTTGCTTTATAAATAACCATGGAAGAGTGGCCAACTGTCCATCACTATAACAATGAGTCAAATGTTGCATTGCATTAGCTTCCTTAATGTCGCTAATAACTTTAGCAATTTTTGTCCTTGTTATTCCTCCCATCTATAATTTTCTGTAAGCATATTGTGACAATTTTTCAATATGTAGTGTCAAACAAATAAGCTACTTGTAAGTGCTCATAGTAGGGTAATTGATTGAATTGGAAGGAGTATCATTTCAAACATCATGGAAGCCCACCCTAACAACGTTTGGGAAACATAAATAGAAATAGATTTTTTTTATATCAAACTAAATAAAATAATAATAAAAACTAGAACAAGTAACAGATATGGATGTAATTGAAACCAATTGCTTCCCATGACTCTTACGAAATGCTTTTCTCCATAGTTTAGGTGTCATTCTTCATGGTTTTTTTCTGATCCTCTTCCTGCCCAATAAATATGATCTTTTTTTGTAGTTCTATACCTATGGTCCTAGGAATTAAATGCCTAAACTCATATATATTGTCTTCCCTAAAATTCTTGAACATCTAGATATTGTTCTAAGACTACATACTAGACATTCATATTTACCCTTTGTTTGAATCCTTGCAAGATATAGAATAATGTTAATAGAATGCCAAAATATTCTTAAAAAACTTAAGTAATAAAGGATATATAGAGTTACATTTCAAATGTACATACCATAAAAATGGGTTAGCCTTGACGCATCATGAATTGTCCATGTAAGTATCCCATGCAAATTAAATCGTTTTTTACCTATTAGTTTGGAGATGTCATACATAGTGATATTGGACCATAAATTTAAAAGTTCATCAATAAGAGGCTCGAGATATACATCCATATCTCTAACTTGGTGCTTACCTAGTTAATTGAAAAAATAAATAATCGTGTCTTTCAATCTGAAAAATAGTAATTAATTGAATTGGGAGTATAATTTCAAACATCATGGAAGCCCACCCTAACAACGTTTGGGAAACATAAATAGAAATGGATGTTTTTTATATCAAAGTAAATAAAATAATAATAAAAACTAGAACAAGTAACAGATATGGATGTAATTGAAACCAATTGCTTGCCATGACTCTTACGAAATGCCTTTCTCCGTAGTTAAGGTGTCATTCTTCATGGTTTTTTCTGACCCTCTTCCTGCCCAATAAATATGATCTTTTTTTTAGTTCCATACCTATGGTCCTAGGAATTAAATGCCTGAACTCATTATATACTATCTTCCCTAAAATTATTGAACATCTAATATTGTTCTAGGACTACATACTAGACATGCATATTTACCCTTTGTTTGAATCCTTGCAAGATATATAATAATGTTAATAGAATGCCAAAATATTCTAAAAAAACTAAAGTAATAAACGATATATAGAGTTACATTGCAAATGTACATACCACGAAAATAGATTGGCCTTTACACATCATGAATTGTCCATGTACGTGTTCCATGCAATTTAAATCGTTTTTGACCTATTAGTTTGGAGATTTCATACATAGTGATATTGGACCATAAATTTAAAATTTCATCAATAAGAGGCTCAAGATATACATACATATCTCTAACTTGGTGCTTATCTAGTTAATTGAAAAAATCAATAATCATGTCATTAAATGTGCAAAAATTATAGTATAAAAAATAAATTGTTACGTTGTTAACAATCATAAAAATAAATACCTGAAAAATTAATGCCAACAATTCGTTAATCCCTATTTATTGACATCCAAGGAAGGTTATAAAAAAATTGGCCAAACTGAGTAAATGGATTTAAGCGCTTTAAATGGATTGACACCATCAACTACTATTGAGAGTATAAAATTATGAGGTTCTTTAAAAATGGGCCATCTATCCTCGGTGTCCCTAACTCTAGAACCATATGTAGGCATTCACATAGCACCATCTTCACTTTTCTTCTTCTTTTCTAAGTCTAAGTTGAACTCTTACATTTTAACCTCATCGAGTCATTCACCAAGCCAAGGTTTTTTACATTGCTTCATGCAATGCTAGTTTTTTCTATTCGAGGGATAATAATTGCATCCCAATCTGATTCCTTGGTGTTTGAGTGTGGTTCCATTGATTCTTTTGCGTCTAAGCAGGTTGTACTATTGGGACTTGAGTGCCCCCATATTTCTCCTTCGCTTTTTGTTTAGGATCTACCGGAAGTTTATGTTCCATGTGGTGTGTATGCACTAGAGATAAATTTAGCTAGGATAGGTCACCAAACTGCCAATGCCCTTTCTAAGAAGAACCTAAATGAAGGATTGCACTGCTTGTAGACAATAGCATTGGTTTCTAATTTTAACTTGAAACAAACTTTTCCACGTGAAGGGTCTAAAGTTATGATAATTCCACTTACCAAAGTGATAATGCAACTACAAAGAGTTGTTTCTAATACAGAGAGAAGGAAAGGGATTGCTTCCACATCTTGAACCAGTTTGTTGGGACTCATAATTTCCACAATTTAACAGCACATGCTAATGTTAAAGATCCAATTGAAATTGTGTCATTCTATCTTTTGAATCCAATTATATTTTTACTATTAACGACATGAATTTTGTGAGGTGGATAGATATTGTTGAAATATTAACCATAAAAAATTTCCTTCATGATGCTTGCAAAGTTTTGCATGCACAGCAGTTAATTAAAGATGCATGCAAAAGTGAGTTTTTGCATGCACTCGTATCAGGTTTTTGGTAAACCTAATTGGCTAGTGAGATCTTATAAGAGAACGGGAGGTCATCGACAGATACTACTGAGGGGACATATCAAAGTTAGATCTTTTTGAGAGGTTGGTGACTTTCTTGAGAGAGGAGGGCGCACTTTCTGAGGAGATAAGTTCGTTGTGCATCCGGATTGAGGATTCAGCAGCTGATACTTTCAGAGTAGGATTTCGTCAATGGTTGAGGAATAACTATGACGATCAGAGCTCAGATCTCTTGAGATGTAATTCAGTACGAGCTTCCAACAGTTGGAGGAGGGCGCACTTTTCCATGCAGAGAGGGGCGCATTCTTCAGATCTAGACAGATGGCCTTCTTCTTTGGCATAGTAGATTAGAGATGTGCAGTGGGAGAGATAGCACGGACAGAGATTGACTTGCAGAGATCCATAACCATATTGACAGTTAGGGCACATTTCTCCAGTGCGTGCATCAGTCTTTGCATGCAGATCTAGGGTTTTGATACCTGTCAGGTTTGGTTGTTTCATATTAAGTATTTGTATGTATTCATCTTCTACTCACTTTGCTATAGGATCGATATAGAAGATAGCCCCACAGATTGTTGGTTTTCCCCGTTTGGGGTTTCCAAAGGTACATCCTGACTTATTGTGTGATTGTTGTGTTTTTCATTGTGGAAGTGTTAAGAGATCTATAATGTTTGTATCTTAAGTCATTATTGCAATTCTGATTTATAGAGACTCAAATAGCTTGATATCTCAGGGAATCTAGAGGGAGCAGTGATCTATGGATAAATTAACATGGTATCAGAGCCCTGGTAAGGGTCAAGGAGAGAAATCACACTCAGATCTGTGAGCTTCATACCAGATCTTTGTGGTGAACTCAGTTGGGTATCAGATATGTGGAGAGGGTAACCAGATCTACCAGATTTGAAGTACAGAGTTCAGATCTGCAGTTATAGAGTTCATATCTATCAGATATGTGCTTTCAGGTATGTTTTGAGATCAGGATACCATGACTACAAGTATGAGGGATGATCAGGTTATTTGCACCTCATTCTCTTCAGCAGATGTTGATAAGTATTCTATTGAAGAGATTGACAGAGAGTTGGCTCTTAACACTTTCCAATCATCTAGTGCTTCTACTTCTAGTATCTGGTATATAGATAGCGGGGCCTCCAGCCACATGACAGGTGTTCGAGGGTATTTTTCAGATCTTTCCAAGGATGGGCTAGATATTGAGATTGTACTTGGAGACAATTCTACCATCAAAGAAATTGGATGGGGAACGGTCTCTTTCCAGAGAGAATCAAGAGAGTCTATGAGAGTTTGTGATGTTCTATATGTTATGGATCTAAAGAAGAACTTGATCTCGGTCTCTACTATTGAATATCGAGGATTATGTGTGATGTTCAGAGATGGGAATGTTCTAGTTCATCCCAAGAGATCCAGAGATACTTCTGTTGTGAGGATTGGAATCCACAGCAGAAAAATTTACAGGCTTAACTTTCAACTTCATCATGCCTTGACTCATAGCAGTCGGGATGATGATTGTGATCCGTGTGAGATTTGGCACAGGAGGATGGATCATCTACATCATCCAGCTCTGAATATCTTGAGGGAGATTGTGATAGGAGTGCCTGACTTTAGCCCTGAGCACAGTGATGTGTGCAAAGGATGTGCTCTTGGTAAGTATGTCAAGACAGTCTTTCCCAAGAGTGACAACAAATCTGCAAGAGCCCTTGATTTGATTCATTTCGACCTTTTTGTTCCAATGTCTACTACATCCTTGAAGGGTTACAAGTACTATGTATCCTTCATTGATGACTACTTCAGGAAGACCTGGATTTATTTTTTGAAAAATAAAGAATCAAATAAGTCTTGCAGAAATTTCAAGAATTCAAATCACTTGTGGAAAATCAGACATAAAGAAAGATCAAGACTTTTAGATCGGATAATGGAGGAGAATATACCTCCAAAGAGTTTAATTATTTTTGCATTCAGGAGGGTATTAATAGGTAGTTAACAGTTCCCTATGCACCTCAGCAAAATGGGGTGGCTGAGAGGAAGAACAGGGCAATTGTTGGTGCTGCTAGATCTATGGTGCATGATCATGGCTTGCCATTTTTCCTTTGGGTTGATGCATGTAACACTGTTGCTTACATTCAGAACAGGAGTCCTCATAAAATCCTAGGGAAAAAAACTCTAGAAGAATCCTTCTCTGGAAAGAAACCTTGGGTTGGACATTTCAGGATTTTTGGATGTCTTAATTACTCGCATGTCCCTTAAGAAAAAAGGACTAAGTTGGAACCCACAACTGAGAGGGGGATCCTTTTTGGATATGATGAGACCTCGAAATCCTATCGCATTTACATTCCTACTCTAAAGAAAACTGTTGTGAGGAGAGATGTGAAATTTGAGGAGAATCGGGCTTTCAGAAAGTCATGTGATACAGAGAAGGGAAATCAGCAGGTTACTACATCCTTGGATGACACAAGTCAGAGTATTGTTCCACAACAAACAAGATCCCAAGTATCTGGGATGATAGGTTCCCAAATGACTAGTTCCACAGGTTCAGATGCAAAGACTGGTACATGATCTCGGGATGGTGATCAACCAGGATCAGGGTCTCATGTTACAGGTTCTCATGCTACAGGGTTGACAACTACAGATACTTCTACTACAGGTATTCAGTCTCATACAGTTGATTGGGATGAGGATGAGCAATTCTCCTCACAGGAGATTACATCAGGGAAGAGGAATCCCAAGTGGCTTCAAGATAACTTGAAGGAAGCTCAGACTGTGGGAACACCCAAGAGGGATGTAAGAGAGAGAAAGGCCCTATAGAGTTTTTGTATCTATTTGGACTTGGTGAGCAGTATCAGTGAGTCATAACCATCTTCCTGTGAGCAGGAATCAAGAGAGCAGGCTTGTAGAGATGCCATGTTGGAATAATATGCTTCCATCATGAAGAATGATGTCTGGGAAGTTGTACCCAGACCAGAAGGGAAGTATGTAGTGACTTCCAGATGGCTCTATAAGATTAAGCATGCTACAGATGGCACCATTGAGAAATACAAAGCCATATTTGTGGCTAGAGGGTTCTCATAGGTAGAGGGATTTGTTTATGATGAGACGTTTTCTCATGTGGCCCGATATACTTCTATCAGGACTGTGATTTTTGTTGTTGTAAAGATGGGTTGGAAGATTCACCAGATGGACGTGAAGACAACTTTTCTCAATGGACTCATAGAAGAGGAGGTGTACATCAAGCAGCTAGAGGGATTTGAGTTCCATGAGAGAGAGTCTCATGTATGCATGCTTAAGAAAGCCATGTATGGTCTGAAACAAGCTCCTAGAGCTTGGTATTCTAGGATAGACACTTACTCGCGGCAGTTGGGGTTTCATAAGAGCAAAGTTCATCCCAATATTTACTTTATTGTGGTAAATGGGGATCTGCTAATTCTTGTTCTATATGTATATGACTTGTTCATTACAGAAGCAGAGAAACTCATCAGTGGTTGCAAGAAAGATCTTGCTTCAAAATTTGAAATGAAAGATATAGGGTTGATGCACTAATTATTAGGCATGGAATTTTGGCAAGAGGATGGGCATATATTTCTAGGTCAGGGCAAGTATGCAATGGACATTCTGAAGAGACTTCAGATGCAAGATTGTATGCCCATGACTACACCCATGAAAACCAACTGGAAGAAGTTGATCGCTTCTGAGGGTAATTTGGTTGATCCCACCAGGTACCGACAGCTTATTGGATCCTTGATGTATCTGGTCAACACCAGGCCAGATTTGAGTTTTGTTGTCAACACCTTGAGTCAATATATGGTGGAACCCATAGATGTGCACTGGGTGGCATCTAAGCATGTGCTTAGGTATATCAGAGGAACAACGGAGTATGATTTGAACTATGTGAGGAAGGGTGGAGTGCAGCTAGTGGGTTTTACTAATTCCGACTAGGCATGTAGTGTAGGTGACAGGAAAAGCACCTCTGGGTGTTGTTTCAGCTTGGTTTCGAGAGTTGTGTTGTGGTTCAACAGGAAACAAAATTCTGTGGCATTGAACTCTGCAGAGGAAGAATATATGGTAGCCAGTCTAGCCAGTTGTGAGGCCATTTGGCTTCGAAAAATGTTGGTAAGCTTATTTGATCAACTGTTGGAGCCTACTGTGATTCACTGTGATAATCAAAGTTGCAGCAAACTCTCGGAGAATCCAGTTTTTCATGACAAGTCCAAACATATAGAGATCAGATATCACTACATTCGCGATCATGTTCAGAGAAGAGCAGTTGAGCTTTAGTACATTCCTACAAATGAGCAGGTGGCAGACATTCTCACAATGTCCTTAATAAGAAAAAATTTCATGTACTTCAGAGAGAAGATGGGAGTGGTTCAGAATACTTTCATGGTTAAGAGGGAGTGTTGAAATTTTAACCAAAAAAATTTTCCTTCGGGATGCATGCAAAAGTGAGTTTTTGCATGCACTCGCATTAGGTTTTTGGTAAAAACCTAATTTACCAGTGAGGAACAGGAGGTCACTAGCAGATACTACTGAGGGGACAAATCAAAGTTAGATCTGTCTGAGAGGTGGGTGACTTTCCTGAGAGAGGAGGGTGCACTTTCTGAGGAGAGAAGTTCGTTGTGCATCCGGATTAAGGATTCGGCAGTTGAGACTTTCGGAGTAGGCTTTCCTCAGTGATTGAGGAAGAACTGTGACGATCAAAGCTCAGATATGTTGGAATCTGATTCAGTATGAGCTTTCAGCAATTGGAGGAAGGCACACTTTTCCATGCAGAGAGAGGGGCGCATTCTTCAGATCTAGACAGTTGGCCTTATTCTTTGGCAAAGCAGATCAAAGCTGTGGAGTGAGAGAGATAGCACAGACAAAGATTGACTTGCATAGACCCAGATCCGTATTGATAGTTAGGGCACATTTCCCCAATGCATGCATCAGTCTTTGCATGCAGATCTATGGTTTTGATACCCGTCAGGTTCGGTTGTTTCATTTGAATTATTTGTATGTATTCATCTTCTACTTACTTTGTTATGGGCTCGATATAGAAGATAGCCCCACAGATTGTTGGTTTTCCCCATTTGGGGTTTCTAGGTACATCCTGAGTTATTGTGTGATTGTTGTGTTTTTCATTGTGTAAGTGTAAAAAGATCTATAGTGTTTGTATCTTAAGTCATTATTGCATTTCTAATTTATAGAGACTCAAACCGCTTGAGATCTCAAGGCATCCAAAGGGAGTAGTGATATCTGGATAAATTAACAGATACAAACCAGTTCTTTACATTTCACCAGCCCAATCACTGTCGTGATGCAAAATTGTGTTCTGCACTGCATAATCGCTAGAGCTCTAAGAAAGTAAGTTGATTTTTTTTTCAATTTTGAATAATTGAAGGAATAAAATGATGGGCTTTACAAAAAAAGCACCAAATAGCAATTTTGTCAGATAATTTAACACTTTGACAAAATAACTCTGTTTAGTTTTATTGGGGGGTTGCTTTTGTTTGTTTGAAGCCAATGGACTTGTTTGATTAAAAAATATTGTTTGGAACTTATATCATTGTTTATGGATTATGGTTTTGAGATTATGAACAATATCAATATCAACATCGCATTTTTGTTTGCTTAAATTCCATTCTTTTACACAAGTTTTAACATTTTTTCTCACAAATTCAGCAATTGGAGAAAAGGATAATAATAATGATAATAATGTCCTGCCAAATAATAATAATAATAATATCTTGCCAAAATTACACAACCAAGTTTTCATAAACAATCGAATTCGCAACAATGAACAACATATAACTTCAATTTAGCATGTGCATAGGGCCCATGCTTCACTTGTATATCAAATTAGTGCAAGCTTGCAGCAAGTGGGGCTCATAGAAAAAATACAAATAAAACCTAGAACGATAGATTAACCAAAACAACCTTACTGTGAAATAAGTTGCTTATGGAATTACCATTGCTAAAGCCAAACAAAATTCACAAGCTTAAAGTTTAAATTTAACAAGTTGTGTTTCATAATAAGACTTAAAACAAAACTTAGCACCTATGTTATAAAAAACCCTGCACAAACTTCTCTATGAGAAGCCCTACAGATTTTGCATGCTTATCATCTAGAAATGGAAATGGATATAATAATGATATTCACTTGTTAAATCTAAAACAGGACTAACATTCAATGTCTCCATAAGCACTGCAATGCAGGACTACTTTTGTTTAAAGGTCATCTACCTTGGAACTTTGTGTGGAACTTTTCTTTAATGAATGTTTTTCTTGGTCATCCAATTCTAGACCGACAAGGCAATGCAAAACAATGGGGATAAGGATGAGGGAAAGAGGACCTATTGCATGGATGTATGGTGACACATATTCATGCATGTTTAATAAACATGACACCTATTGATAAAGCTCTTCCATAATAAAAAAACACAAAAAGGTGCTCTACTCATGCACACATTATTGATTTGCAATTAGCATTTCTATATATGGTTATTGCAACATACTAGCCTTACTCTAATCCTCATGACCCACTCTTAGCAATGTCTTTTCTAGGTGGCCTCATTACTAGCCTCAATGATACTCTTTCCTCCGAATGAATTGCCTCCAAACTTCCCTTTGAAGTTCCCAATCTTGATGCCCTCTTTTGCATTCTCATGTACCTTTCCACAATGGGACCCTTGTTGGTGATCAAACCATTAGAGGTACAGAAGACTTGTGAAACATACATAAGTAGACATGAACGCTAGAAAATCCAAGCCACTACCTGATACTCGATGCTTCTTCCTCAATCAAACTATCAAAGCACAAGCCAATGTAGAAGAATTAGGTTTACCAATCTAAGCCTTATCGCTTCTTACAATATACAAACAAATAATAAGGAATAAGAAAACTTAAAGTTATCAAAAATTTGGCTTTGTAGTCATCCTTTGACTAGATTCTCTCTTTCCAAATGGACAAATATTCCTCAACAATCCCTCTATGAGCCACTTCAACAATTGTCTCCTTATGCACTTATCTTGTGTGTAGATGTTATGTATTTTTGGGTAATTTATTTAGTGAATCTTTCTTATTAATTTTAGTTTGGAGTTTTAGCATGGTACGAGCTCTCCATGTTAATATTACCATACCAAACAAAAATATTCCCCAAGTTTTGTATGCCTTTGAATATTGTATTCAAGCCATACTTCTCTTGTGAATGTTCAAATTTGTTATAGATAAAGTAGAGATGAGCAATATCACTAGCCCCCTAGCAATGTTGCTAATAAAGATGGAAGTACAAAAAAAACATTGGTTGGCGAACTAGCAAGTTTGGTAAAATACATGTTAACGAGCTTGGTAAAAGACCAATGATTGAACTCCCCTTATATTCAATTTTAAAGAGTTTGCATCCATACCTTGCAGATTGAAATGGACCTTAAAAGAGGCATCCCTAAGAGGAGTATCATCATTAGCCAAAACACAAACACTATTGAGGATAATGGTACCCAATAACTCATACTTCTCATTGTAGGCTGTCAAAAGAAGCTTGAATTGGAACCATTAAAGAATCAATGCATACGTGGTTACTACTCTCGTATATTGCAATATCTTTCCAATTTTGGACAGCACCCCTTAACAATACAAGTTTTTCATTTGCTACTAACAATACATGGAAACAAAATATTATGTTATTATATCTAAAAAAAACCTATCATTGATCATTTCAAATATTTTAGTATACAACAATGCATATTCTCTAGTCTCATTAAAATATTCTCAATTAATCTTATTAAAAATCATGTTAATAATTTAAATGCTCAACTATATAAACCCTCTCAATTAATCTCATTACAAATCTTGAATTCAACCTAAAAAGCAAAGGTTTTTTAGTTATTAAATCTTGAATTCAACCTAAAAATACTTTAATTGTAATCTAATATATTTAAAAATGAACTTTATTAATAATTGAATATATTTCAATCATTATTTAATATGTAAGAAAGAATATTCTTTGGTCTCATTAAAATCTTCTCAATTATCTTGATACTCAATTACATAGTCAATTCTCAACTATTTTAATAATTAACTGTATTGTCAATACATTGGATCTCTTTAAAATGGATTTTACTGATTATATATGTGATGTGCACATTTATTAGTAGCCTCTTTCAGTTTTTCATAACAATGTTTTTTTACTTGCTCTAATAAATATACTCTTTTAATACCACAGATTTGTAATTATTTCATTTCAATGAATAAAAAATTCTAAAAATTAAAGCCATAACTCAATTTGGATGATATTTATGTGAAATATCTTGTTCATTGCAAAGAAATGTGATGCCTATCATCCAAATCACTAGCTAGTCGTTGCATCATCTAGAACAATGAAAATAAAAGACCATATAGACTATTGATTGGCTCCTAATGGAATTATCATATTCATATAAAGATGCAATAACATACAAAGTTCCATATTTATTGTGTTTACTATATTTATAAAAACAATAGCAAGCAAATACTATTATACATTAAAATCATGTAGACAAACAATTTAGAAAGGAGCATTAGTTGTGAGATGTTCAACACCTACATATTTCCAATTCAATGAAAGAAACATAATTATAAATATCAAACATAATAATATTATTATTAATTATGTTAAATGAAAAGTCAAAAGACACACCTCTTACTTGATGATAAGTAATGTATATAAGTACACAGTCACAAGGCTCATTGCAATCATCAATCTATCAATCAGTTATTTATTTATCAATCAGTTATTTATTCTTAAATACATTGCATAAATCTTCTATCAATTCAATAATAGAAATATGGATTGTTTTTTACATTGGTATTAGAGCCAATTTTTGGTCATTTTGTGGTTAAAATCATCAAAACAACAAATCAATTTCGTGTGTTAGTTTTCATTGAGCAATTCATACTCTTCCACTACAATATTACACAAAATCCACATGGATTTGCCATAATGTCAAATAGTAACTCTTCAATTCTGATATGTCCATATGGATTACTGTACAACCACCAACTGCTATTTAATTAAAACAACCATCTATATGCTTCTCTCTACCACCATACAAATATGTTGATGTCAACTCCAATGTGTACATCATCTCGTCTGTCCAACAATTTTGTACACACATTAATCTGTTGCAATCCATTTCATACACTTGCATCCACTTCACCAAGCCACACGTTTTTGTAATCCGTACGATTGTATAGTTAAAGTGTACACTCCACCCTTTTTTATTTCTATATGGCCCTTTTAGGATAAGTCACAATCAAATTCAAATTTGAACCCTTCCCGACCTTTCCAAAGGGTTCTAGCCCTTCCTAGAAGTGTAAAGTTAAAATTGCCCTTCAAAAGAAATTTAAAATCTGAATTTTACCCTTCCCATAGGAAGGACATAATTTATATCAACATTTCAAAAGAAGGACGACATTTGAAATTACCCATCCATATAAATTTCAATTTTCTATGTTGAAATTCCTATGCTATAAAATTGATTCAAAATATTTGAAATATCATAAACTATAATCATTCACTCGCTCATGTCATGCACTCACTGCTTAGCTTTGCAAGGTGACGAGTGATGACTGACGACTACGGGGGTACTAGCCACTGGGATTTGACTCTGAATCCCGAGTCACTTCAGGCTGAGATCTAAGGTGTGACAATGTGTCAATGACTATGGCTGTAACAATAGAGAACCACTACTAGGCCCAAAACAAGGATGAAACATTGTGCCTACTACCTATGTGAACTTGGCTACCAATGTCCACTTGTTTTTCATCAAAATGAAATTCAAATTGCCGCTTTGATGAGTCCTCCTCTACAAGACTTCATTTCTTGCATGAATGTCACAGACTCACGACAACTCTAAACAACACTCAATGGCATGCAACTACAAATAATGGCATGCAGCTAGAACCACAAACCAAATAGAGGTTGATTTATGCATTGATATAGAGAGGTGGCACTAGGCACACAATATGGAGAAACAATGAGTTAGAAAAAAAATTTGGACCAAAGTACCACAATGGTTATTAATAAAATTTAAAAGAACAATTTTTGGCTCAGGAATTGTCTTCAATTTGATGGGTGGCATGATCATGATCATGTAATCTCCCTCCGTCCTTCCAAACATATGTGGTTTCACCATGTTTGTCTTCAACACTCCCCACCAAAATACGTATAAAAATTACATGTCTTTACATCCTCTTCCATTTAAATCATCATCGCATAGTCATAACTAAGGATTATTATGCATGCACACCCTCACCTTATAATATCAATTGGGTCAAGGCGCAAAGACAACCATAAATTATCAAATGTGTCAAGATGCAAAGAGTAAGAGACAACTATAAGTAAGTCTTATATTAAATTTACTATATAAGTCTTTAATTGGCACTATCATCTAAGATTTGACACGTTGGATTGTTGTGATCTTCTTATCACTCCTGACCAATTTGATCGTAAGGCTTCTTTGATGGTGATTTTCATAATTTTAAGTCTTCTTCCTCATTCTCATGCCTTTTGGTAAGACAATAAGGAGGGCAGTGGCCCGCATCAGCATGGAAAAACGGTTTCAACATAGAGGTAGATACATTTATTCTTTCATTAAATAACTTAAATTTCATGCTAGTGGCTAAGAATTCACCGAATCGTGAATTGGTAAAAAACACATCAAATTTTAGAGCCTCGAGCTCTTAATTACTCATGTATCTAGAATTTTCACAAATAGAGCCATTAACAAACTTCTTTTGTTGTCTGGTTCAATTTAAAAAGGTAGATTGTCGAGACTCAAACATGCAGCAAGTCGCAAGGATCCAATTGAATTAGGCTTGATTCCATTTCCCCTCCATCCCATACCTGTTTGTTGTTGCGACAAGTGTTGAACAACAAAATTTGATGCCCAGGCCCCTATGATGTTAGCGTTGCTAACTTGCTTGGTATGGAGGATTTTTTTTTTATGTTTTTTTGAGCTATGTATTTTTTTTAGGCTCCTAATGTCCATCATTTTTACATCTCTCAAGCTTGGATGGTTTCCCTCTCTCCGGTTTGAATTAAGGTTTTGGTTGGTTTTATATGTATATTTTGGTTGTAGGTTTATTATAGCCTCGTTTTGCTTAGTGGCTTCTCTTTGTACATAGTTAACAGAAAGTAATTTTCTCATGGTTCTAGTTTTATTTTAAGACTATATCTAGTGACAATGTCTTGCACTATGTATAAAATCATGCAAATGCCCCAATATGGTTATTGCATAGTCTAAATAGTTTTTATGTATAATGAAGTGTGGTCTAACCCAGAAAAATACAACAAAATAGTTGTTATTTTAATGAACTGTAAAATTAATGTTACATATATGTCAAATTAATGTGTTCAAATTCGGTTTTATTGAAAAGATACCATTTTATCGTGTAGATATTAAGGAGTGCTTAATTGTTTAATATTGTAAAAATTTAGATGGGAAATATTTGTTTTTTGCATTTTTGGGGAAAGGTTTAGTTAATTTATACTTGTCAATTGAAGTACAATTATTTAAATTGTCTTTCATCTTTGAAGGGCTCCGAGAACAAATGCCCTTCCAATAAAAATTAAGACCCACCCTTCAAATTTGATCATTGGTCACAATCCCTCGTTCTTTATTAAAATAAAATTTTAAAAAATAAAAATAAAAAATGGAACTTATCTAATAAAGTCAACTTGGGTTCATAAGTGACTTCAAACTATAATTTTGCCTTTTTATAAATAGTTCCCAAAAAATGTAAAAAGTAAAGTGGACCCCACCAGGAAGCCACCAAAATGAATTGTTATGTCGAATCATAGGGAAACCATGATCATTACAAAGATGAAGCCGATTTTGTGGGGTCGCAAATAGATTTAGGGAAAAAAACTACAAAAATGTGGGCAAATTTGACAAGTTATTTGAAAATTCTGGAAGATGATGACTAGAATTAATAAAGAAGGGAGATATTTATCGTGAATACAATAGAATATGGATTCTAGGCCATCTATGTGAGTTAAAATCTGACAAAGGTAAGGTATCAATGATAATTAATGAGCATAGAGAAGGCATCGACCAACCAGCTAACAATAAGAAAATTTATCAATAGAACTTTAAACTTAGAAAATCCACCAATGACTTCGAACTCATCGACCATAATTCATGAAAGATGTCAGGGTAAAACAAGTAAACCCAATGGATTTAAGATCGAAATACCAAATATTGAAAATGACCCAATAGATTTAGGAATGAAATACCAAATATTGAAAATGAAGCACTGCCAAAAGTATCACTAGCATCAATCTCATGCACACTACCAAATAGAAATGAGAATGATGTGTCTCAAAAATGAACTATTTCTCGAAAGGAACAAACACAAAAACCACCTACAAAGTATATTATGCCTCATCTCAGGAAAGCTAACAAAGTGCAAGTTCCAATAAAAGGGGAAGCAAGCCTACAGTTCCACTTGCAACCATGACTAGGAAATCACAACCCAAGACCTTGAAGCTTAAAGAAATCGTAAAAGTTGAAAAGTAATGATACTAGTAGATTCCGATAGTACTCATTATAGTATAGACATCAACGTTGCTAAACAATTAAACATGTTTGTGTATCCCACCACAGATCTCACAGATACAAGTTGATGATGGACAAAAGTCAAAAGAGTAGGCAAATATCATAAATTCTTAGTTCAAATCCATTGGAGCTACAAACAAAATTATATGCTCTACCACTCGAAGAAATGGAATGGTACTAGGTTCAGAATGGTTGATGTAGTTGGGCACAAATTCCACCAACCTTGAAGAATAGATCATGGAGTTTAACTAGAAAGGTCAACAATATAAATTATATGGCGTTGAAGGGCCCTATCTCAAGAAAAGGGTGAATTACAACTAAAGAAAAAAGTGCATGAAGCACAAACAAACATATAACAACAGAAACAAGTCGCGTATATACCCAAGAAGCATCAAAGTTTTACAATGAACTAGGTCAAATGACTTTAGGGTATGATATCTATATTACAAAACAATCTCACCAACACTCAAACGAAGGACCAAGTCAAACCCTAAAATTAGACGCATGAAGGATGATGTCACCAAAAAAACATGCTCAGCTAAAAAGAACAGTTTATTATGATTTGAGGACAAAGTATTCCTCAAAGGAGTGGCAATGTAACAAACATAAATATAAATAACAGTATAATATGATATTAATTATACTATATAAAAAGTTAAAGGACATATCTCTTACCTCATGACTAGTCAAATGTGTATAAATACATTGTCACAAGACTCATTACTTCAACTTTTAGCCATACACTATTAAGCATTTAAAGCATTTTTCAAAGTCTTTGGGCTATACTCAACTATTATATTAAAGCACATCTAACAGACAAGGAATAAGCCGCTTTGCCGCTAATTTCATTTGTTTGAATATCTGTGTGGCAATGTGATTATTCAATGGTGTTAGTTTATATTTAAAAAAGAAAATGAAAAATTGAATATATTTTATATTTTTTAATGTTGGCCAGGGTTCGTCATTTTTTTGCCACTTCTTTCCAAATATTTCCAATATCTCAAGGTCAAAATTTCAAGATCTTTTGTTGATGTCAACATCGATGTTTGCAACATTGGTTATAACCACTACGACATATTTTAGTTGCCTAACTTAATAAAGTACATGGAACAAAGCCAATATGCCATGGATTTAAATTAAGTCTCTTTGTAATTGGGCCTTGGTTAAAAGGAATGAATAAGAAAAGTCACCTTGAGTTGTACTCTTATATAATGTATTTTTGAAAAAGTAATGCAATGCATTTGTCTGCTCTCTCTCACATTTTTCTGGTGCATTTAGTAAGGCCAGTCTTATGGTTGGTACTTTGATTTAGGTACATAAAACACATGACAAATCCATTAAAGATTCAGTCATTCCCCAAACTCTGTCCTTTATACTTGTTCGATGGCATCGTGCTACCTGTTATGTAATAGGAACTTAATACCATCCCAGATGTTTTAGAATATATAATCATTATCAGTAAACATGATGCCCTTTCTCAAGCGTTGATCAATCATCTAATCATCATACTAGTAGACTTAATGCAAAAGCGAAAATAATCCACCTTCCAAGATAAGTGAAGTTGTGTGTGTTACATGGGCTACTATATTTGTTCTATTTGTTCTGGAAAAGATCAGAAAAGACTACCTTTTTTTGGAGCAGATCTTTGAGTTTTAGAGGCAATGTTTTACAAGATGAAATTCACTCACACAGCATATTTGTGGAAGGACAAGGCAATGTTAAATTTGAATCAATAAGTAAAATTTCATATTCAAGAATGTACTTTATATTCTAATCCTAAAGAAAATTCTCCAAATAGAAAGAGCAATCTTTTCAAAATTATCTAAGAATGCTTACAAGTAATACCAAGCAATTGCTAATGAATCTTGTATCTAAGGTTAAAACTTACAAATCTTTATAAGTAGAGGCATTAATATGCTTCTCCAATGTAGAACTTTGAAAAGCTTGCAAGAACCAACACCATCAGTGTGTCTAGAACTCACAACATGACGAATGCTACAACCATGACTATTTATGCCTTTTCCTCAAATATACTACTCTTACTCTCTTGCTTGATCTACAACCATATCTTTGTCATGTCTAATTACTAGTCTTATGTGAGAATAGCAATGTTGTGTCCTTTGTGTGTCCCTGCCCCCATAATATTGGAGACTACTAGTGAAGTCCTCATCCCCCATCCCAAAAGACATGCGGTACTTCCCTAACACCCCCTAGACATTTCCCACCAATAATGGGGACATATGGGAGACTTTCTTTTATTCTTTTGGGGACATCTAGATGCGACCTTTCCAAATTGTCTACCACATGGCACCAGTGGTTGTCCAAGATAAATATTGACTCACAAGTTTGACATTCGAAGCATGAAACATATTATCTATGCAACGCTTGTCAACACTATGTAGCTTGTTTTTGTAATAGGGAGAATCACAACAATAATTGACTCCGATGTCTGGTATGTTCTTGTCCCCTACATCTATTCTTTCTTTTGGGGATTTTAATATCCAGGGAAAAGAAGTCTTTCAGACCTATTATTTAAGAATCACTACTTTCACTGAGTTGTATCATAATCACTACTTTTGCTGAGTTGTATCATAATTCTATGTTTTCAAATCTCTATGTTTGAATTTTTATTTTTATTTTCAATTTTATCCCCTCCACCCATCCATGATGAGTACCTTCCAGAAATTTGTCCCCCCATCCCTAAAACTCAATGCAACATTGAAGAATAAACTTCAAACAAATATTACTCATTTCCATATTATAAAAAATAAAGGGAAAAAATAGAGCAATGCCAATAGTATTATCGATGGCCATACTCCATGAATTTGCATATATGAGCATAATAAGAAAAAGGAAAACAAATTCAGATCTCGAACCATAGTTTATTTCAATGATTAAGTCCATGTAAGTTGATAAGAAAGTCCAGTAAAGCCAGATGCCCATAAAACCTATGGGCCTCAAACCTTCTAGAGCTTATCGAGGGATTTTTGAGGTTTCAAGACTCTTTTTTTTTTAGTCCATACAGTACAAAATTCAGAAGAAGAAAAAAAAAAGTCGAAACATTATTGACATGACTCATATGGAAAGTTGTGAAAAACTAATTTACTTGCCAGAGTATAAGCATAATCTTTCCAATGTATAACAAAAAATCTTCAATGAGAAAATATGTAGTCCAATCCTTGAACTAAACAAACATGATTGTTGTGAACCCAATTTGAATTTCATCGACCTGGTTACATCCTCTTCTTCTGGACATCCATGTCATTTCAAATTGGAAAATACTTTGGGTGCAGCCTACAGTTTACGATATACCTTGTTATTGAAACAAATATCACAGCTAATTCTAGAAGGAAAATAATCACACAATTAAGCACTAGTGTGAACTTTTAGATATCATTACAAAGAAAAAACTTACGCAGTTATCGACACATGCCCAGTAGTCAAAGTACTGCCCTGTACAATGCTTATGCCCAGTCTCATCGGATTCTACTCTCTTCACGCATGCCTGCCAAACAAGAATTCCAAACTTACCTCAAGAAAATGAAATATATGCATGGTCGTAACTGCACCAATACCATCTGTGCACACTGCATTCAGAAACAGCTGACCCCTAAATGTCTGGTGTTTAATGACTAGTTCTCCATCAGAAGAATAAGCAATTGCACCTTTATGTGTGACAGTCGATGTAACATTCATAATAACAAGTTTCAACTTCAACATTTTAATAGTTCTTCTGTTAGTGAAATACACTATACAAGATTACACAGAAAAACCAATCACTTCTTATAACTACCTACCATACATTAAAATTGCATCATTCTCGATTGAGGATTACTTTTGACACTTTTTTTATTTTTGGAATAGACTATTAAATTTTAGTAGATCGACATCTGTTGATGGCATGGGGACTTTGTATGGCACCATATCAAAGAAGGGGTAGTGATTGAAGTCAATGTTGCTTTGCCTGATAAAAACTTATTAATTCAATAAACATATTCCGGGAGGATACAATCAAACAACACATTGCAGTTTATCCAACTTGACAATGGATAGTAGACAAAAAACATCCCATCTACCATTAGAAAGAAATGAAATTCGAATCAAAGGATTAGATGGGAAGAGCAATATGGTATCAGCAAAGACATGATTGAATGTTTCTCTCCATGGCTCACCAAACCAAGTGAAAGCAGGTGCTCAATGTTTAAAACTAGCCTATCATGAGAACCAACTTCACATACCTGAGTTTTATATCAAATTACATTCAGTGAACTACAACAGTGACTGAGTGACCAATATGCATGCAGCTAAAGCTAATTGATTTCCTAAATGATGGTTGTTTAGAATCTGCAAAGCCTTTCAAACAAATCAACACCAGGTTGATATGTCTATCGGCTGACCTGGTTCTTCTTTTCTTTCTTTTTTGAAATAACACTCAATTTATACAGAAAACATAGAGATACAAGAATTATGAATGTGCACATGGCAGGATGTTAAGCCAGAAGCCTTCACAGCACCTGGGCACAAGTGAGTACAGCTACCTTATTGCAGCAGTCAATATGCTGCAATAAGGTCAAAATATTTTTTGGATCTCAACAAAAATCCCTTAGATCTAGTTTGTGAATATACCTTATCCAACGCCAACTTTCGAAAATACTCAATGGAACCTATCAGCCAATCAAAAACATACTTACGTTGGATCTTCCAAAACAAATACAATACTCAAAAGTGGATACAGTACCAAATGCCACAATAATGACCAAGGAGAAGAGATTGTAATCCCCAAGTAGTGATGCATATCAATGAATGGCTCTTTGTAAAATTGACAAAAGTTTGTTATGTGCTGCTTTCCAACATTATCTCACATCAAACTCCCAAAAGATGTGCTTCACTGCCTCTGCTCTACCACAGTTGAGATATTTCTCATCAGTGAAACCAATCTTGGCCAATCTAGATTCTAGACTACGAGGGCAGTCTTTCCTAAATAAACTGTCACATGTTAATGGGGTCTAGCTTGTGTGGTTGAAATGAGGAGCTGTTATCATCCCCACCCAGGATCGATTCCCACTTGTGACATGCTTACCCCTTGTGGGGCAATTTGCCACTGTGAGGAGCTGTTTCATGTGGACAGGGCCAGGTACAATCCCTGGGTGACTTTGATGGATTAGATTCCCCCCAGTGATGACCACTTAGCCAAGAATAGATTCCACAACTCTGCAGGTGAAATTCCCGCCATTGCCCAGAAGCATTCAAACCAAAAAAAATTAAAAAAAGTCACATGAGCACCCTAAGTTTGTAGGATATTCTGTATCATATACGACAAGACACCACTGAGTCTAGTAACCTAGAGAAATTCGCTATCTGAACAACCCCACCTCTTATTCAGAATGGGGATCCTCTAAGTCCTCCTGTGCATAGCAAAGTATAATATTGTGTTGTTGTATTCAATGGTGGCTTTACGATTCTGCCCTACCCAATACCTCCAAATAGGTCAATGAAGGGCTCCATTCATCTTGTGTAAATCCACCACTACAATTCTCTAATGATGATTCTATCTCAGGTCAATGGGCCTCTGGAACCAGCGAGATCTCTCCATCAGTCACCCAGATAAAAAGAACATTCTTATGTAGGCTTTGAGCCTAGAAGCGTGAGATGTCAGAAATGCACTATCCCTGCACTTTCCAAGACCAGACTAGGCATAAAGGGAGATCCCAACCCCTCCTACTCTAAAAATTCCCAAGAAAGCCAACTAGCCACCTGCTTCCAGGCTTCCCAAATGCACTCGAGAACAATAGAGCTTGTATCTTTAAGCAATGGTAACATCCAATAATGTCACATGAGGAATTGCCCTCAGATCCCACTAGCATGGATACACTGGAGAATCCTGAGTTAGAAGGGTTCTCCATGGAGTATTACCTTCAAAACACCTAACCACCCATTTAACTGCCAATATTTCCTTTGAGTGAGAATATCAATAAGCCCAAGGCCACCGTCCTACTTTGCACAGTGCAAAAGTGCCACAAAACCAAATTTATACAGTTCAATTGCAATCTGCGCAAGCAGCAGTTCCACATCGATGGAGAAAGGTTGTCGCCAAAAGGGAGGCCTACATATTTCACCATTTCCCTAGGTGTTATCCTCTTCCAGCTTTGGGGAATGAAAGGAGGGGCCTCATCAATTCCAAATAGCCAAAACTCATAATTGTGCTTGCTGTGCTTGCTGACAACTAGTCCCAAGGTTGTGCCAAAAGCATTCAAGCAGCCCATAGTCCCATTCACCAAAGCAAGTTCAAAGCATACAAATGATATAGAATTATAAAAAAAAAAGATTACTAAGAACATCCATGTTTCTGAGCCTTGAAGATCTAAATTCTCAGAATTCTCTTATTGTCTCCCAAGGTCTCCTCTTGTTTATAACCGGCCTTGGAAAGGCTGGGACTCAAAGAGATTGGCCAAAATGCAGAGGCAAGAGTGATACCCACTGTCACCTCAATATTGGCTCTTCTCGCTTTAGGGAAACTGGAGCAAAGTGAGAACGAGAGCAAGAAGCGCAATTTTCAAAAAGCTTCCAGGAGTGGAGCATTCAGGGAGTGTTATTATATAATACATATTGTAATATATTTTGATGCATATAGCTATGTTGCGCGAGTTTCCGGAACGTGGGAACGTTGGGAAAGTGGGTACGAGTATCGGATACGTCTAGAGGTTTCCCCCAAATTTGCAGGAAACGGCAGGTTAGGAACGGCAATAATATATGTTAAAAAGATATAAAAATAAAATAATTTAAAAAAACAAAATTAATCCTTAAGTATTGATTTGTCATTGATAAATTTAAATTATATTTGTATTAATAATTATATTATTATGCTAAGTAACAAAAATACTAAGCATAGAAAGCATCAAGATTAAATTGACAAGAAAAAATTTAAAAATATCATTCACAATTCAATAAAACCACAAGTCAAAATACCATCTTCAATAACCTTGAAGATCAATTTGACACTTGTGCCATAGTTACCATAATTCGAATGGCAATAAATCAATGAGGAAAAAGAGCCAAGAGTTTGATCGGATGGAAAAAAATCAGCAAATACAAAAAATTAAATATATACTAATACACATTTTTTGAATTAAAAAAAAAACATTTTTCATAGATATTCAAAATAGCCATGTCCATATACTGCAAGTTATTAATAGATGTCCAAAAAACATCAAATCATATATAATAGATATTATCAAATCATACATAATATATATCAAAATTCAAATCATATATAATATATATAATTCATTCCTAAAGTATGTACATTGTATATAATACATATTATATAATAATATATGAATATCTTAAAGTATATAATATATTATAACCTATATTTAATATATACATTGTAAGTTATTTTCTAATTATCGTTTAGAACCTTGCTATCCTAGATTCCTAAGTATCCTTCATCTAAACCAAAACACATATAACAATCTTAAAGCCATCATAATATCATATATTATCTAAACAATAAAGTTATAAACTTAAGCTAACTGTCGGGAGGTAAATGAATAGTGAATATTGTTAGAGTTTTGATAATAGCAGTATAACTTTAATTATTTGCAGCGGAAACAAAATAGGATCACTGAAAGATAACCATGCACAGAAACAAAGAGACACAAAGACCTTATCCTAAGAAACCCTTCTACACAAGGGAAGAAAACCCAGCAACCTTTCTTATATAAATATTCCATTCAAGATACAAAATACATCCAGATGCAAGAGTAATCACATAGACAAGCTCTAGGCAAAACCCTAGAGACAAAGAAGAATCTTTCCAAAGATAGCAAACCCCAGAATTTTCCCTCTTCTTCTCCTTGCTTCGTCCTTCTTCCTCTTTTATGCACTTGTCTAGAAGATGTAGAGCGAATTGCTTGAGAGGACATGAGTGAGGTGTCTTCTATTTATACTCTTCCATGTGTTTGCTTGTCCACTTTTACTGGGACCGACTTATCTAGTTAGTTCAGGCCGACTTGCCTTTTGTGCAATATAATAATTGATTATTACATTTCTTCTTTGGGCCGACTTGAGGATGAGACCTCCCAAAGCTACAAACACTAACACTCCCTCTTAGCTAGGGAGGTATCATCATGTTGAAACACATCTGGATATCATCTAAGCATCACGGTTGTCTTGAACATTTCATCATCATAAGATCTTATCCTAAGAAACCCTTCTACACAAGGGAAGAAAACCCAGCAACCTTTCTTATATAAATATTCCATTCAAGATACAAAATACATCCAGATGCAAGAGTAATCACATAGACAAGCTCTAGGCAAAACCCTAGAGACAAAGAAGAATCTTTCCAAAGATAACAAACCCCAGAATTTTCCCTCTTCTTCTCCTTGCTTCGTCCTTCTTCCTCTTTTATGCACTTGTCTAGAAGATGTAGAGCGAATTGCTTGAGTGGACATGAGTGAGGTGTCTTCTATTTATACTCTTCCATGTGTTTGCTTGTCCACTTTTACTGGGACCGACTTATCCAGTTAGTTCAGGCCAACTTGCCTTTTGTGCAATATAATAATTGATTATTACATTTCTTCTTTGGGCCGACTTGAGGATGAGACCTCCCAAAGCTACAAACACTAACACTCCCTCTTAGCTAGGGAGGTATCATCATGTTGAAACACATCTGGATATCATCTAAGCATCACGGTTGTCTTGAACATTTCGTCATCACATAGACTGTAGTTGCAGCTATCCAACTCAACTTAGTACATCAAGGAGTAAACAACTCAACCCAATCCATCGCGGAGTCAACATGTAACAACTCAACTCAGTCCATCGAAGAGTCAATATGTAACAACTCAACTCAGTCCATCGAGGAGTCAACAACTCAACCCAGTCCATCAAGGAGTCAACAATGTAACGACTCAACTCAGTCCATCGAGAAGCGTCATACTCAACTCAGTCCATCGAGGAGTATAGTATCACATGATAACTCAACTCAGCGAGGAGTGCGCCCATGCATCTCATGGTAACTCAACTCAACAAGGAGTGCGCCCATGCATCTCATGGTAACTCAAGTCAACGAGGAGTGCGCCCATGCATCTCATGGTAACTCAACTCAATGAGGAGTGCACCCATGCACAACATATCAGTTCGTCGATATGTCCACAACAAATATCTCTCCCTCACATGGAGAGTTCCACCATTCTCAGTCCAAGGAGAATATATCACTTGATGTTGAAAACTCCCTCTCAACGAGGGAGACATTCTCCACCACTCAAAGCTTGTCTCGGAAGTACCACAAACTTCACCTTGGGAAGAGGCTGGGTGAGAATGTCGGCAATCTGATCATCTATAGGAATATACAAGAGTTGGATTGCTCCCCTCTGCACCATAGCATACCACTGCAAGTTGCACTACTGGACACTGTTGCTCCTCCATCAGTGTTATCTCTTATCAAGTGACTCTACTGAGATGAGCCTCTCGCTCTTTCTATGTCACTGGATATCACTCCAGACTCCCTCTGGAACTGTGCTGCAAACTCTCTCTGCAACTCTGCATCATACTCTCCCTCTAGAGCTATTGATTGGCTAGTCCATCAACCTATACGAGGTGTCATCTTGGATGCCAATCTGAACTACTCCAACTTGAAACCAACTGCTCTTCATGTGGTCCCCACATCTCAAGTAACATGCTGAAGTAACTAAGGAGCTTCAGAGAACTCATCAACTGCTACTAATTGCAATTCCTCATGATCATCGAAAGGATGAACATTTGTAGTAGAGAGAGACCAACATTCGTTGGAGCCTCCTACTCCCAACCGTCAATCTCCATATGAGATCCTCTGGACCTGTGGGTTATGGGTTCACATATGACTGAATGTACTAGATCCACGTATATCTGTTGTCACTATTGAACAGTCATCACATAGACTGTAGTTGCAGCTATCCTACTGTCTGATCTGGAACATGGGTTGAGAGCCATGCTCCTAGAAGCCTCTCGCTTATGAGCATCTTGCTCTCACTCAAACACTGAATATCAACAGGATCTATAGCTTGGCTGACTTCACATCCATCACTTGTCCTTCAGAACAAGTCTCATCATCCTTCTCTTGTAGGCCATAGTACATGGTCTTTCCTACAAGTCAAATTCAGTCCAATAGTCAGCAACATTGCATAATAATTAAATTCAATCAAATCGTATTGACATTTCAATGCAATGGCAATAATTCACACAGTTATGTAAGCATCTTAGCTAATGCTTCAGCACAACACCCATCCATATCCCAAACACACTCCGTAACTATCTGGATGCCTTCCATCTTCACCAAAACACACTATCAAGAGCGTGCATTGCTCTCATCATGTTATCAAAGAGGTTTTATCCTAGACTAGCTCCACCAAGGGCTCATGGGATGATGTACAGCACTATAGGCTATTTACTCAATCATATACATAACATGCACTACATGAGCCTATTGCTTGTCAATCTCAGTCATATATAAATGCATAAAAAAAACTGTATCATATGCTCATCATAAATCTATTGTTCAATGCACAATTTATGAATGCATTGCATAATCATATCACATGACAAAACCTTATAACTCGAAACATTAAATACTTATCTTTTATCATTGATTTCCTTTTGAGGGTTGAATAGCTGGACTAGGAGCCTGTTGCTCCTCCTTGTTCATCTCCCTCTTGATCCTTGCCTCCTTGCAAAGATCACAGGAGTCCTCAGATCTCTATCTTCTTTCTTCTTGGAAGCTCATTGAAAACTGCAACTTAGATCTTCATACAACACCAATGTCAATCACATCATCTAGAGATAATGCAATCATAGGTGCACACATATGGTGTACTAGAAGAAATACTCCTTGCGACTGCACTTTCCTCAAGATCATCTTCTTTTGTCTTCTTCAATGGAGGCTCATCAACACTGGTTGTTGATGCATGATGCTTTCTCTTCTTCAACAAAGGACAATGTTGGGCATAGTGACCGTACTTCTCACATTTGAAGCACTGCATATGTGGAAGATCCTTTTTCTTTTTATGTTCTGGAATTGGACTTGATCTTCTACCTTTATTTTTTTGCCTTGACTTTTCTTTCCTTTTTCTCTTCCTCTTTGAGGACATTGATAAGCAAGGTGACCAAATGTGTGACAATTGTAACACTTTATCTTTGAAGTATTCTTCTTCTTTTACACACCATTCAACATGTCTTCTTTTCTGAAACAAACTTGTCAAATGCTGAAATCTGAGATCTTGTCTAAAAACCCTAGCAAGACCTAGGTCAAGATTGAAGTTTGTCAAATGAAAAATATGATCCCAAGGAAAGATGCGCCCTCCTTAGGAGATTTCCAAAACACTATTTTTCAGTCAATTCTGTGGACAGGACAGCTCAAAACTGGAAGCCCTAGTTTCTCGATTTTGGTACAGATCGATCAAAATTGAAAATTATCGGATCTAAAATATGCTTCCATGGATAGGTGCGCCCTCCTAGAGCGAGTTGAATGGTCCTCCTTTTCTTTTGGATCTATGGACAGAAGATCTCAAAATTTGAAACCCTAATTTGCCAATTCCGGAAAAAATTAGATCAAAACTGAAAATTCACTGTTGTCACATCCATAGTAGCAGGTGCTACCATGATTGTAGACTAGTTTTGAGCACATTCCTGAGCCAGTCCTTTGGTATCTTATGCACGAGATCAGTAGCAGATGAGTAGTTTTGATGATGATCACTCTTACACTCAGTGGGCCCAAAGCATGTACACATTCAGTTTCATGTCAGGACTGAACCCCATGAGTCATGACCCCGGGTCGATGACTAAGTAAGCCATTTTTCACCTAGACAAAGTAGAGATGATGGTAGTGCCCCATGATGCACACATTAGCAGTGTTCCAGTGTTCTCTAGATGTTACAGATGCAGCTGCAGGTATATGACCCAGCAGGTATATGGTTATTGTACTAGGATGTTTATCTTGCTCCTTTACTTATCTTAGTATCTGGACTTGGTGTACAGTGGCTATGCTTCGGTGATCTTCTATCTTGATCTGTGTTGATGGTTTAGAGTAGAAGTGATTAAGTTGCTTTGAGTGAGAGGGTTTTTGAGTATACTCATTGGTCATGCCCTTATCATGGTATGGACTTGGTCATTCCCCATAGGTCTTTGTTAGTCATGGTTTCACCTGTTCACTATCTCCACCCATTCGTTATCTTCCATTTTTTATCTGATCTTGACTTACACCTTGACTAGTGATATCAAGGACCCCCCCTGCTTATGCCTCTGTGTTGTATAGACTCCATGTTTACCTTGTGTCTCGGCTCTGGAGTGTCTGGCCTGTGTCAACGGGATGTTATCTTATAGTCCTCGAAAACAAGTACTCCTATAAAGGCATCGAATCGCATAAATGTTATATCTAAATGGATGCAAAAAGTAAGCCACAAACAGTGTTGCTAAACACTAGAGCAAATAAAAAAAATGTATTTCGTAGCTAGTCAGTTGCCAAGGGATGAGCACTCATCCTTTGTATGATGTAAGGTCGTTTTCCCCTACAGGGCAACAGGGTGGTAACTCCATCGCACCTATGGACGGTGGCGGGCAATGGTGGTAAGACCAAGTCATCATCTAAGGCCCACAAAGCTATTCGGGGCACTTCCCCTTGGAGGATGGCTAGTGAAAGTTGATGAAAAGTTAAATGTTAAATGTAAATCTTAAATGTGCAATAGCTGACAACAAATCCAATGCAATAAAGGTTGCTTGTCTAGAGTCTATTGGGAGCATTCTAAGCACTCTACCCATTTGTGAGGCACCGCCATTCCCTAGTGTCGTATATCTGGCATATGTATAAGTGGTTTCCCCTTTCCCTCATGTCCGAGAGGTCATAGTGTTGAGGTTGTCAAGTCAAATCCCCTTAGCCTAGCCTTGTTTCATCCACCTTCACCCACAACTAGCAAAATGGTCAAGTTTGTAAATGAGTATACACTTGCAACTTTTATTTGGAGTGACTGATTGCTTTGATCTAGACTCTGTTGATATTTATGTTTATGATCGCCACTAAAATGCCACTCAATGCTTTAGTCTTGCTACTAATATAAATAAGGGAGCATATTTCATCTATTTGTACATGCAGTATCAGTTGTTTTCAGTCTAGGTCATTATTTTGATCATTTATGACCTAGTCAAACTAGTTTGACCAAGTCAAAGGCAGGTTCCGAGATAAGTTTGGCCGACAGAGTTCAATTTTGGTTATTCATGGCCCTTTGATGTTCATTAGATGGTTCCATGATCCAGACGTTGATTTTCCATGGTGGCTTGCATCATTTTTATTATTATCAGCAGTTATAGGTTATATTTCTACTATTTGGGCATGGATGCACTTACAGATGCATCTCTAAGTGGACATATGGTGTATGAGTACTCATTCATAGTGGATTTGGACATTATGAGTCCATTGGTGCACTTAGATCTCAATTATGGGCACAATTACTCAACGATATGGCCAATTTATCTTCCAACAACATAGTACCATGGAAAAATAGCATTAAAAATGTGAAAATGGCTCACAAGGAAATCGATTTGGCTTAGTGAAGCAAAGAAATGGCATGAAACCTGTTCGAGGCATATTATTGATGCTCTAGACATCTTTCGGCATGGTTTTCATCTATTGTTGGGGCCCACACAATTTCATCTTCATCATTGGGGGCACCATCTTCTATGTTGGGGGCACACGTCCTAATGTTCCTTGGTCATCACATGTTATATCTTATATTGATGTATTTGGGGTGCTAGTGGAGTGATGTGTGTACCTCCTAGCCCCCCTTTGTCATGTTATTATGATGTACCTAGTCACATCTTATGTAATACGTCACCCCTAAGGCGTCTTTGAGGGAGTGCATCCCCCCTCTTTGAGTGATCTCATATATATTTATTCGGCACATGTTTAGTCGTTGATCTTGATGTATGATCTTTTGATCCTAGCCCTCCATACTTTTGGGTTTAGGGTTCTTATTGTGAGGATCTATTTATATGATCTCTCACCCATTTGTAAAGGACTTTTGGCTCTTGGAAATATTGGCAATAAAGAAAAAATTTGATATATCTCTTGTGAAAGCTTTGATGAATCTTCTTGCACATGATTGGAATGCCTCTTTCTTAGATATTTGAGTTGATTCGATGTGGTTTTGAGACAAATTTTGAGGAGGCCGAATTGATTTGTTGCAGGGGTGCGATTTGGTTCGAGGGTTTGAATGTGAGTGATCTCCATCCTTCTCTCTTGCAAATCACTTCATCTCGAGTATCCAATTGTGATTTTGTCCATTGAGTTATTTTCTTGAGATGTCTTGCATGGTTTTCTATTTTGCATGTAGATCAAATCTAACAGTAGTTGTTTGAATTTGCAGGTTGAAGATCGCACACTTCCTCCATTGGAGCAACTCGATCTAGCTTGGAATCACTCAGATCTAGCTTAAAATTGTAACTAAGTGAAAGGATCATCAATGTGCTTAGCGGTCGCAATATTTTCAAGTAAGATCTATGAAATTTTTCTTTGTTTCAATTTTCTATTCCATTAGTCATTAAAATTTAAAAGTTTAAAACCCTCATCTTTTAGATCTAGTAGATCGGGCGTTCTTGGCTTGAAAATCAAAACCCAAGTTAGAAATAATTAAAAACCCCTAGAGATCAAGTTTGGACCAAAACCGACTCCATATGCCCTTGATCTAACATTGATCCTCCTCTAGGCAATTCGGCCTCCTTGGGGATTTGATCATTTATCCAGATCTATCATTTGGGTGTTGCTTGATTGACCTCCAAAGCCTAGATCTAACCCCAAGCAACCAATCTAAGTGCCTTTTGTTCCTTAAACTCTCCCATTTTGTCCATCTTACATTTTATTGGCCAAACCCTAGGTGGATCTATTATGGGTATTCCTTATTGGCACTAGATCTATCTAGATCTATTATTCTAACCGCATCGTGGTGATACATCTTCAAGGTTGAGCATTTCTACTATCTTTAAGCCTCCTCAACCGGTCCCTAATTCTCCTATCCCACATACACTTCCTAGATCTAGATCAATCAACTCAAGATCTCATCCCTTCATGCTATTTGCATCACTTGGTGTGTCTTGTGTTGGTTCGCTAGCCCTCATTGGCTGGCTAGGGTCTCCCCCTTGATCTTGCTCTCAGCCGAATCTAAAGTGGCAAGAGCCCATTCGGTGTGACAACCCTTCAAACAATGGTGAACGAGACCCTTGCAAGTGTCACAGGTTTAGCTGCCCACCTCTACCATCCCGGATAGGATACCTTTCGTGGCAGCCACTAACTTTGTGATAACATTCACCAAAACTGAAATTTGCCTCCACGGAAAAGTGTGCCCTCCTAGAGTGAGTTTCGCAAGTGCTCTTTTCAATTCAATATATGGAGAAGGGTCCAAACTTGGATGTCCTATTTTCTGGCAATGGCATCTATTCAGTACTACTCTGATACCATGTTATAGTTTTGATAATAGCAATATAACTTTAATTATTTGCAGCGGAAACAACATAGGATCACTGAAAGATAACCATGCACAGAAACAAAGAGACACAAAGATTTTATCTTGGGAAACCCTTCTACACAAGGGAAGAAAACCCAGCAAACTTTCTTATATAGAGATTCAGTTCAAGATACAAAGTACATCCAAATGCAAGAGTAATCACATAGACAAGCTCTAGGGCAAACCCTAGAGACAAAGAAGAATCTCTCCAAAGATAGCAAACCCCTGAATTTTCCTTCTTCTCCTTGCTTCGTCCTTCTTCCTATATTACGCACTTGTCTAGAAGATGTAGAGCGAATTGCTTGAGTGGAAATGAGTGAGGTGTCTTCTATTTATACCCTTTCATATGTTTGCTTATCCACTTTTACTAGGGTCGACTTGTCCACTTAGTTGAGGCCGACTTGCCTTTTGTGCAATATAATAATTGATTATTACATTTGTTCTTTGGGCCAACTTGAGGATGAGACCTCCCGAAGCTACAAACACTAACAAATACACCATCCCTGAGGGCAACGAAGGCATGAAATCATGGCCAACATCACAATAACAAGCCGCATGGCATGATTGGAGGCTAAACCCTACAAACAAACCACTAGAATGCAAACGTTGGCCACTAGAATGCAAACAACAAGATTAGCAAGTAGTTGAGAGGTACGAAATGCACAGTCAATGTTTGCAGGTCGCTTGGAGGGAAAGTGTTGAATTTTGAATGCGATTGGAAAGTGTCATTAGCTGCATGAGTATGGATCGTTGCTCCTCATTGCTCGTTACTCATACCATGATCATTGGTCAACCCAAGTCAAACTCGGGAAAGTTTAACTCAACTCATTTAGGGTTTGATCCTGATTTAAATCGTAAAATCACGGTTTAAACCGCAATTCCTGCTACACTGACTTAAACATATATCAATGGACAACACTGATGTCTCTAGAATCACCGTACTTGTGGATTAGAGTATTGTATATGACAAAATCAGGCTTGCACTTCCTTCTTCTCATCTCATTTAACAATTCTCTGGCCCCATCCAATCTACCAACATTAATGCAAAGAGTATCCATCAATGTAGTGAAGGCCACAACATCTGCCTCACACTGCACAGACCTCTGCCTTCACTTGTTTCAACATCCCACATGCTTCATCCACTTTCTCAATTGTCCCAAGAACTTTTATGTAGATTATGAAGGTGTAATCATTGGGTTTCAAGACCAATCATTGCATTTCTATAAAAAAAATTAAGATAAAAGGTTATTTGAATCTTGAATACCAGATATTCTCTGGCATATAATTTTTTATGCAAAGACAAGAGAACTACCTATAGTTTGTGCAATTATAGGGGCATCCTTGGTTAGGAAGTCATTAAGGCAATGCCTTTGTAGAGTGATAATCATTTGGGATTGGTAACAATAAGCCAACAAGTTTAAATATCATTTATACATTTCTCCATAGAATGTGAGGAAAATGATTAGGAAACAAGAAGCAAAATGGTGTCTCGATACATCTGAGTTAGGCACAAGAATTACTAGTTTTGACCCAGCTGGTAGCTAGAAGATTTCCTAAAGGCCTTCATTGTCTACCAATACACTTGATTTGTTGAGTACTATGCATTGACTACAAATGAACAAGAATCTCTAAACAAAGTATAGTTGGATGATCCAAGTTTTTAACACCATGCCATATTTTCTGACATCGTACTTGCAGCCATATTTATTGTGAACTCTACTAAATTTCATGCTAAGGAAACATAAAAATTGTGTTTCACCTAGTTACTTACAAGTTAAACCATGCATCCATGAGAATGCGGTTTTTGGAAAATCCTCCTGACTATGCTTCAATTCAAGTTCGGAATATTAATGAATTGATATAGTTAAATTCTTGTTATTCTCCAATTTTAAATCAAATGGAATTTGCATCTATGAAGAGTATTATCAAATGACTCAGGTTGTTGCTCACACTACAAGATGCCTCCTCTCATAGGTTGTTTCTCACGACGTTGGTTGCTACTCACAATATTGGTTGTTGCATACAAGTTTGAATTGTGGTTGCTAGTAGTTGCTCAATGCTCAAGGCACCTCTCTCACTCTCAACTCAAGCCAAACACAGCTCTTGCCCACCTCTCACATGTTGAGATATTGTAACTTCTAAGAATATTATATTTGTACTTTATTATTCCGAAGATGTTTCATTCCTCCGTGGAGACCCTATTGTATATCCAGAGATGTTTATTCCTCCGAGAGAATGTGGTAACTAGGGTTATTAGATCTCCCATGTGGAGTCAGCCCTAAGTTAGCTGTTTAGGGGTTATTAGACTCTCTTAGGAGAGGTCGACCCAGTTAGGGTGAAAAGTCAGTTAGAAGATGAATATAAGTAGAGGAGGTGTGTTCCTCACTTACCACTCATTCACTCACTTGTGTATTGCGCATAGGAGAGAGAGAGATCTGCATAGGAGGAGAAGGAGCTCTTGTTTGGAGACTACATCTTTGTATTGGTTGATTATCTATATTGAGGAAAGCTTTGCTGGGTTTTCTACCCCATGAGGGTTTCCAAAGGTAAATCTTTGTCTATCTTGTGATTGTGTTTCTTTCAGTGATCTTGCTTGTGAATTTAGACTAAACTTAACATGGGATCAAAGCTAGCCTGAATAGGACATCTTTCACAAGGTGAAAATACCTCTCTCCTCCTTCGGTGAAAATTAGGGTTTCTACAAAAGTTGGAATTTTTCGACTATGATAGCATGGCTAGATGCTCCTTCTTAAAATCGAAATTCTGAGCCCTGGATCGAACATTTTGAGTGGGTAGAACCCCGGGCTTTGTCAAACCCTAGTTTGACTTCTGGACCAGAAAAACTGCGCACCTGTGCACCAGTAAACCAGAAAAAGTGCGAACCAGAAAACCAGAAATTATGTTGCAGATCCGAAAGTTGTTGATCAGATTTGAAGGGTGAAAAGTTGATGTTTCCAGAAGCAAAATACACCAATCATCTCAATTCAATTAAGCACATCTCCTAGTAAGTTCTATTCTATCTTTTGAGAAACTTCAATCTTTGTGACCTCCTGGATAAGATGGCTCCAAGCACTAAGCTTGAAGACAAGCTAGAGGGTATAGAGAATTTTCGAGCATGGAAATATAGGATTGGTCTCATTCTTGAAGAGAATGATCTTGCCCAATATATCAAAGATGAGGTTGCAAAACCTGCGGAAGATGAAGCCAAAGAGAAGTATAAGGACTTGATCAGGGCAAAGAGAATCATTGTTGATTCTATCAAGGACCACTTGATTCCCCAAGTGGCATCCAAGAAGACCCCAAAGGAAATGTATGATGCCCTAGGCAGGATGTATGAAGGAAGGAACATCAACAGGAAGATGAATTTGAGAACTCAATTGAAGAGTACCAAAATGAATAAAGGAGAATCTATTCAAGATTACTTCACAAGGGTCTCCCAGTTCAAAGAACAACTAGAAGCCATTGGAGACACTCTTAATGAAGATGAACTAGTCATGACTGCTCTCAATGGTCTCACTAGACCTTGGGATTCTTTCATCCAAACCATGTGTGCAAGGAAAGAAAGTATGAAGTTTGATGTGGTATGGGAGGATTACATTCAAGAAGAAGCTAGGGTAGCCAATAGAGAAGCATTGCTCAAAGAAGATGACCAAGCTTTGGCAACCCATGCCAAAAGAAGGAGTCATTTCAACCCCAAGAAGAATGACCACAAGGAGTCTCAACCTCCTCATAGATTTAAAAGGAGAGGAGGAGTAAGTTCAGAGAGAGACCTCTCCTCAGTTCAATGTTACAGTTGTCACAAACTAGGACACATTGCTAGAAATTATCCTTCAAAGAAGAAGAAGAAGAATCTTCACAAAAGACATCAAGCACATTTGGCAGAAGATGATAGTGAAGAAAAAGAAGAGGAAAGGCCTCAAAAGAAAAGAACTAAAATAGAAGAAGAAGGTGCAGAAGAATATGTTCTATTCTCTGCACTCTCTAGGTCTGTAACACCTGGAGAAGATACATGACTCATTGATAATGGTGCTTCAAAGCACATGACAGGACAGAAGAAGACTCTTTCGAGACTTGAACAGAAGACCTCTCCACAGAAGGTATCTTTAGGAGATGACTATCAATATCCCATCAAGGGAATTGGTGAAGCAAGCTACAAGCTTGATTCTGGAACTCCATTGAAGATGAAGGAAATCTTATATGTACCAGGTTTGAAGAACTTACTTTCTATCTCAGCATTAGATAAGAAAGGCTATAGGGTTGCATTCATAGATGGACAAGTAATCATGTGGCCCAAAGGGAAATCAATTGAGGATGCAATTGTTATTGGTGAAGACGAAGGAGGACTATACAAACTCAAGGGTCATCCAGAAGCTGCCCTTGTTCATGAATCCACTAGCCCTAGTGAGCTATGGCATAGGAGGCTTGCTCACATTAACTACAAAGCACTACCTCATGTGAGCAAGGTAGTTATAGGACTACCAGATTTGAAGATTGATCATGATGGCACATGCAAAGGATGTGCAAAAGGGAAGAATATCGAGAACCCATTTCCAAAGAGTGAAACAAAGACTAAAAGTACTTTGGAATTGATTCACTCAGATGTATGTGGACCAATGCCCTCCACATCCTTGAGTGGGTATGAATATTACCTTACATTTATTGATGACTACTCAAGGAAGACTTGGATATATTTCCTAAAGGGGAAAGATGAAGTCTTTGGAAAGTTCAAGGAATTTAAAGCCTTGATAGAAAATCATTCAGAAAAGAAGATCAAAATACTCAGGACAGATAATGGTGGAGAATATAATTCAAAGGATTTTGAAGTCTTTTGTAAAGAAGCTGGAATCAAGAGGGAACTAACCACTCCCTACAATCCTCAACAAAATGGTGTTGCGGAGAGAAAGAATAGAACCATCACGAAAGCAATAAAAACAATGATACATGATCAAAACCTACCTATGTATCTATGGGCTGAGGCAGCCAGGACAGCAATCTATGTGCAGAATAGACTATCTCATAGTGCTCTTGAATTAAAGACCCTAGAAGAAGTGTTCACGGGGAAGAAGCATAAGGTAAGCCACCTCAATATATTTGGATGCCCAGTATATATTCAAATACCAAAAGAATAGAGAACTAAGCTAGATCCTTCTGGAAAGAAGGGAATATTTGTTGGATATTGTGAAGCATCCAAAGCATTCAGAATATACATCCCAGGATTCCATCATATGGAAATCAGTAGGGATGTAACATTTGATGAAGAGGCAGCTCTCAAGAGATCTAAGAAGTGCCAGTATGAAGAAGTATATGAGAAAGATGCACCTCCCAAAATTGCAGAGGTTGTACCCACCCCTGAAGATGTAACACCTGAAGACCATGACATGATAGAACCACAAGAACCCCCTACCATAAACATATCAAGAAAGAGAAATCCATCATGGGCAAGAGACATTATACTAGGAGCAAAAAAGTATGGAGCTCTTGAAGGCTCCACTAGAGTGAGCAAGAAACCAAAGTCATTCTCCAGCTATATGGCTTTGATGTCTGATCTTGTAGACCAAGAACCCACTAGTTATGAAGAGGCATCTCATCAGAAAGAGTGGGTAGAGGCAATGACATAGGAATACCAGTCAATAATGAAGAATGATGTTTGGGATATAGTCCCCAAACCAAAGGACAAGAGTGTGGTATCCTCCAAATGGATATACAAGATAAAGCATGCTGCGGATGGTAGCATTGAAAAGTATAAGACAAGGTTTGTGGCAAGAGGATTCTCTCAAAAAGAGGGAATTGACTATGAAAAGACATTTACACCAGTTGCAAGGTACACTTCCATTAGAACCATCATGGCACTTGCATCCATGATGAAGTGGGAATTACACCAAATGGATGTGAAGACAGCCTTCCTGAATGGTGTGATTGAGGAGGAAGTGTACATAGAACAACCACAAGGATTTGAGGTTGAAGATAGAAGAACCCACGTATGCAAACTAAAGAAGGCTTTGTATATGTTGAAACAAGCTCCCAGAGCTTGGTATGGAAGAATTGACAGTTTCTTGTCAAGCTGGGCTTTACCAAAAGTAAAGTTGATCCTAATCTTTATCTCAAAGTTATGGATGATGAACCTGTCATATTGTTGCTATATGTGGATGATTTATTTCTGACTGGAAATGAGAAACAAATTGTCGAGTGTAAGAAGAAGCTCTCTACAGAGTTTGAGATGAAAGATCTCGGATTGATGCACTACTTCCTAGGTCTGGAAGTATGGCAAGGCCTAGAAGGGATCTTTCTCAACCGGGGAAAGTATACGGTGGAAAGCTTGAAAAGATTTGATATGTTGGAATGCAAAGCCATGGCCACTCCCATGGATTCCAACTTGAAGTTGTTAGCTAATGACTCATCAGAGTTAGTGCATGTGACTCTGTACAGACAGATTATTGGGTCATTGATGTATCTGATGAATACCAGGCCAGATATATGCTTTGTTGTGAACACCTTGAGTCAGTATCTAGTGGAACCTAGACGTGTTCACCTGATAGCTGCAAAGCATGTGATGAGGTACCTAAAGGGCACGATAGATTTTGGTCTATGTTATCTTGGAGATCATGATTTCAGATTGTATGGCTACACAAATGCTGATTGGGCAGGAAGTGTATCAAACAGGAAGAGCACATCGGGAGGATGTTATTGTCTGGGATCTGCCATGATCTCGTGGTTTAGTAGGAAGTAGTCTAGTGTGGCTCTCAGCACAGCTGAAGCGGAATATATTGTTGCTTGCACTGCTAGCTGTGAAGTGATATGGCTTCGGAAGTTGTTATCAGGATTATTTGACTTAGAGATGGACCCCACTGTGATCCTGTGTGACAACCAGAGTTGTATCAAGATGACAAAGAATCCAGTGCTCCATGATAAGTCAAATCACATAGAGATCCAATATTTTTATATACGAGATGTGGTGCAGAAAGAAGCTATCAAGCTCGAATATGTGAGCACTGACGAACAAGTTGTTGATATATTGACCAAACCTCTGTCTCGAGTAAAGTTTGAATATTTTCGAGACAAGCTTGGTGTAGTTCAGAAGGACCCTCCTCGAAAGGGGGAGTGATATGGTCACTTATGATGAGATTGCCTGCATCGACAGTAAGGTCGATGATGTGGATACCTGTATCGATGATGTGGATACCTATATCGATGATATTGACGATGAGGTCAATGATATTGACGATGAAGTCAATGATACCGACGATGAGGTCGATGAGTGGTCCTTAGACTTGGTCTAAGTTGACGAGTGGATTGTATCATCCCTGGACACATGTCCTAAAGAGATCCGTAGACTCTGATCTCCGAGAAAGATGTTGGTAAATCCTAGATCTGATCTAGGTCACATCCAGTATGAAAAAGGACTGGCTCTGTGGTGGTAAATCCTAGATCTGATCTAGGTCACATCCAGTATGAAAAAGGGTTGGCTCTGTGGTGGTAAATCCTAGATCTGATCTAGGTCACATCCAGCATGAAAAAGGACTGGCTCTGTGGTGATAAATCCTAGATCTGATCTAGGTCACATCCAGCATGAAAAAGGACTAGCTCTGTGGTGATAAATCCTAGATTTGATCTACGTCACATCCAATATGAAAAAGGACTGGCACTGTGGTCGGGATTGCATCGTCCCTAGACATGAGAGGTGTCTTAAAGTGAGAAGGACTGATCATCCTGTAAGCAGATCTGGATTATATCATCCATAGACATGAGAGGTGTCTTAAATTGAGAGGGATTGATCATCTCGTAAGCGGATTAGGATTGTATCATCCTTGGACTTATGTCCTAAAGTGAGCGGGATTGATCATCCTGTAATTGGATCATGTGTATTGCAGAGTATGCTGCTATGTTGATGTTATTGATCGAGAGGATCCAAATGTTGATGTTGTTGATCGAGAGGATCCAGATGTCGATGCTGTTGATCGAGAGGATCCAGATGTCGACGCTGTTGATCGAGAGGATCCAGATGTTGATGCTGTTGATCGAGAGATCCAGATGTTGATGTTGTTGATCGAGAGGATCTAGATGTTTATGTTGTTGATCGGGAGGTCCAGATGATGATGTTGATCGAGAGATCTAGATGATGTTGTTGAACGAGAAGATCCAGATGATGCTATTGATAGAGAGATCCAGATGACGATGTTACTGTAGTTGTTCAAGTGCTGCAGAAGATGAAGACTCGGTACTGAAGATGTTGATGTTCCAGTATTGAAGATCTTGAAGATGTTCTAGTAACTGTTTGAGTTACTGATGATGTATGAAGAAAGCTTCCAATGATTTATAGATGTATCATGTATCATGTAGTTGATGACTCTTTGATCCTGCAGATGTTGTTATAATATCCTTCTCGTTAAGGGGGAGTGTTGAGATATTGTAACTTCTAAGAATATTATATTTGTACTTTATTATTCCGGAGATGTTTCATTGCTCCGTGGAGACCCTATTGTATATCCGGAGATGTTTATTCCTCCAAGAGAATGTGGTAACTAGGGTTATTAGATCTCCCATGTGAGGTCGGCCCTAAGTTAGCTATTTAGGGGTTATTAGACTCTCTTAGGAGAGGTTGGCCCAATTAGGGTGAAAAGTCAGTTAGAAGATGAATATAAGTAGAGGAGGTGTGTTCCTCACTTATCACTCATTCACTCACTTGTGTATTGCGCATAGGAGAGAGAGAGATTTGTATAGGAGGAGAAGGAGCTCTTGTTTGGAGACTACATCTTTGTATTGGTTGATTATCTATATTGAGGAAAGCTTTGCTGGGTTTTCTACCCCATGAGGGTTTCCCAGGGTAAATCTTTGTCTATCTTGTGATTGTGTTTCTTTCAGTGATCTTGCTTGTGAATTTAGGCTAAACTTAACATCACACTCATAGTGCTACTCACTTATACAAAACCTTATCAAACCACAGCAAGAAGGAAAACCAAATCAAACTCGGAAATGTGAATGATTCATGAGAAGGGGGGGTTTATTTATAGATTAATTTTAGGTTCTAGGCTCAGTTGGTTTGGGCAGGAGAGCTTAGTGTGTTTGGCACCCAAAATGAAGGAAAAACATGGCAAATTTTGGGCCCATGAGCTTGGGAATGCATGGAAGTTTCTTGTTGGATGAGGAACGTGTGGAAGTTCCCCACTGGATAAGGAACGCGTGGGAGCTCCCGGTGAAGGAACCACTTAAAGAAACGTCCCCAAGTTCCCAATTTTATGGGGCAAAAGTTCCCATCGAGTTCCCAAGTTCCCGGAACTATTCCCATTGAATTTGGAACATTTCGCTCATGTTCCCAAGTTCCCTGGAACGCCGAAACGTTAGAAACAAGTTCCCTAAACACTAGGAATGGTTCCTGTGCAACAGCGATATATAGTATTAGAAACATGCAAAATGTCGAATTAGCTATAGAAAACATGAAAACATAGATCTAACTATTGGGCTAATGATGATCATTAAATCATCAACCATTTAGTACACATAACATCAATCATCTAGTAGCTACAACTTATAACATTGTCATCAAATGATCAATCATCAACCACAACATCAACCTTCAAGTTTCAACATATAAGATTTGCTATCAACAAACTCTAATAGATAACATCAACCATGAAATCAAATAGAACATCATATTCATTATCAAAGAGTTCAATCAACAATTCGAACTTCAAAGGTAGGTTCAAAGTTCAAACTTAAACTATCATATAATGTTTACAAAATAGGCCATAATAAAGACAAAGTATTGTCTACTAAGCTTTCCTCTTGCAACGAGAAACTTCTAGTTTCTTTTCCCGTGATTTATGAACAGGAATAGGAACAGTTGGAAGTGTTCATGGAACAACCAATAATTGCGTGGCCCCCATGCAATGTTGGACGTTGAGAATCTAAAGGAAAAGCTCCTGCATCTAGAAACCTATTGGTGGTTGGGGGTGGCATCTCTACTACATGAATCTAATCACCATCATGATCACCCAATAGTTCAACCTCCAAGCACTCTAAAGCTATGACTCCATCTTCCAAATTAGCCTCCTCTGGATAGTTGTCCAAGTCACATATGTTCTATCATTCTTGGCCACATCACAATAATGGGACAGCAACCTCAAGTTGTGGTGCACATAAACCAAGCTTTATGCCCGATCTACATTCAAGCTATTTCTTTTCACGTTGTGGATGAAGTTGTAGGTGCTCCAACATCTCTCTGCAAAAGAAGTGTTAACAACCAGTGAAAGCACCCTCACCGCCAATATATGCAAATGTGTGGTAGAGAAGCCATACATGTTCCACCATTCGATAGGATTCAACCTATCTCGATCTTTAGTTGCATGCAAGTTAGCAAAGACTCCATGTTCACTGATGTGCTTGCTCAATTGGCTCCGTACTTGAGCACACTACTCTTTATCAAGGACCAAGTTGCCTAATGCAAGCATATACCCATTATGTACCTCTGGATTTGTGTGTGGTTTTCTCCTAACCCCACCCCTAGGTGCTAGTTGGGCCAACCAAGATGGAGAATAATATTTATATGTAAGGACATATGTTAAGGCATGGAGTGGAACATTCAAATATCCCACCTTTTGACCACATGTTCATGAATATGATCATACAAGATCACATCTAATTTGGCTAGCATGTTATCCATCTGCTCATACACATGCCTAATCATCGATTGATCTGCATTTGCAAAGCGAATCATACTTTAAACAAGCTTGACGAACTACATTGATGACCATCAATGATCCTTTTCCCCTTGGTTACATGTCAGTTCTTAACTAATTGGATTTTAATTAAAACTTTTCCTAAGTTTTAATTTAGAAATCCTAAGTTAGATTGGCATTCGTTTGATAAGGGCTACAAAGGCATTTCCGGGATGATCTAAACAGAGACATAGGCACATATGGTCTTTAGAGGATTTTTGGACTCATCGCAGGCAATTTCCCCTTTCAGTTTACATAGATATATACATTTTTGGCTTAATGGCATTTAATTAAAACTTGTCCCTAAGTTTTAATTTAAAAATGCCTATGTCATAATTAATTATTAAGCCATGACAGGAAATTATCAGTGACAATTTGGCATGATGAGTCACTCTTGGGGATTATGTGGAGGCTTCCTAGTGTCTTACAGGGATCACTGGACTTCTTTGGTGACATGGCACTCTCATACACATGTCATCAATGAGATCTCATGAGATGATTGACATGCTTGGGGGGGAGCATTTCTCTCTTATGCTTTCTCATGGATCCACATGGCATTTGTGGAATATTTTATATTGTATTTGACATTGGTCTAGCAATCACTCCATGTACAAGTCAAGCAAACCCTAGGGCACCCTCCTTGGTTATAAAAGGAAAAGGCAATTTCAAGTGTAGGGGTTGAATTTTGGCGATAAAACTTGTTATTCTTGGAATACTTGGAATATAATAGAGTTTGAGATTTATTTTGTGTCTTTGATCTTCATTGTGGATGTCTTATGTAATATTGGGTTTTGCTCTTCATAGTGGAAGCAGGCTCTTCACAAGGGTTTAAGGTAATGATTTTTGTTTGCTTTGGTTAAGTAAAAAGAATGTATAGAATTATTTAACCACCTTCTTACTTTGATTGTGTGAGGATTGTTGTATGTGTGAATAGTCTAATCAACCTCCTTCATCTTCATATTTTTACATGATCTTGCTTAACTATTTGCTAACCCTCTTGATGGATAGTCTATTCTAGGATTTGGATGTATGTATTGTCCTTGTTCATTGTAGGTTCCCATCAGAGGTTGGAGCAAAGAATGATCAAAATATTGAGCTAGCAAAGGAGGAGGAATTGTTCTTTTGCAACCTCTCAACTCCCTTGAAGACTACATGACCATTACTTGACGGGGTGCTTGACTCCATAAGCCCCATCATTCTGCAAGGCACTAATCTTTCTCTTTTCTACTTCTCTTGCATTGTAAGATCTCCAACGCTCATCCCACTTCTTATTTCCCATTTCTAATTCCCACTTCATGTACTTTGTAACCAGGGGGCAAGATAAGCCTTGAAAAACCTTCTTAGGAAAGCTTATGGTTTCCTTCCATGTACTTAATTACAAGATCTAACTAAGGAAAAGCTACAACAAATTCACAAACACATAAGAAGATCAAGTCAACCCTAAATCCTAAAACAAATACTTGTACATGGTTGATTATATCATTGTTTATTTGGCTATTGTGATTACTTAGTATGTGTATGGTAGTTTAAGATTTTAAATTGATTATATTTTCGATTTACTAGCATTCAGCTTGCTTCCCTATTTATAACAGCAACAAATTTATGGTGTTGTATGGATTTTGTTCACTGTTTAAAGCCGTGATTAGCTTGTTGTTCTGATTTATTTACTACTGCAATTTTAATTTCTAGCAAGCTTGTGAAGTATTGCATGACTTTAGTTTACTGTTTAAAGTCATATTTGGCTTCCTACTCTTATTTATTTACTGTTGTATTTTATTTCCAGCAAGCTTATTAAGTGTTGAATGTTCCTTAAAATATACCAACATTGTGTAATTCTGATTTGAGTAATTTATTATAGCATTTGGTATTTGACATGCTTAACAATTTGGTATCAGATTTTACATGCTTAACTATTGTTGGTTATTTAACTCAAGACTTAAACACTTAATCACTTCCAACACAAGACCAAGAGGAGCATAGTCTTGACCTTTAGCAAAGGCTTCCTTTGCTCAAGGCCAACACTTGCCTCATTGCAAGAGAGGAAGATCATTAGGAGAGACTCTCCTAATCCCATAGTGATTTGATATCCATAAGGAAAATTTCTAAATACCTTGGGCACATCCCAAGGGAGCACCTACAATGCTTGTGTTAATTTTACCACTTCGGTCTTGGCTATCAACACCTTACGCCTTTTCTTATACTTGGATAACTAAATCGCATATCTGAAAGCTAAGTTATATTATTTAATTATGTTGATGCTCTTTTATTCATAACATGTGTTGCACTTGAACTTGGACTAAATCTATTTCATATGTTATGCAAATCGGATGTTTATGGTGTATTAATCTTGATTCAATGTGTTAAATGGTTCCTTATTTAAATCTGTTTGGTTACTTAGCTCATTGAAATTTTTACCCTCCATAAACTTGTTTTTTATATCATTAGATCTTTCCTAGGACTTCATATCACCTTTAGTTTTATCCTAGCCCAACTAAGGATCTTGGATTTAACACTCATCTTTGCCTAAGCATTCTTAGTCACCTCTTACAAAATCAAGTTGATTAGTACTTGAGAAAGCTAGCCCACGTTGTACTATCCTCTTTAAGCTTGCATGTGGAAATCTCTAGTTAGTACCTTGGAAATCTAGTTGGGGACGCCTCCCGTGGTTAGTCTAGATTTCCCTAGGAAATTTAGGAGACCTAAAGAGAGAGACAGAGCTATCCGTGTGACACTTAAGAGTAGATATCTGAGGTTTTGCAGGTCTATTAGTCGATATTCCTTGCATCTTAGGACTGCTAAATCATGCAACAGCAAGACTGAGGCATGTGTTGCTTCAACCTGTTTATCAGATTCTTGCCTAAAGCATGCTTCTTATCCTCTCCACAACTGTCCCATTCTTCCTCACTGAAACCATTCTGTTGAGTTTAAGAGCAAGTTAGTTGTCTGTGGAAGCCATGAGACTCACAATACCTACAAATCTGTAAATATACATTCGCCTCCATTATCTGTTCTGAGAACTTTGACCTTGTTCCCACTATGCTTTTCTACTATATCTCTAAATTCCATGAAATTTTCAAGCGCCTCTAACTAGTCCTTAAGAAAGTACATCCATACTTTCTTGCAGAAATCATCAACAAATATCATCAAATACTTTTGAGTTTTTAACCTCCCCATGATGTTGATCTCATAAAACCACAATGATCACTAACTCACCTACAACGGAAAAATTCTCTATGTGTTGTTTTCCTAACACAGATGCTTCACACTCTTGTTTCTAACTTGACAAGAGGCAATCCAGGAGCCATATTTAATTTCTTGAAATTATTAGACATTAAAGTGGCCAAATCATCTGATGCAAAGTTGAGTTTTAGCATTGTCTTCAAGACTTCAAGTATTAAGGCTTGCTGACCTACTAGCATAATAGTTGAAAACCTAAACAAACCCCCCCTTCAACACATGTAACCACTACTTTGTAATGGTTCTTTACGTCCTTTATGAGGCACTTATCTTTGTCAATCCCCAGTTTGAAGCATTGCTTTGTAATCTAACTCACAGAAAGCATATTCTATGGCAATCCCAGTACATATAACAAATCGTATATCTCCTCAATTTGCTCATCGGGCATATTTATAGGTTCTTTCCCTTGACCTTTGACCATGTATACTTTGTTACCTCCCAAATTAAATTTTACTTCTTTACTTTTATTACCATTTATTGAGGCAAACCACTCTCTGTTATGTGCCATGTGCTTGTTACTACTTGGGTTTATGTACCATGCATACCCCAAAGCATTCTCATTCTTATGTGAAGAGGCAAAGATTTAATACTCTTTAACTGCTCCATCACTTTTAAACTATGTTTCAATTTTATCACCGTCATAGACTGGCCCCTCTCAAATATTTGAGTTTGGTAAGGTGATCTGTGAGTGATTTCACTATCACCCATCCTCAGGCTATATAGTTGACTCCTCAAATAGAGGACCTCCTGTAACATTGGAAGTCTACAAGGGCTTCAAATTTCAATGTATTCCACGCAACCCTCAATCTCTATGCATCTAGGATTAGTTGCTTTTTTTATCAAATGCCTTTTGCTCTTCCTGCCTTCTTTAACTCTTGGTTCTTTCACACTAGCAATGTCCCATAATTCTCTCATTATGAGGAAATTCTTGAGTTTACATTTCCAAACAACTTAATTTGTGTTGTTGATCTTATGTATGTCTAGAAAAATAATGTTTTGAGCACTCTCTGCCATTTAAAAACTTTCTAATAAAAACCTCGAAAAATCTGCCCCAGAACCTTTAAAAATAACTTTTGCTTTAAAAATGGTAACCTTCTAAAAGTTTGACAATATAAGCCCTCTTTAAAAAAAGACCCTTTGATTTAAAAAAGGAGTTTGCCAACAATATATTATTATATTCTTATTTTGATTAATGTTGGACTTTGGGCATTAACATTTTTACTCACCAATCAACCTTTGCCTTCTTCCTCTTTCAACTTCAACAGCAGCTGCCACTACTGTGAGCAGTGGCAACTTTCTTTTTGTTATCTCTGTTTTGTAGTAGGTTTGGTGCCATTTAAATTGCCTCCCTTCTAAACTGGCAACAGCCTTTTTCTAAAAATCGACATTATGTCTAAGATTCTAGACTCTAAAACATGAACTGCCTTGTCACACAATTTTCTTAGCAGCAGCTTTCACTCCTCTTAATCTTCTCTCAGAAATCCGCATTGACTCTTCCAAACCAGTGTTTCCTTTTCTGGCAGTTGTCCTTAAACTTTTGGACTGTCTACACTTAAACCAAAACAATAACATCTTCTTTGGCTAGACAGCTTCACTTGCCAGTGACTGTTGCTCTTTTGTTGGGCCAAAAGCAATAATTCTCCTGCATGGCATCCCATTTTCTTCTCAGCTGCAAACTTTATCCTCAAGGTTGGGGTCTCTCCACTTTGGTCTGCTAGCCTCCCTCAAACTTGAATTTTCTTCTTAGCAGCAGCTTTCACTCCTCTTAATCTTCTCTCAGAAATCAACATTTACTCTTTCAAACCAGTGTTTCCTTTTCTGGCAGTTGTCCTTAAACTTTTGGACTGTCTACACTTAAACCAAAACAATAACATCTTCTTTGGCTAGACAGCTTCACTTCCCAATGACTGTTGCTCTTTTGTCAGGCCAAAAGCAATATTTCTCCTGCATGGCATCCCATTTTCTTCTCAGCTGCAAACTTTATCCTCAAGGTTGGGGTCTCTTCACTTTGGTCTGCTACCCTCCCTCAAACTTGAATTTTCTTCTCACGCTTACTTCTACTGCTCTACTAGCATATTGATCCTTCAGAGCACACAGACATGAGAAGATGAGAATTTTCACCCTAAAACTCTTAATTTCCCATTGCATAAGAACATAGATTTATAGTACAAAAACTGTTTCAGTATTGGCTGCTGAGGAAGAGGATAAACCTCCAACCAAAAATAGCTTTCCCTACAAGAGACTAATTTTATCCCAAACACTAGCGAGATGCAAGAGGCATTTGAGAATAAATCTCCAAAAGTATACCATACAAACAAAGTAGGTTAATCAACTTATAGTGGCCAATGGCCTGAGTACAGTGAGGACCAACTTGTTACAAACATAGCATTTCGCCCAAAAACCTTAGGAATTCAGGTGTGAATTATGTACTTTTTAAGATCAAGAGTATGAAGTACAGCTAGAATAGTTGTTATAGGCTATAGCTTTGCTATTCTTTTTTGGTAGAAATGTTTCCTAGGATTTATTTTTGTTGAAAATAGATCATAATATCATTATAAATCAATATAAAAGTAGATCAAGTTTGTCACATAGAAGAGCCAAAGAGCTGTCACGCATGGCGTAAGTTTTTTCCAATAAAAAAAAGAATATTTACATTTAAAATAAAAGTTAAAATTAATTCACAACGATCCCTGATAAAATATCTATCCTGAAATAGCTCCAAGGGTTAGCTTGATCAGTACATGCTCTTATGCTAAGTCCACAGAGGTTTCGAGATCAAATCTCATCAGGTCCTTTGGGGTTACCAGCCACCTATTCAGCTGGCAGTCAATCCGTCCTCTGTCCGGATAGTGTGGTGTGTGGGGGTGGGGTGAGATTATTTCCTTGGGAAGAAGAAAACAAGAAGAAAAAACAATACATACATACATATGTCATATATATATATATATGTTAATTGGGTCTAACCCGAGTGGTTGTGGGATGGAGTGTTATCCTCCCCACCCATGATCTATTCCTGTAAGTGACATATTATTCCTGTAAGTGATATGTTGATCTCATAATGAGTATATATATAGCATGAAATAGTTTTATTTATGAGTAAACATCCACAGATACAAAGGAAAGCAGGTTTAGCCATTTATTCTTGAAATCATGTCGCAACAAAAGGACAATATTTTAAAAAATTCCAGACGGGGATTGAAACATTCTCATAATGGAACCCAAAGATTGCAAATGCATTTCTAAATATTAAATAACAATAGTCACTCGAACGACCTGTAACACCTGTTACCACCTAAGTTGCACTTAGTTGGACTTTCAGTGAGCCACCAAAAATTGAACAAGTCAATTGTTCATTATCAGTGTTCAGAAGTCCATGCAGGCCATTTTTGGCCCTTTTTTTCATTTTTTGCATGTCCATACCTCCTTAGGGGAATTGTAATGGATGATGTAGCATGATGACCTTTTGTAACAGGTTTGGCTTTCCTAGGACTTAGACATCAATCCAATTACTCTAGAGTGTTTTTTCCTTGTTAATTATATGTCGTTTTTCAACGACTTATCATTTTCGAGTTTTTCACTCAATCCTCCAAAGCTAGAGTAATTGTCTTGGTGGTTAGGCCTTAGGGGGCTATTAAAGCCTAGTGTCAATGTATATTACCATGCTTGTCATTATTTTTTAGTAATATGAACATGCACTAAGTCCCCCCAAGGTGTTTTTAATTTTTCACAAAAATCAATTTCTCGTTAAAGAACAGGATATTTTAATTGTAAAAATTAAAAAAGTCGTAAAAGTGATACTAGGGGGTCAAATTTGCCATGGGGGTGTTGCTTGTTCTCTAAATTAGAGCACCCACTCTACCCTTGTACCCAGTTTGAGAGTAAAATTAGTGATTATTTATCACTTAATATGATTTTTTCTCAAAAAAGCCAAAAAAGACAAATAATTGGAAAAAGCCAGCATCCCATGATTTAGGGAACATGTCTGGGACATGTTTCAATCATCAAGCAGTGGTAGCAATAAGTTGGTGAAGGAAGGGCCAATTAGATTGAGAGCCAAGCTAATGATTTGAGATTGGATTGAGATCACATTTGAGAGGGGCGCATTCTTCATGAAGAGGGGGGCACATCACTCTAGGAGATGTGGCAAAATATGAATGGGATGGATGCCAACCTCTTGAGAGGTAGCTCCAATCCCCCTTGGAGTACTCCCACTCATTCCTAATTCAACTCAAGCACCCTCTCTTAGATCTCAACACTTGGTAATGGCGCCTTCCTTGGGAAATGCGCCCTCCCTTCTTCTCTTTTCTATTTAAACAAGCATTCTCTTCATTCTTTGGCATGGTCAGGGCATGGTCAGAGGACCGGAAGGCTGGAGCTTTGCCCTTGTAATTTGTTAGTATTTGTTGGAATAAAAGGCTTTGGAGGCAAACCTGTAGTGTATGGCTCAATGTGTGTGGATGAACATTACTTTGCTTATGAGGTAACTTGTTTTGCTACTTATTTTCTTTGTGTATTTTTGGTTAGTTGTGGGCCTGCAAAGGGAGCTATCTCCCAGTAGGGAAAGAGATTATTCTAGCTCGATTTATGCTCTTATTGCTTGCTTGTTGTAGATCCCTTAGAGATGCATGTATTTTTGGATTAATTGCATGCTTTCCAAGTTTCTGCTGCCAGCAGCACCTTTGTTTAACCATCTCTTTGTGCAAGGATCTTTGAATAGTTGCAGGTGCCTAGCAGACTCCACAGCCCAAAAGTTCCCAAGCTTTAAGTTTCTTTCTCTCCTTCTCTCCTTCATTTAAAATTAAATTCTTCTTTGGTTACGATCTTGCATGCTTAGCTAATTAGTCTCTTTTTTAGAAGATCTAAAGCTAGTTTGTTTGAGTATGCTTTCTATTAACTAGATCTAGTTATTCAAGCCTTATCTTTAGTAGATCTAGTTCCTATTTCAGTACTTAGTTCATGAAACTTTATATCTTTCAAGTACTTATGTAGGATCTTATGCTTTTTACGCTTTATCTAGCATTTTAGTGCTTTTCAGGTGGCTTGGTTTTACTTTTTTGACGAATAGGTAAGAGGAAGTGCAGCCGAAAATTCAAGGTTCTAGGCCATTCTGGGACCCCAAGAGCACCCTGCTTTCCTTGGAGTCAAATTTATAAAACTTGTTAGCCTTTGGATCCTGATTTATCAAGGACCAAAGGCATCCACCCATAAAATTGTAAAAAGTAATAATAAAAGCAAGTGGGCTACCTAGCGCCCACACTCCATCCCCCCTCCGGGATTTGCATCATTTTCGTGGCGTGAACTTTTTTCCCTTTTTTTGCTTTGTTTTGCTTTGGATTTACTAATGTTAGCTTAGTTTTATTTGCTTAGTTAGATTAAGTTAGTTTCCTTTCAGTTTTTCATTTCGCAATAAAGAGTAATTGGACCTCGGCTTTGTCCCCCAGTATGCTCTGGTGACCATTGCAGGCTTGCCTGTGTTAGATTATGACAATTAAGGAAGGTCTTATGTGCATGCATGTGTCCTTGCATGCAGAGGACGTTAATTGAAGAAGCCAATAAAATGTATTTAATTAACTTTTCCTAAGTTTACTTTGGAAAATTAATTAAAGTGATCTAATTAATTATTGACTTAATGAAAATACTTTTTATAAAGTATGAGCGAAAAATTAAAGTAATGGCAAGATCTAATCTTGGCCATTCATTCTCACCGGAGGATCTTAACCTTAGATCTATAGTGAGATTAGGTTATTTGCTTAGCATTGGGTTATAAGAGAAAGATCAATTGGTGGAGAGGACACAATTACATTCCGACAAAGACAGAAGAGAAAGGAGTGTGAGAGAGAAGTTTTTAGAGAAGAAGACGGAGGAGCAACAAAAGAAGTAACAGGACAGCGCAGAAGGAGAGAGAGATAGGAAGGATAGGCTGAGGTGTCCGTACAGCAGCCAGTAGGACAGTCTGTACAGTCCGTACAGAATCCATACAACAGGCTGTACAAGCCGTACAACTGCAGCAGATCAGCTGCCTCGGGTTTCGTGCCAATCTAACAGGTTTTTCTTAGTTTTCTGTGTGATTCAATTTTGCCATTGGGCTGGAAAATCGATTTTCTGATTTGTAACAAGCTCTATATTTTCTGAAATAAAATATATTCTCATACTGCTGCACCATTTTTCCCAAGTTGGGTTTTTCCGGGGGTTTATACCCGAAAATATTGTGTTGTTTCTATTGGTGTGATTGACTGGTATATCTCTCAGTATTTATTTCCGCTGCAAATTAAAAAGTTAAGAAACCCTTGGGTGATTGAAAGTAAGTAATTGATTGGCATGCTTTTAGTCCGAGTTGGGTTTTAAGGAAAATTTACATGGTATCAGAGCTCTTCTAAGCAGACTGAGAGATAGCAGCAAATTGCTTGGATAGATCACTACATATCTATCCAAGGGTTTATTGGTACTATTTCACTATGGTCGTACAATTGAGAGTTGAGGATAGACTCCAGGGGGCACAGAACTTTCCTACTTGGAAAGAGAGGATCACCAGGATCCTTGATGTCAGTGATGCTAAAGAGCACATTGATAGTACAAAGGCTGCTCCCACAGATCCAGCAGATTTAGCTAGATGGAAGAAGATTGACTCCAAGGCAATGTTGATCATCTTGGATGGGGTGAAGGACCACATAGTCCCTTACTTGTCTAGGAAGAAAACTGCATCAAAGATGTGGAAGGCTTTGGAGAGTCTCTACCAAAGTAAGAATGAAAACCGGAAGATGGTGCTATAGGAGAGATTGCGCAGTACCAAGATGGCCAAGGGTGAAGGAGTGGTGCCTTATCTTACAAGGATCACACAGATTAGGGATGAGCTTGGAGCAGTGGGCTCTAAGACTGAGGATGAGGAGCTAGTTCATATAGCTCTCAATGGCTTCTTTAAGCAATGGGACGTCTTTGTCAAAGGCGTTGTGGCTCGAGAGAATCTCCCTAACTGGCAGAGATTGTGGGATGACTTCGCACGGGAAGAGACCCGGATGGGTCAAGGTTCAACTTCATCCAGCGATACTACACAGATCGTGGATGAAGAGGCTCTAGCCCTAACAAGCAAAGGTAAGGGGAAGGCAAAGAAGAAGAAGGGTGGCAAGAAGAACTTGGACATGGAAAAAGTCAAGTGCTTCATTTGTCACAAGCATGGACACTTTGCTTCCCAGTGCCCAGAGAAGAATAAGAACAACAACAACACACAGATGGCAAGATCTGCAAAGGCGGATGAGTTCAGCACTAGTTTTGAGGAAGACTCTTGTTTGGTAGCTTGCATGGCAAGCTCCATCAACAGCAACATCTGGTATGTTGATAGCGGTGCATCTTGTCACATGACAGGGCATAGAGGGTTCTTCAAGAGCTTGCAGGAGGGTGGAGTTAACTCCACATTGAGTTAGGAGATGATGCACAGTATCAGGCGCAGGGTGTTGGCACTGTATCATTTCAGAGGGAGTCTGGAAAGCCTATCAGTTTGATGATGTGCTATATGTCCCAAGGATGACCAAGAATCTCATATCAGTATCCACACTAAAAGATAAGGGTTTTCTAGTGACTTTCCGTGACAAGAAAGTATATATCAGACCAAATGGGTCAAATCAAAGATTGGACAGAGTGATTGGGGTTCGGAGCGGGAAGGTTTACAGACTTCAGTTTGAGCCTGCAAAGGCTCTGGTCAGCAGTAGCAATAGTGATTGTGAGTTATGGCATAGGAGGATGGCACACTTACACCATGGTGCATTGAGGCATATGAGACAGGCAGTCATTGGAGTTCCTTTAGTTCAGGAGGACAAGCACAACCACTGCAAGGGTTGTGTGTTGGGGAAGAATGTCAGGAAGCCTTTCCCACATAGTAGCACAAGTCTGAGAGGGTCTTAGACTTGGTGCATTCAGATGTTTGCGGACCGATGAGTGTTCATTCGTTCAGTGGTTACAGTTACTACATCACATTCATTGATGACTATTCCAAGAAAACCTGGATCTATTTTCTAAAGGCCAAGTCATAGGTCTTCGATCGGTTCCAAGGGTTCAAGACTCTCGTGGAGAACCAAACAAGGAAGAAGATCCGGATATTGAGGACAAACAACTGTGGTGAGTACACCGACAGAGAGTTCATGGAGTACTGTGCATCAGAGGGGATCAAGAAGGAACACATTGTTCCTCATACCCCACAACAGAATGGGGTGGCAGAGAGGAAGAACAGGACATTGGTGAGTGCAGCCAAGGCCATGTTATTTGATCAGGGATTACCACTATTCCTATGGGCCGAGGCATTTCGGACTGCAATATATGTTCAGAACATGTGTCCCCACACTGCATTGGGGAGGAAGACACCTGAGGAGGTATTTACAGGTACTAGACCAGACGTGAGTCATTTGCATATATTTGGGAGTATCTGCTATTGTCACATTCATGCTGACACTAGGAAGAAGTTGGATCCTTCTGGAGAGAAGGGGCTTCTAGTTGGGTATAGTGAGACTTCCAAGGGTTATAGAGTATATATCCCAGCTAGCAAGAGGATCATTGTGAGCAGGGATGTCCAATTTGACGAGGACAGAGCCTTGAGAAGATCTATGGACTTACCAGCACAAGAGCAACCAACTGATGACTCAGAGGGAGTCAAGTTGGAGGAGTCACAGATACAGATTCAGACACAGCGCACGGGCTCTGGTAGTCAGAGGGAGTCAGGTGGACAGGATCCTCCTATCTTTGATGGGGAGGATGGGCAGCAGCAGGAGGAGGATATCCAGCAGCAGCAGACAGACAAACACTAGGCCACGGCCTAAGTGGTATAGGTCCACAGTTCAGGATTCCAGACAAGTGAGTCTTCCACAAAGATCTTTCAGACGTAGCATATCGCCAGATAGACTGAGTTATATGGCACTGATGACAGAGTTGATTTACTCTGAACCTTCTAGTTTCGAGGAGGCTGCACAACATGACGTGTGGCAAGAGGCCATGGTTGAGGAGTATGACTCAATCATGAAGAATCAGGTATGGAAGGTTGTTCAGAGGCCACAAGGTAAGAAGGTGGTGGGTTCTAGATGGATCTATAAGGTAAAGCATGCAGCAGACAGAAGTGTGGAGAAGTACAAGGCACGCTTCGTGGCGAAGGGGTATTCGCAGAAGGAAGGTATTGACTATGAGGAAACCTTCGCCCATGTTGCTAGGTATTCTTCTATTCGGACTATCCTATCATTGGCAGCAGAGATGGGTTGGCGCGTTCATCAGATGGACGTGAAGACAGCCTTCTTTAATGGAGTGATTGAGGAAGAGGTTTATATTGAGCAGCCAGAGGGGTTTGAGGTGGAGAGTAGAGAGTCTCATGTATGCAGACTGCAGAGAGCTCTTTATGGGCTCAAGCAAGCACCTCAAGCATGGTACTCGAGGATTGACAGTTATCTATGAGAGATGGGTTTCCAACGGAGTGAGGCAGACCATAACCTATACTTCTTGTCAGGTGAGGTACCTCTCATACTGGTCCTATATGTGGACGATCTCTTTCTTACAGGATATGAGAGGCTGATTGGGGACTGCAAGTCCAACCTTGCAATAGAGTTTGAGATGAAAGACCTTGGGTTGATGCATTACTCTTTGGGTCTGGAGGTTTGGCAGAGAGATGGGTGCTTCTTCATTGGATAGGGGAAGTATGCAGTTGAGATCTTGAATAGATTCAGGATGGAGGACTGCAAGTCTATGGCTATACCTCTAGTTTCCAACTGGAGGAAGATTGATGTATCAGGATCAGAGGAGTTTGATCCTACTCTGTATAGGCAGTTTATCAGGTCGCTTATGTATCTAGTCAACACTCGACCAGACATCAGCTTTGCAGTCAACTCTTTGAGTCAGTTCATGGTGAACCTTCAAAGAGTACATTGGACAGCTACGAAGCATATACTTCGCTACATCAAAGGTACAATGGAGTATGGATTGGTTTATGAGCGCAGTGGGAGTATACAATTGGCAGGTTTCACGGATGCTGACTGGGCAGGATGTGTAGAGGATCGGAAGAGCACTTCAGGTTGTTGCTTCAACATTGGGTCGGGAGTTGTCTCTTGGTTCAGCAGGAAACAGAAGTCAGTTGCATTGAGCTCAGTTGAGGCTGAGTACATGGCAACCAGTATGGCTGCATGTGAGGGGATGTGGCTGAGGAAGTTGCTCTCGGGATTATTCGAGAGTGAGCTAGAGACTACTATAGTTCATTGTGACAATCAGAGTGGTAACAACCTTTCTGAGAATTCAGTGTTCCATGATAGGAGCAAGCACATTGACATCCGGTATCACTTCCTCGGAGATTGTGTTTAGAGAGGAACCATTCGGTTGGAGTACATTCAGACAAATGAGCAAGTGGAAAACATATTCACCAAGGCACTTTGCAAACTCAAGTTTGTGAAGTTCAGAGACAAGTTGGGGTTGTTACCGAATCCCTTCCTCGTTGAGAGGGAGTGTTAGATTATGACAACTGACGAAGGTCTTATGTACATGCATGTGTCCTTGCATGCAGAAGACGTTAATTGAAGAAGCCAATAAAATGTATTTAATTAACTTTTCCTAAGTTCACTTTGGAAAATTAATTAAAGTGATCTAATTAATTATTGACTTAATGAAAATACTTTTTATAAAGTATGAGCGAAAAATTAAAGTAATGGCAAGATCTAATCTTGGCCATTCATTCTCACCGGAGGATCTTAACCTTAGATCTATAGTGAGATTAGGTTATTCGCTTAGCATTGGGTTATAAGAGAAAGATCAATTGGTGGAGAGGACACAATTACATTCCGACAGAGACCGAAGAGAAACGAGTGTGAGAGAGAAGTTTTTAGAGAAGAAGACGTAGGAGCAGCAAAAGAAGGAACAGGACAGCGCAGAAGGAGAGAGAGACAAGAAGGACAGGCTGAGGTGTCCATACAGCAGCCAGCCAGACAGTCCGTACGGAATCCGTACAACAGACCGTACAGGCCATACAGCTGCAGCAGATCAGCTGCCTCGGGTTCTGTGCCAATCTGACAGGTTTTTCTTAATATTTCTGTGTGATTCGATTTTGCCATTGGGCTGAAAAATCGATTTTCTGATTTGCAACAAGCTCTATATTTTCTGAAATAAAATATACCCTCATACTGCTGCATCGGTTTTCCCAAGTTGGGTTTTTCCGAGGGTTTATACCCGGAAATATTGTGTTGTTTCTATTGGTGTGATTGACTGGTATATCTCTCAGTATTTATTTCTGCTACAAATTAAAAAGTTAAGAAACCCTTGGGTGATTGAAAGTAATTAATTGGCATGCTTTTAGTCTGAGCTGGGTTTTAAGGAAAATTTACAGCCTGATCTGTGGTTAACCATCAGAAAGGGGATATTAACGGCTAGTTTAATAGGAAAATCCACCCAAGTTTTATTGTCAATGGTAAGTGGTTTGCATTGAACAAACTACGGAGTCAGGGGGTTACTCTAAGCATACTTTATGTATCGCACCGTTAGATACATCGTACTGATGCACTACACTTACTAGCGAGAATAAAAGTACAAGTGGACCAAACAAGAATTAACAAATTCTTAATCCACTCATCTTTAATAATTAAAATTGACCAAGAAGCACAGCAAAACATTTCCCTTCAGCAGCAGTTATTAAACTTATTTCGGCATTGGTCTACCATTACAAATCATTTTACTTAAATCAATTATGTGTTGTTATTAATAATTTTGCATGCTGCTATATTTAATTCATTTGTCGTTGTTGCTTTCTTGTTCAGTATTTCAAACTCCTAGATCTTTCTTTTCTGTTTTAACGTAATCAACATTAACTTTATTTTATTAGGGACCCACCCCCTTGGCTTGGCTAGGAGTTGGCCTAGACGGAGGAGTCAAGTGTTATGTGACAACAAACTTGACTCATGACTTGCCCCCAAGGACGCACCCAGTGACTTTAAGATTTCTGCCATGTCTTTTTTTGTTTGCTCGAATCTCCCTAACTTGAGGGAGTGCCCTGTGGTCTGAGAAACCACGACCCAGGGGCATCTAAGCCGTCAAAATCACCCGGGGATCGCACCCAGCCTAGACCGCACCAGCCTCAACTTGACTAGGTTTTTGGGTGTCGCCTCCCAACTAAGTCACCCCTAAGGGGAATTGAACTCGGGTCGCCTTGCTGACAAGACCCACACCTTAACCAAGTGAGCTAGCAAGAATTGACAAGATTTCTGCCATGTAAACCCGAGGTGCGTATCAGGCGGTAACACGACCTTTATTTTAGCATTCGTTACAAGAAAGAACGTGTGTTATGTATCAACAATCATGTAATTATCAAACTCATTGAAATGCTTATAAAGTAGAAAAAAATAGTAAATACACCATCATGCAAGCCAGAGACAAAACATGAAAACAAGTTCCAGTCCTCTTAGTAATAGCTAGGAAGTTGGAATACTGTCTTGTGCAATGCCAAAGCAATGAAAGAGTGCACCAAAACATGTTTAAGAATTTATAGAGTACATAGACAAAAACACAATTTAGAGCAACAAGAATCCAGCTGTGTGCACCAATAAACAATCTGATTTTCAGAAAATGTAATATCTGTTCATTGGCATTTTGAGTCCTCTAATTAATTTAATGGATGATAAGAAATTATTCAAAAGAAAGCTAATGTTGTATGGTCGCACATGTATACATTTAAGTAAAAACCCCTGAATTTGCATCTGAGAAAGAACGTTGCATCACCTGATATCGAAAAAGTGGCTTCACACAATTTGACTTGCAGGACTCCTCAATGCATGCTTTAGGATCAACAGGTTCCATGTCTGACCTGAAATCCAATTGCACAAGCATAGTACCAAATCATTAACGTGACACGCCTTTAAGAAAACATATAACAGAAGACGATTCACTCTGTCAGCAAACAAAAAATGGATTGAAGACATTCAAACTGATAATCAAAAGACAAACATCAGTTGATGTAAACCAAGTTACACACTCATACATCAAATATGCATTGTTTTTAAATGGAAAAAATGAAAAGGACCTGTAACTCGTGGAGTGTTACACCTCATGTTGTATGAGATTTTACATTGGGATTTTCAGCTGGTACCTTGGAGCATCTTGATGGACTTGGGGATCTACATCTTCATACTGCTTGTTCTCTTCTTTAGGATGGATATTTGATGAAGATATTTGGTGGAGGACGTTTACTTCTCTTGGTGCATGGATAGGTTGATGGTCATTCGATGGTTGGATGCCTCTTCCATGCAGGTGGCTTCATTCTCTTGACATATGGAATCTTCCTAGTGATTATATGTGATGATGTTGTATTATTGGTGTCACTAGGAAGGGGGTGCCTACATGGTTCCTTTTGGTTGAATGTGTGGTGGGGACATGCTTGATGCTAGATCGAGTTAACACTTTTCTCATGTCCCCTTTTCCTTTGGTGCTGATCTGTTGTGGTAGTGCACTTTGCCTTGGTGATATGACTTGATATTGTAACATCTACTAGCCATTGCCTAGAGGGGATGTGTAATGAATGGTGTTGGTACCCCCTGTGATGTAATAGTTCCTAAGTTTGAACTAGAAAAGAAGGGTCTTACACATCTTCTTGATGATCAAGCCCTTTACTAAGGTTTGAGAGAGTATTAATTATCTAATGGTCTTTTAGTGCAGTGCCTTGGGTTCAAGCCTAGGTAGAGCATCTAAGTTTTCATTATGTGGGGTTTTACAAGGGAGAACAATTTATTTGCACGGTACAGGACCCAGTGAACTAGCCATTGTGTAAGAAACTGAACTAGGAGAAACTATTCAGCCTACGGACTACAGATCAGATCCCCTAATGAAATAGTCTCTCTCTAATAACTAGGGGCTAATTCACATGACATTGGGACATGGGACACACAAGACACGTGGATACGTGTTCAATACGGGACACCTCGACCCCCAAAACACGACATGAAGGACACGTTATATATATAAAATTACATATACAAAAATAAAATTTAGACATAAAGATCCAAATTTTTTAGAATATTGATACAATTAGTTACTTCATCAAACACACAAGAAATTAGAGTATTCAAGAATCAATACACATCAAATAGAGGTCTAGAAGTTTGAAATGTAAACTGCAATTTTCTTGTTGAGTCATTCAATGTCATCAAAATCAAAATGTATTAAAGAATCAATACACATCAAATAGAGGTCTAGAAGTTTGAAATGTAAACTGCAATTTTCTTGTTGAGTCATTCAATGTCATCAAAATCAAAATGTATTAAATAGATATTGATACTATGGGTGGGAATGCCAATGGAAAATAAAAAATAGGGTAGATACTAAATACAAACGTCAACAGATATTTATTTCTTGAGCATGCTGTCTTGCTATAGGAGAGTTATTTGCAACACTGGCAGCTCCACTTGCAGCAGATGTAGCAGTAACAGTTATATATGGACTTGGAGGAGGGGAGGCAACATCAACACTAACATTCTAATTTCTTCCCTTTCCTTTGACCTTTACCACAGCCCTTGTTGATTGAACCATGATTTCAGTGCTATGAATAAAAAAGAACAATGCTGTTGGAGAAATGACAAATCTATGAAGTTAGAATGCCTTCAAATGTCCCGGAATCCCCTCAAATCTGGTTTTTCTCCTTTACCTACACAATGTTAGAGCATTTTCCTGTGGCTGAAAAAAGGGGAAAATGCTTTTCCTGACTATCTTTTGGCTCCCTGTGTGTCCAACACCTTGGTACACACTAGGGCACGTATCAGAAAGAAAACATGTAAAATTCGTGTCACATGTCTGACACATGGGATATAGACACACAGGCCCTGGGTACATGTCCTGTTTCTTAGATTAGGGGACATTGCTCACTGCTCAACATGCTTCTAGCTCGAGTTAGGTAATCAGCTCTTATAAAATAGGTTAGGGTCTAAACCTTGCAAAGCATACCTTAATGTCGGTGTTAATGTAGACTAGCATAGATCCATCTTAGCCCTGGATCTATTAAGCACTGTTAAGCACTGAAAGAGATAAAAATACCAAGGTGCAAACATCTCGCTGCTTAATAGATATGGAGTTGAGATGGATCTAGACTTGAGTGTGTTGACCTATTTTTAACATTAGGCGCCAAGATAGACAGAAAGATGATATCCCCCACCCGGGCACCCTGGCTGTAGAGCACCACACTTCTCTCCGTGCAATAAACCAATATTAAAATATTTACAGCAATCAGGGTCCAAATCTAGGCCTCACAAAATTTTACATGCCCATGTTCTTTCATTTATGTGCCCATCTTCCAACGTGGTTCAGAGAATGCAAACCATAGGTTTCCTTCATTCAGCACTGGGCAGCTCGGCTTTTTTTTCACTGTTTTTGGAAGTGCTTCATGAAACGCCCGTAGGGTTGCACCGCATAGAGTGGACTTCATTCGAAAATCCCCCATGAGTCGGGACTCACCCTTTCAAACTCATTCTATTCATGTGTCACCTAGACTCATCCCTTTGAAACCCATACCATTCTAGTAGGACAAATCACCACAACCAGAATACTCTATCGACCTCACAAATGAACCAACGCCATTGGCCGATCAATGACTTTGAAAATTCTGCAATCTATGATTCTAATCGACGAAGTTGCTTCGTTTTAGGGCACTCGAATGCCTAATAAATTGGCTTACACTTGTGACTGGGATTGATTAAAAAACTTAAATCGCCGATAAAAAAAGCATTGCAGCATACTTATTATACACACCAAATAAAAATGGAATAATAAAAAAAAGCTTCGGAGGACAAATGAACCAGACAGATCCAAGAGGAAAATTTCATAAAAGTTGATGCTTAGGGACACGCAAATGCCGAAACTGTTATACTCTGATACAATTACTCACATGACTGATGGAATGTCGAATCGGTTGGTGCGCCCAAAGTGCTGAATTGTACCTTCCAGGCTAGCGGCTTTCGACCTCAAACACGGCAATCATGCATCCGGTCACTATAACCCGAGAGGCTTTGACAAACTTTTGGTATTTAAACTTCCCTGGTTTTTCTGAAGCGTGAATGTGCCAATATTCACCACGTGCGTTAATAATGGGTGAATTTATATATATATTAATTTTTTTCGTAACAGTGAGAACCTCTCCAAGCATGGCCAGCTGCGCTACCTCGATACCAAACTCGCTTAATGTTGGACAGTACATAATCAACGGGAGTATGGTCACCATACGAGATAAGAGATAATGGGTGACTTTATATATTAAATCACTTTGGATGGAATTGTTGTTGAGTCTTATTTTGCTAGTAATGTTTGGAAATTAGTGAATTTGTTTTTGGGGTGGTTAATCATTTTAAGTTTTGGACTTTTCTTGATGGCGATGAATTTTTGTTGAAGTTGCAATTTTGCATTGTTCAAATTGTATTTTTAATGTATAAATGGATTCAACACCCTCAAAAACCAATGGGCACTCCAATTCTGCAATTCCAACAACATATATTTGCAATTTCAGCCAAAAAAAAATGTTGGAAAACCCGTCCAAAACGTAGAACGTTTAGTCTACACCATTTGGTTTTATTATACACAAAAGTGTTTATAGTATAAGAAAATACTTCATGAGATTCGTTTAACAAACCAATGAAAATGTTTCATTTGTCATCATCTTTGTTTTTCATCATTTAGTTGATCTTTATAGTCTATTATTCAATATCGATTACATAAACTCTATCATCCTATGAGAAAGCAATTCGCTTTTCTATCTATATTTCACCAGAACTACTTCGACATTTGTAATCGTTTATTCCTCGGTTCAATCCTTTGTTGAGTCATAATTCTTGCAAACTTCTTTCTCTCGAATTATAGGGTGATATTTTAATCCACTATGCATCATATAGAATTTGTATTACATTAGTATTAAACTAAATGGGTAATCCTAAAGCAATAGTCTTTGTAGGCATTACGTACATTTTGGTAGGAGAAACTGTTGGCGATTATGCATCGATTAATTTTTCTTCCATTGATATCAATACAAATTATGAAATTCAATATGTACGATGACACAATGTCTCCACTATCTAGTTGAGCACCTACATCAACTAGCAAACTCACTTTTATAATGAGGGTCGTGAACTACAATTGGCATTAGTTGCTCAAGCTAGAAAGGGCCGACCACTAGAAGTTATAGGTGATCAATGTTGAAGGAAATGGTTTGAAGGTACCCACTATCTCAAAAATATTGCCCGCTAAGAAATTGCATCCCCCTCAATCTAAATATGGATTCAAACATGCAACCAACTTGGTTGAAATCACAATAGTGTGTCTCAATTTGACCTTTGTATAGTTACATTCATGAGAGTAGAACCCACAAGTGATGCATGACATCTAGCACTTGGAAATGTAGGATATCAATGCCATGAAATCGAGCCTTTCCATGTTACAAGTGGACCACTCTTCACAACTCTGGAAGCACTTTTGCAAACCTCATTTCAGGACATGAAATGCAATCCTCCCTGCAACAACTACTAGCTAGTGTTTCTATCTACGCCATGTAAATTTCTAGCTTAGAAGGTGCATACAGTGATATTCAAGGGTATTTTTTTCGATACGTACATCTTTCATAACAAGCTCTGGAACCCTATCCATGGACGTTGCCTCCCTCTCCTCGACCCATCGACTGTGTCGCAAGGATGTTGTGCTGCCCCCTCCGTGGAGCATTGCCTGTTCCCATGCACTGATGCATACAGTGGAGGCCGGCTTCTACAAGATCGCCAACCATCACGTTGTGCCACCAAGGGAAGCCGAAAGAGCCCAAATCTTAATGAATAGCGCAAGCTACAAGCGCAAGACTGCGCAGATGCCAAGCTCAATCAAAAGACAAAATGATGCGGGCCCTTTGACCCCTTGCATAGTCTCGGAGCAGCCAAACCCTCACCCCCAAGCCCTATTGCAAGCACCGGAAGGAGCTTTAGCCGACACCCTTCCTATTTGGAAACCCTAAAGTGCAGATATCGATACACCTCTTAGCAGGAACCAAACTCTTCGGGAGTGGCATGAGAAAAAACGACTGTCAGAAGAGTTGGAGGGCATCCCAGTTTTTGTGAAGTTGCTTTCTAAGACAACAAAATGTACTTGCATACACGCAACAGACCTGGTTGCCAAACTCCTGCTCAAAGTTCAACGTTGGACTGTGATCCACGAGACTCATTACAGACTCTTGTTCCAGAACTACTACCTGGAGGAGGACGCCCAGCTAAGATACTACGAAATTGGACAGGATACTACCATTTCCTTAGTGGCAGGCCTCTGCGGAGGGGACAAGGTTCCTTCCTCAAAACATCTTCCAAAATACCAAACCTTCAAAGCAACAATGAAGAGCACTAGAGTCGAAGGAGTGAGCGCGAGCTCAAGCCAGAAGGCGTTATCAGGCTCAGCCTTCATTATAGAACACTTAGAGGAAACACCCAGAGCGAAACTGGAGAGCATGGAGGCCAGAATCACAGGTAGTGAACTCCAACAAACAACCCTCATTTGCAAATTTAATGGATTTTGGCCCTCTGCCGAAAGTTTGCAATAATGGATACAACAATCCTGGCAAATGAATCCATAAATTTTCTTCTACTCCAAAGGGTATTTTATAACCCAGTTTGAGTCAAAGGAGGATTGCAACAACATTATAGAACGCAAGCCTTGGTTTTGGGGAGGATCAAGGTTATCTCTGGAATGTTGGTTACAGGGGTTTAATCCTTTGTCACCCCCTTCTATGGCCACGCCCGTCTGGGTAAGACTACCGAATCTCCCTCTACATCTTTGGTCGTTGAGCTCTCTAACCACTTTTGGGAACGCGTTAGGCATATTTCTAAAGAATACATATCGAATGTCAAAAGGTCTAGTGTCTTATGCCCGGATTTTTGTGGAGCTAAATTTCAGTAGAGGCCTGTTGGACAAAATCTTTATAGACTGGGGCGGAGACAAACCCCACCTACAAGTCTTAGACTATGAGCACACAGCGTTCAGATGTTGTTCCCGTCAACAACCTGGGAGTCTCCATGATGCATGCCCTACAACCCCGGTCTCTTCCTTTCACAAACGACCATAAGGCTGGCACGAAGGAGGAAAAAACAAGAATGCCCCGACCTCGCAAAAGACTAGTTGCCCCAAAAGCACCCCTGTCCCTCCTACTTCGTCTCAGCCGCGTTCAGCTCCGGAATTTGACATGACGCCGAGAGCCCCTAGCACTGCTCCAGTGGGTGAAGATAGTAATGATAGATGCATGATTTCTGCTTCAGGCATGGGAGGCCAAAAACAATCCCATGAATCTGATCACTCTGACAGTGGCAAGGAGGCAGATATGAGCATTCGGCAGAACGCAGAAGATTCTTCGACACAACAACTAACTGTAATTTTGATCTCATCTGATCCCGACAATTTTGCCGGTTGGATTGATGTTCGAAGAAAGAAAAAGGATCCACGTTGGGTGCCTCATGGACCAGCTTGATGTAATTAAAGTCCGAGATATTTCTTCTAGGGTAGTTTCTGTCAATTAGGCTCAGAAAATTCATTTTTTGTTAGCCGTAGGTATTAGGGGAAAGGCCTTTAGCTTGCATATGTATCTCTATGTACTTTTTCTGATTAATAGAAGGATTCACAACTAGCTTACAAAAAAAAAAAAATCTAACTTAGAAATTGTGATGATGGGATAGGAGAGGTTCCAATTTACAACCATTATCCTTCATTAATTATTGTAGACCATCACAATTTATTTGAGTATGAGTAACATCATGCCTCACCTTGTGGCTTATTGGCGAATGAACAAGTATACTTTGTTTTAGAAGAGAAGTGATTAATTCTTTATTCCAAAACATAGACCACATAAAGAGCCCTACACATTGGCCTACTCATTGAATCAAAACTTGAATAGTAAAGGAAGGGTTAACCATTAGAAAATATCACACCAATAAGGGAAGGAAAGCGGTTGGGAAAGGCCTACCTAATAAAATGGGTTCCATCTCTTCTTCCCCCGATGGATACATTTTGGCATGGGGGTTGTGTTGGAATTTGTGCAACTTCATAAGTTATTATTATTGCATTTTATTATAATTAATTGTACCTCCTAAGGGAGTTGAACTTGATGTAATTATTCATGTAAACCCTAGAAAGAATAATGTAAACCTTGGGGAGAAAATCAAGTAAAGAAATTAATTATTAAATGCATTTTTATATTCCCCCAAGTGAGGTCGGCCCAGTCAAGTTAGACAAGTCGGCCTTGTTGAGTAAAAAGGCAGTTTGGCACTTGTATAAATAGAGGGAAATTTCACCTCTTTATTCACTCATTTTCACTCAAGACAAGTTCGCATCACTTGGAGAGAGATTCACACCTACAACTAGGAGAAGACATTTTGGGGTTTCTACTTGGAAAGTACTTCCATCTTTTCTCTCTCATCATTGTACTATGTTCTCGGAATTATTCATCTATATACGAAGGTTGTTGGGTTTTCTCCTGATTGGGTTTCCCAGGATAAATTTTCGTGTTCTTTGTTTATGTGCTTTGTCTTTCTTCTAGTGATCCTATTGATTTTATGCAATTGAATTATTATGCTATAATTGTATGAAACACTAACATGTATCAGAGCGGTACTAGAAGAAGCCATTGCTAGAACTAGGGTTTCATCTTCCAAGGCCTTCACTCAACATTTTCGTAGAAAAGGAGCCTTGGAAATTTCACTCCAAGGAGGGCGCATCTTTTGGTGAAGGCAGAATCCAATTCTGAGAATTTTCAATTTTTTACCTAATTCTACAACTGCAGTAGAAATTAGGGTTTCAGTTTTTAACCTACTTCATCCACAGTTTTGGCTCGGCCCCACCTTTTCTCAACTTGCCTTGCTAGGGCGCATCTCCCTATGGAGTTAGTTTTCCAAGAATTCAACTTTCATTTTTGTCCTACTAGGGTTTCTGCTTCAAATCTGCAGTCAGGATGATTGGAGTGAAGGTTGAAGATCATCTGGAAGGGGCTTCAAATTTCATCTCTTGAGCGTCATTCATTCAAAGCATAAGCGATAGATCCAAGATACCCAAATTTGATAAGCTATGGGCAGATTGCACTCAGGAAGAGACAAGAATAGTTGCAAGGCAGAGACTTCATGGCACTCAACCTGAGGAGAATCAAGCATTCTTGTCCCATGCCAAGAAAGGCAAGGGAAGGGGAAGAAAATTTTACAAACATAAGCACCAAGGTAGGATATCAAGTACTTCTCCAGATCAGAAGAAGAAGAAGAAGGATTTGTCTCATATACAATGCTACAAGTGCAAGGCATTTGGTTATTACACCAGTAATTGTCGAAATTCAATCAAAAGGAAGCATGAAGTCTCAACAGCTAATGTTGATGAATACACTCCTCACAAGAAGTCAAGGAATGATGATCATTCAGATTTCTTCTTCTAGTTCTCCATATGTTGAGGAGATATGAAGATCCAGACTGCAAGAATAGAGGTCTCTCAAGGTTCCCACAAGAAGGCAGTGGGAGCCCACACACAAAAAAAAAGAGATAAGTATTTGTTTTTATTTCTCACATAGATTTGTTTTGTCTTATACACATCAAATTATATGCAGATCTATCAGGAAGTGTGTTGAGCAGTTGTATAGTTTACTTTTTGATGTATTGTAGACTCTTATTGTATTTGTTATGCATATGAGATGCACAACATTCCATGAACACGTGATGGAACTGGTCTAGATGATATCTCCTTCGTGCATGCTTAGAGTAGTGCACACTCTTGATGGCATGTTCTAGTGGAGCTAACAGACATCTAGATAGTTACCATATGTGTTTGGGAGACATGTCTATGATTGTTGTGCTGAAGCATTAGCCAAGATGCCTAGTGTAAACTATTTACATTGTATATAAATAAAAATTGGTTAAATTTGATTATGCAATGTCACTAATCATCAGATTGGATTTGACTTGTAGGGAAAAGACTATATGATATGGCCTACAAGAGAAGGATGATGAGACTCGTTCCAGTGATGGACACATGAATCCGTTGATGTTCAGCATGAAGCTTCTAGGAGTATGACTCTCGGCCTAGTGTTGATGTATATGTAACTTCGGAATGTATTTCACATATATGTATATTGTATTCCTATAGAGATGTTATTATTCCTCTATACGGAAGTTTCGTCATTTATATTGTAAGTGTCGTAGCTTATACTTGATGGGTTATTAGACCACCTTGTTGGGGTTGGCTCTGTATAAGTCATGTGGGTCAAAGGGTTATTAGACCACCCTATTGGGGGTCGGCCATGTGCATCAAAGGGTTATTAGACCACTCTAGTGGGGGTCAGCCCAGTCAGCATTATGTTAAGTGGTTAAGTTGAGGCCGACCTAGTTGAGTAAAGGTCAAGTCAAGTTAGTGTATAAATAGAGAGTGTGTCTCTCTCATTTTACACATTCTATTCTCTCACTCACACTTGGGAGAGTGGCGCACTTATGTAGGAGGAGGCTATGCTGCTAGGAGAAGATTATCTCTTGTATTCTAGTTGTATCATTGCTCTATCTATCTCTGAGGAAGTTATTGGGGTTTTTCACCTTTATGGTTTTCGCCAAGTAAACTCCGTGTCTCTTGTGTGCTTGCATTATTGTGTCCATGATTGATATGCTGTAGATTTGCTGTACATGTTGTTCTCTCAGTTAAGATCCTAGATCATATTGAAGTAAATTCTGAAAATTTAACATGGTATCAGAGCTAGCCTGAAAGAAGGCATGATATGGCATGTATGACACTTGTTGCACTTACGATGCTAAGGCTTGATATAGCAAAAACCAATCATCGTAGCACTTTCGCTATAAATCCATTTTGGCGAAGTTTTCGGATATGAAACTTGTACACGTCGAAGATCAGATCCCCATGTACCTTGTGTCCAAAGGACAACCTCTAATTCGTTGTACTTTGTGATTTATGATATGTACAATATAGGGTTTCTGCCTCTTCTAGATCTGAGTCAAAATCAGGTGACCTTGGGAAAAATGTCATAACTTGGGCTAGGAAGCTCCAAATGAAATTTCGTAAAAAGTGACAGGTAGTACAGATTGTACTATCTCAGGAAAAAATTTCAGAGGCTGAAGTTGAACCAGTGACACGTGGAACGCCATACAAGTTCGCTCTCCTGTATCATCCCATAAACAGGTCACGTTGCGACACTTGGCATAACTCTCTCTCAGAGAATCCAATTGAGGTCAGACCTATCGGAATGGAAAGATAACAGGTCGGGCTATCTCAAAAAAAATTTGTAGACCCTGTGGATCGAAAAGTTCGGATTTACACTAGAAAAAATCAGGTACATATTTCTGTCAAAACAGAATTATTTTTTAGCACCTTCATTCATGGCTTTCGGAATTTAGGGCTTCGGAGAAAGTTGGAATTTTTGTAATCGAAAACCATAGCTGGATGCTACTCATCAAAATTGAAATTTAGAGACCAATATCAGATTTTTTGGTTGGGCAGAAGGCCGGGCTTGATCAAACCCCAGTTCGGGACTTTGATCGGAAAGATGGAAAATTAGGGCTTCTGCAAAAATTGGAATTTTGGAAATCTATGACCACGGCTGGAAGTTCCTCAGAAAAATTGAAGCTTAGAGCTTTGAATCAAATCTTTTGGTTGGGTGAAACTACGGGAAACTCAAACCCTAATTCAGGGTCCTCCCGAGAGAATCTGGAAATCTAAAAGGCAATTTCGAGGGGTGAAACTTTGCAGTTTTCAAATTCTGAATATACCAACTTGATCAGCTCATTAAGGCACATATTTCTATCCTTTCAGAAGTTTGAAATTCAAAGTTTGAATTTTTGGGGTTTCTTTGACAAACCCTAATCCAGCTCCAGGTCCAGTTCTTGCAAATCAAGTGGATTGGGTTAATCCTAGAAGAAGATGGATTGGTCGCCTGCATAAGTGAAGAAGTTCCTGTCTCAGAGGGAGATGAGGCTAAGGCCTTCCATAAGAAGATTACAACCAATCTTGACAGGTATGGCTTACAGGTATGTTTCGAATTTTGTTCATGGTTAAGTTTATGATATGTTTGTCTTCATATCATTACAATACAATCTTGATTAATTACTAGACTTATCGTATTACCTTAATAGAATATATTCATTGATTAAGGTTTTGACACTTATGATTGTACTAATGCATTGTGATGTTGTATGAGGTTTATGTTGTTCGCTAAACATAAAAGGTACACCAAGAAAGACAAATCATGTTCTACTTCAAGAACATATGATCATGGTGACATGAAGACAAAGATTCATCCATTGTCATGGATCACATAGTAGATCTACTTACGAGGTATGTATAACTTGGTTCTACAATGGTTAACTTATGAGACATGCAGGTTACTAGCACAAGTCACTGAAGAGAACCAGAAGACATTATGCGGGTATGTTAGACATAACCAGCTAGCATGCTAATCCAAGTATGTTTTTCCTATATCAAGCTAGAATCCTACCTTGTGTTAGGATCTTATACTCTTGTGTTGTTGATAATGATTATTCATGAAGTCATAGGTTTGAATAGTCATGGTTGTATGCATATTATGTTTCTTACCATAATTGATGATATGACTAACCAGAAGAATCATGAAGGTATAGGTTTGAGTAATCACGGGTTTATGCATTGATGATTTAACTAATCAGAAGAGACCTATGATCAAATAACAATATGCATGAGTAAAAGAAGACTTCCATGAAACCTTGAATACTAATGTTTATTATCTGTGAATGATCATGACTATACATGTTTAAGATTATTGTGTTTTGATAGTATTAAGATTATACTAATAAATGTGTGATTATGTATGAGACCTCAAGGATAACACAATGATGATACTAATAAGCATGCATAGTGATTAAGGATGGATATAAGTTCAAGGACAGGTAATCCAGGAAGCAAAGATCAAGAGGGAGCACACTCTAGTTGTTCCTGCAAGAAAGCAAAGGAGCACACTTCAGTAGTTTCTGCAAGGATGCAGATATTCAGAGGGAGTTGACCACTTCTCACAATCCACATCAGAATGGAGTTGCAAAGATTCAGAGGGAGTCAACCCAACAATCAAACAAAGATAAGTATTTGAATTGTCATTTCTTACATAGTTGTTTGTTTAAATAATGTTATTCAATAATGTATATACTGATGTTCCTACAATTAGGTTGTGTATTATGCATATTAGAATAGTTGCATTGATGAACAGTATACTACTAATATACATGGGTAAGTGGCCTATGGCACTGTACAACATTCCATTGCTACTTATCTAGAATGAAACCTCTTTGCTGACATGTTGGGAGTTGTGCACACTCTTAACAATGTTTAGGTAGAGATTGGAAGGCATCTAGAAAGTTATGGGATATGGATAAATGTTGTATTGAAGCATTGGCTAAGATAATTGCATGACTGTATGAAATTGCATTGGCTAAGATATGTGTAAGAATTTGTTCTATGAGATGTTTTCTAATCATGCAATTTAACTTGTTGTGTAGGAAAGATCGTATACCATCACCTACAAAAGAAGGACTACAACATTTTTTCAACAACAAAGTTGTCTATTGAAAATATTGAAGATATTGAAGTTCCCAGTATCTGGGAAGGATGCCATGATCGAGGAGTACCAGTCGATCATGAATATGTTTGGGATGCAGTCCCAAGACCTGAAGGGGAGTCTGTAGTGACTTCCAAGAGGATCTACAAGATCAAGCATGCTGCAGGTGGTAGCATAGAGACTTTTGCTCCTGTAGCCAGATACACTTCCATTAAATCAGTACTTGCTCTGGCTGCAGTGATGAAGAGGAAGATACACTTTCTTGAATGGTGTAGTTGAAGAAGAAGTGTATGTGGTGCAACTACTTGGTTCTGAGACACATGACAGGGACTCATATATGTGCAGAAATTGGTATGGTAGGATAGACAGCTTTTTATCCAGTTTGGGCTTTACCAAGAGTAAAGCGGATTCCAACCTTTACTACAAGGTTGAGGAAGGCAATCCAGTGATACTACTTTGTATATGGATGACCTGTTTGTAACAGGTGAGGATAGATTGATTGGCGACACGCAATGGAAGCTTGCTGCCGAGTTAGAGATGAAGAACTTGGGTATGAAGCACTACTTTCTTGGTATGGAGGTGTGGCAGAGTGCAGATGGAATCTTCCTTGGACAAGGGAAGTATGCAGTATAGATCCTGAAGAGGTTCAGGATGATGGACTGCGAGGCTATGGCATCGAACCTAAAGCTTCTGTGTGATGCTTCATCTGAACCAGTTGATGTCACTATCATCAGATGATTGGGTCCTTGATGTACCTGACAAACACGACACCAGATATTTGCTTTGCGGTGAACACATTGAGCCAGTTCCTGACGGATCCGAGAGATGTTCACCTGGTTGCTGTAAAGCATATTTTGAGGTACCTGAAGGGTACAGTTGATTATGGGCTCAAGTATGATACGAATCAAAAGTTTAACCTGTAGGGTTATGTTGATTCAGATTGGGCAGGCAGTCCTGCAGATAGGAAGAGCACTTCTGGGTGCTGATTCAGTATGGGATCAAGTGTGATCTCTTGGTTTAGCAGGAAGCAGTCCTGCGTAGCACTGAGTACAGTCGAAGCTCCTGTATGTTGCGACAGATGAGCAGATTCTAGATGTGTTGACGAAGCCACTAGCCAGAGTGAAGTTCGAGTACTTCAGAGAGGCTTGGTGTTCTTCGGATTGATGACACTTCGAGGAAGAAGTGATGGACATTACAGAGGCCATTTCAAGCATGTTGGAAGGAGGATCCTTCACATGGCTATTGATGTAAGCACTGGATGATGAGCATCAGGACGATGCTCCAGTTACTGCTCTGTATATGCATCAGGATGATGCTGGATATGATTAGTAGGATCATTTATATGTATATGTATGTATGCATCATGTTGGATGCTGGATATGATCAGTTGGATCATTTATGTATGTATGCATCATGTTGGATGCTTGGACCATGTATCTGTATATGTATCAGGTGGATACATTGTATGATCACGTAGATCATGTATGTTGATGGATACATTGTGTGGATCATATATCTATGTATGTATCAGGTAGATACATTGTATATGATGATATTTATCAAGTAGATACTTGGTATGCATCAGGTGGATGCATTGTATGATATGGATGATCGTGGATGACGAGCTTCAGGATGTTGCTCTAGATGACTTGCAGTAGGATGTTGCAGTGATGATGATCAAGATGATCATGTATACATCAGGATGATGTATGGTGAGTATCAGGTTGATACTCTATGGCCATGGATCAGGTTGTGCAGATGAGCATATAATTTGGCCCTGGGATATCTAGCAAATGCTCTTTCGAGGTTTTGCTCTGGGAGGACATATAATTTGGCCCTGGGAGATCTACAGATAGTCTTTCGAGGTTTTGCGTATGGCATCTAATCTGGCCCTGGGATATCTGGCAGATGCTCTTTTGAGGTTTTGTCCTATGGCATATAATATGTCCCTGGGAGATCCGATAGGTTGGGTTGTGTGCCCGTAATAAGTCCTGGGATGCTCTTGCGAGGTTTTGCCATGACCACATATAATTTGTCCCTGGGAGATCCTATAGGTAGAGCTGTGTGCTCATAACAGCCTGGGATGCTCTTGCAAGGTTTTGTGGTGACCACATATAATCTATCCCTGGGAGATCCTATAGGTAGAGCTGTGTGCTCGTAACAGCCTGGGATGCTCTTGCGAGGTTTTGTGGTGAGGTCACATATAATATGGCCCTGGGAGATCCTATAGGTAGAGTCGTGTGCTCGTAACAGCCTGGGATGCTCTTTCGAGGTTTTGTGACTCACGTAATAAGTCCTGAGGATTCCACAATATGGCCGGTGATGACGAAGACCTGTAGGTGGTGGGCCTTATGAAAAAGGACTGGCTCTGTAGAACTTCCTATGACGAGTAGATTCAGAGATTGATTGAGATAGCAGCAGCAGTGACGATGATGATGACTCGATGATGATTATCCAGTGACGATGATCCAGAGAAGAAGACTTGTGCTAGAAGTCCTGTGTCGAGAAATACCTTCCTAGTTAAGAGGGAGTGTTGATTTATATGTAACTTCGGAATGTATTTCACATATATGTATATTGTATTCCTATATAGATGTTATTATTCCTCTATACGGAAGTGTCGTCATTTATATTGTAAGTGTCGTAACTTATACTTGATGGATTATTAGACCACCTTGTTGGGGTTGGCCCTGTATAAGTCATGTGGGTCAAAGGGTTATTAGACCACCCTATTGGGGGTCGGCCATGTGGGTCAAAGGGTTATTAGACCACCCTAGTGGGGGTCGGCCCAGTCAGCATTATGTTAAGTGGTTAAGTTGAGGCCGACCTAGTTGAGTAAAGGTCAAGTCAAGTTAGTGTATAAATAGAGAGTGTGTCTATCTCATTTTACACATTCTATTCTCTCACTCACACTTGGGAGAGTGGCGCACTTATGGAGGAGGAGGATCTGCTGCTAGGAGAAGACTATCTCTTGTATTCTGGTTGTATCATTGCTTTATCTATCTTTGAGGAAGTTATTGGGGTTTTTCACCTTTATGGTTTTCCCCAAGTAAACTCTGTGTCTCTTGTGTGCTTGCATTATTGTGTCCATGATTGATATGCTGTAGATTTGTTGTACATGTTGTTCTCTCAGTTAAGATCCTAGATCATATTGAAGTAAATTTTGAAAATTTAACACCTAGAAGGATGACCTCGGAAGAAGCTTTCACAGGAGTGAAACCAGAAGTGGGCCACCTCCGGATCTTTGGTTGTCCAGTCTATATACATGTGCCCAAGGAGAAGAGGACAAAGTAGAACCTTCAGCCAAGAAGGGAAATTTCATGGGATACAGTGAATCTTCAAAGGCATACAAAATCTACATCCCAGGATCCAGACAGATCGAAGCCAGCAGGGATGTGTCCTTTGAAGAAGAAATGGTTGTCAGGAAAGGCAAAGGATCAGACATGGAGATCGATGATGAGGAAATGCTAGAACCAAAGGAGATGAGATCATCTCCCCCTCCAGTTCACAGGGAGTTAACAAAGAAGGATGAACCCATCGATCCCATTGATCAAATTGAGCCAATTGATGTTCCCAGAGATATTGCAGTAGGTCGGAAGAGGCCTAGATGGGCACAACAAACTTTGCAGGATGCAGAGGGGCATGAAGCTCCACATGGTACTTTTCGAGAAAGTAAAATACCTCAGAGGTTCTCCAATTATGTAGCATTGATGAGTCACATCATTGAGTCAGAACCTACCACTTATGAAGAAGCATCCAAACACCAAGTTTGGCAGGATGCCATGCTGGAAGAATACCAATCCATCATGAAGAATGATATGTGGGAGGTTGTGCCGAGACTTGAGGGGAAGTTACTAGTGACTTCCAAGTGGTTATACAAAATCAAGCATGGAGCAAATGGGAGTGTTGAAAAACAGAAGGCTATATTTGTTGCCAGATGGTTCTCTCAAAAAGAGGGAGTCAATTATGATGAAACATTTGTTCATGTGGCTTGATATACTTCCATCAGATCGATCATTGCTATTGCTTCAGCTATGGGATCGAAGTTGCATCAGATGGATGTCAATACATCCTTTCTCAATGGTGTTATTGAGGAAGAAGTATATATTGAACAACCAAAAGGGTTTATTGTCCATGGAAAGGAGACTCACGTATGTAGATTGAAAAAGGCCATGTATGGACTCAAGCAAGCACCTCATGATTGGTATGGACAGATAAACGGATTCCTGGTGAGTTTGGGATTCACCCAGAGTGATGCAAACCCCAACCTTTACTACAAGGTTGTGGATGATGAACCACTGATTTTGGTCCTTTATGTTGATAACCTGTTTCTCACTAGAAGTGAGAAACTTATCGTACGGTGTAAGAAGAAACTTGCCTCTGAGTTTCAAAATGAAAGATCTTGGATTGATGCATTACTTCTTGGGATTAGAAGTATGGCAGAGGCAGAAGGAGATTTTCCTAGGTCAAGGAAAATACACCATAGATATTCTGAAGAGATTCGGGATGTTGGACTACAAGTCCATGGCCACTTCGATGGATGAAAATTTGAATAAGTTGAGGGATTCTGCTTCAAATTCAAATTTGATTGATCCCACTATGTATCGCCAGCTAATTGGCTCCTTAATGTATTTGACGAACACCAGACCAGATATATGTTTTTCTATGAATGCCCTCGGCCAGTTCATGTGTGAGCCGAGGCAGATTCACTAGATTGCTGCAAAACATGTGCTCAGATACTTGCATGGCACTGTGGGATATCGTCTGAGATATCCTTTAGAGTGTGACTTGATATTGTAAGGGTTTACAGACTCAAATTGGGCCGGATGTGCTGCAGATAGGAAGAGTACTTTCGAATGTTGCTTCAATTTGGGTTCTGCAGTGATTTCCTGGTGCAGCAGGAAGCAAAACTCGTAACACTTAGTACTACATAGGCTGAGTACATGGCTGCTAATACAACAACCCGAGAAGCAGTATGGTTTCGAAAACTCCTTGCAAGATTGTTTGGCTAGATTCTAGAGCCAACTGTGATTCACTGTCATAACCAGAGTTGTGTGGAGATGTCAGTGAATCATGTATTCCACGACATGTTGAAGCATATAGAGATTTGGTATCACTTCATTCATGATATGGTGCAGAAAGGTGCAGTTGAGTTACAATATGTTCCGACAAATGACCATAATGTAGATGTTCTCACCAAGCCTCTTCCCAAGATAAAGTTTGAATACTTTCGTGGAAGACTTGGAGTGGAAGAGAACGTGTCTCTCCTTGAGAGGGAGAGATGGCATAGAGTTGTTTACCCTACTTTCACCCAGGTGCCTCTACTTGTCCAGGTTCTCAACCAGGTATAGGATAAATCGCATCGGAAGATGAGACAAACATGCAATAGATGGTCGGGTTCCACCTAGGTGCCTTTACTAGTCCAAGTTCTCAGACAGGTATGGGAGAAATCCCATCGAAAGATGAGACAGACAGGTAGTATATGGTTGGGTTACACACAGGTGCCTCTGCTCGTCCAGGTTCTCAGCCAGGTATGGGAGTAATCCCATTGGAAAATGAGACGAAAAGGTAGTAGATGGTCGTGTGATGATTGCACAAGTACCTCTACTTGTTTAGGTTCTCATCCAGGTATGGGAGTATCCCATCGAAATATGAGACAAACAGGTAGTAGATGGTCGTGCACCACTGCTCGTCCAAGTTCTCATCCAGGTATGGGAGGATCCTATCGGTAGATGAGATGGACATGTAGCAAATGGTAAATCCTATCTCTCGGACATCCAAGTAGGATGGAGAGACTACTCTTGGACTCACCTAAGGACTGGTGGAGTTGATGCATAATGACACATCTCGAAGGACTGAGACTGTGTTGACAACCTTCAGTATGTATAGAGATGATTGAGACAATATAGATGTACAGATGAAACCTAGATGATCGTGATGTTGATGATGACTGAAGAATACCTTCCTTAATGAGAGGGAGTGTTGGAATTTGTGCAACTTCAGAAGTTATTCTTATTGTATTTTATTATAATTGATTATACCACCTAAGGGAGTTGAACTTGATGTAATTATTCATGTAAACCCTAGAAAGAATAATGTAAAGCTTGGGGAGAAAACAAAGTAAAGAAAAAAATTATTAGATTCATTTTATATTCCCCCAAGTGAGGTCGGCCCAGTCAAGTTAGACAAGTCGGCCCTGTTGAGTAAAAAGCCAATTTGGTACTTGTATAAATAGAGGGAAAGTTCACCTCTTTATTCACTCATTTTCACTCAAGACAAGTTCGCATCACTTGGAGAGAGATTCACACCTGCAGCTATGAGAAGACATTTTGGGGTTTCTACTTGGAAAGTACTTCCATCTTTTATCTCTCATCATTGTACTATGTTCTTGGAATTATTCATCTCTATACAAAGGTTGCTGGGTTTTCTCCTGGTTGGGTTTCCCAGGATGAATTCTTGTGTTCCTTGTTTTTGTGCTTTGTCTTTCTTGTAGTGATCCTATTGATTTTATGCAATTGAATTATTATGCTATAATTGTATGAAACACTAACAGGCTAGTGCGTCTTGATCCTTCCCTTAATGCTTTTCCCTGGTTGTATGCTTCAAAGCTACACACAATAAAATGTCATGTATATATATTCCCATGTAGCATCACATGCCTTAGAAGGTGCACATGGAAAGATTGCATTGATATATATATATCCAATTATCGTAACAAGTTTCATTTCAACACGTGCTCAAGTTCAATCAGTTACCTAGGGTTTGGTTTTGTTTGCCAAAACAAAACTTGGTCATAGTGTGGCATATGGAACTCATATGAAATTCATAATGGATAGTATGTCATAGCCAACAAGTACTAGATAATTAATAATCTGTCACAGTGTGATTGAGTGTTAGGGTGTATGCCTCACAACTCCCACCCTCACAACCTGCATCCTTGATCCCTCAATCAACATTTTGAAGACTTGTTAGAAGAAACAAAGTCATTGTTTGTCAACATTCTAGTGAATCTTTAGTATGAAACATTGATTGAATTTAATTTGTATATTATTAATTGTTCTAAAGGTAAGATCAATAATATGTAATATAAAAATGATTAAAAAGTTTTAAAAAAATTATGATCAATTGTCCCAAAGTAGGTCATTCGATGTAACAATTAGATTTAAGCCTAACATCAAACTTGACTCAAATATCCTTCTCCACCTTTCACTTGGAAAACTATTTTAGATTGTATTATTTTACTAATAAAATGCTTAAAAAATTACAAGGGTGAAAGTTGCATTGTAGCTAAGTCCCTTCCAAAGGGATGGTGAAGGATGCTACAGAATGCTAGATGTGGGAGCGAGCCAGAAGGGCTACATGGAAGTGGGCGGGACGTGAGAGCAGAAGCATCGGAGTGGGAGGGTATAGGAGAGTCGTCGGCAATGTTGAGCTTTAGCATCGGAGTGGGAGGGTATAGCAGAGTCGTTTGCAATGTTGAGCTTTAGCATTGGAGGGATATGGATTAAGGCAACAATCTCTAGGCACGTGGAAAAACAACGCAACTTGAGACCATAAGCATTAGAGAAATAGGGAATTGTAATTGAAGTAGTTTGATATGGCTAGGTCTAGGCGCCACCTTTCTTCGACTGCATTTGAAGATGGAGAGGATACTGTTAGTCACCTTTTGGAGAAGAAGCTCGACTTTAATGCAACTAGATTGTTGTGCATTTCTTGTTTATGCTTACTTGTGTTACCGACTCTTGTTTCTTTGAGTTACAACACCCTTTCGCATGAATCAAATACTATTCAAAATCAGATCTCACAGCTGCAGCAAAATCCCACTCGCATTGTTGAGGAACAAGACATGATTGGAACTCATAATGAAGAAAACAATGTGCTAGAAGAAGATCGAATAGAAAACAACTAGCTGCCAGGTGTCGATAGACATACAAATGAATGAGATTTGAACAAGGAAAATGAAAGTAGCTCATCAATAATCGAAGGTAGTCATTTTTTAACCATTTTAGATTTTTTACCTTTGTCCACTATCGATTTATGTGAAATATTAGCCATTGAAAAGAGAATGATTCATGGCTCACATAATATGACATTTAGTTTAGAACAAAAATTAACGATTGCTGAAATTATTTATTCTTTGTTTTGAAATAATACTTTTTCTCATATTTTACTTCTTATGGAGGGTTTTACTTATGTAGTATAGGGGGATTTACTTGGGCAGTAAATAATATTTGTTTATGGATTTTATTTGGTATGTTATGGCCATTTCCATGAGATCCACTCCTACTCACGTCAAATTTCCACTTATCTTTTAGTTTTATTGATTTAGTTTAAACCTATATAGAATTACTAACTCATTCTCTTCTTCTAACGCCACTAGGGTTTTTTTTTTCACACAGGAAAACCAACTTTTTATTCATTAAAAAAGTTGTATCAGTGGATATACATAAAAGACATGCGAGGCAAGAGCCATTCACCACCAAAATGTCCAGTTCAGATCTTACATAAATAAGAGTGTTCATAATCACACATAATGATGACCATCAGGAGAGCTAAAGTCCGATAAACCGGTCCAATGCAACATAAAGTGTCGATGGCCGAAGACATAGCAAATACAGAAGGGGGCCCAAAACCAAATTGCGATCAGTGCAGTATTACCTCAGCGGAAACTAAGACCATGAACATCCACCACACGCTCGTTCACCAGCTCCTCCACGTGTAGGATCCCATCCATATCAGTCGGAGACCGCTTGGAGAGGGAATCCGCCAGGGAGTTGTGATCTCTATATATGTGAATGATGGAAAACTGCACAAAATCATTAATCAAGGCCCTGGTCTTCTCCATACATGGCTTCGGGACCAGCGAGTGTAAGGTCAAAAGTCCACATGCCCAATCCATAATACAATCGGAGTCACCGAAAACTCTAAGGGAAGATAGTCCTTTCCGAGCAGCAAAAAACAAGAGTCCCCACAACACTAACAATTTAGCTCGTGTGTTGGTGCAAATACCAGCCAAGAAGTAAAGCGGGAACCAATGCCAAGATGATAGCTTAAGAACACATCCAGCCCCACATAGAGAGTTTTTGCAAGTTCCATCAAAGTAACCCACATGAAATAGAAAGGTGTCCTCGTTAAAACAATTATGCTTCAGTCTCGACATTGTAGTCTCGATCACATGTTACTTAAAACAAGTAATAATGCGAGCGACTGTCAGTGCAAATGATGGAGTCAAATGATAAAAGATAAACCTGTTACGTGCGAGCCAGACACCCCATATAACAAAGGATACCAAAGGAACAAGATTGGAGTGTGAAGCCAACCAATGGAGGAATTTTGTCTTGAAGCTGAGGTTACTCCACTGGAAATAAAAACCATAGTGATTCTCCAAAAGGAACTAGATACGAAGAAAGGAAGGATGGGAGTCGAAAAGGTGATCCGTTGACTCAACCTCATTAAAACAAATAAAACACACGCCAGGACCCTCAAAGCCCCGCTTCCTCAGATTGCTCCAGGTTAATATTTTGTCAAAGAATGCCGACCAGGTAAAACACTTAAGCTTCATCCGCCCATACAAGAGCTTCTTGGTCCATCTAGTAGCAAATCCATCACAACAATCTCCCAGCTGGAGATGATAAGCCAATTGAGAAGTTACATCGCTAGTATTACGGTTATGTGCCCAGACCAAAGAGTCCTCACAGTCAGCGAGGTGAATACCAGCCCAAAACAGAGTCAACAAGAAATGGTCCCATTCAGCCATAAGAGTGGAATCAAGACAGAGATCCGTGGAGGACTTCCACCGTGTACAACCATCCATAACACAATCAGCTGCATATTTAAGAACGATAATATCCCGCCGATGCAATGCATTGACCAGAGCCAGCAATAACATACAATCCTCCATACCAAGTATAGGATCTACATGTACAAAGATCAAGACTCCATTCCCTACAGTCCAGGAAATGGAATGGTTAATAATGGGCATGGCTTTTAAAAGACCGCGCCACAGAGGGGAAGCGTTAATAGTAGTCCAGTGATGAGTGCGAAGCTAGAACGAGGTAGGGAGCCTCTTCAAGTACTTACATCTAATAATAGTTCCCCAAAGCCCAGTGTCGAAGAGACTTCTCCAAAGACTCTTCGTACAAATAGATCGATTACAATAATCCATATGCCAAATGCCCCAGCCCCCCAACTCCAGTGGACAAGCCAAATGGTCCCAAGCAGGAAGATGGAACTTATGGCTCGTTGTTGCAGCAACATCCCTCCCCAAAATTCTGTAGATATTGGGGCCCCTCCTTTTTATTTTCCTAAGAAAGTCTGGTTAAAAGGATTAAACCTCCTTTGAAAAAGCTTTTGAACTTAGTTTTGTTTCAAGTGGGGAATTTGCTTTTAAAAGTTTGAAGTTTTTCTTCTAAGTCAAAAAACTTAAATTTCTCTCCCGAAATGGCGGAAGAACTGAAAGTTCTCTCTTGAAACAGCGGAAACACTTGTAAAAGTTTGCCACAACGGGCGCCCTCTTACCAAGTCCACCGACCATCCCCTTTGCAGAAAATACTTACCAAACTCTTTCGTTGCTTGCGGAAGAACTTACCGAGTCTTTTCGCAACAGTGGAACAACTCAAGAAGCTCCGCCGTGATAAGATTTCGGGAGAATCAATTTCGGAAGAACTCGCAAAGTCCTCCCGAAACGTCGAAACAACTCAAGAACTTGCGCCGCAAATGTTTCTAGCTGGATGATTCTGGAAGAACTCGTCAAACCTTTCCGCAAAAGCGGAGCATCTTTCGTTTCTCTCCCGCAATAAGCAAAGTCTCCCACATTCGAACTCTAAGTTCCCCCTGCGCTTTGGAAGAAACTCACGAAGTCCGCTCGCAACAGCGGACGGGACTCATCTTTTTCTGCCGATATTGATGGTCGCGCATAAATGCCAAAAGGATGGAAGTGACCCCTCCGTACAAGTAATTAACCTCGTCATAGTTTCGCCACCTACCCAATTTATTGCCCACACGTACCAATCTCAATATAAGGGTGGCGGGTTTTCTATTGTACCATTGTTAGATTTTGATTCGGAGTACATCATTTCAAAGTTGTGTGAATCGATGCGCTCCAGCTCAGCTCACTTGCCACCAAGCCAACCCCGTTTTCACCGTTATTTCACTACCAGGTAAGTTCTTCTATCGTTAATATTGTCTTATCTATACGTCAAAGCTTTTTCGGGTGTTTTTCGTCTCATTACGTGACCTTTGGGCACTTGTAGTAGACTATCCTTAGAGCTTTACAGCCGTTACAGCCCCATAGTTTTCTCATTGCTGGTAGCTAGAAGTAATGACCAAGCCAAATCACTCTCTGTTGGCCCATTGTTAATTCAATCCTGGTTAGTCCCACCGGCCGCAGTGCCATCGCACGCCTGCCCAAGACAAGTCGATGCACTCAAACCAAGTTTTTTCACATTTAAACGAGAGAAAGTGCCAGTCATAGCTGGCTGAGATACTCAACCAGTCAGCTACTTGGCTTGGATACCAGTCATTAAAAAAAAAACGGTTGCGTTATATGTTTTTGCTTCCTCATAAGATTTATCAATCCTAGCCAACCTGCCCCTTCATGCGCTAGCCATTAGAAGTGCCTATAATGAAGGGAAGCCTATCTTCAAAGATGAGGAGGGAAATAAGTTTTATGCGTCATACGCCCACCTTTTTCGGAAACATCTCAAAAGGTTCCTTCCCTCCTTTTCCTCCCTAGAATGATAAAGTCCGATGGACATATTATGTTTTCTTGGATAATCTATGTTTGGTTTGCTTCCCCAGCATGCAGCCTTATAATTTTCCTTTCTTCTTATATGTATCATTAGCATGCTAAATCCGTCTTGCTCTATGTTACACTCTCATAATGATTTACAATTTTATATTCATTCACATATGGTTGCTGACAGGGATAAGCCATGATGCCAAAAGGTAGCAGAAAGAAAGCTAAAATGATGGAGCTAGAACCAGTGCAACCAAGGACTGAAACTCTTTTTCAAGACACAAAGTGCACTACTGGCGTCCCTCCAGAGGTCCGGTGAGGAGATGTTTACCGGATGATTAGGGACCAAGATATTCCAGACGTGCTATTAGAAGAGGAGCAAATCTACCTCAACATCAGAACCTCTGGCATAGCCAGGGCTTCTACTCGCCCTTAGTTGTTCCCGTGCTCAGAAGTAATCGGGTGGATATTGGAACATGCCAACCCACAAACTAGAGTGTTGCAGGACAACAAGGGAGAGACATTCGCTTCCTTCCATCTAGCTTATATTGCGGTAGCCTACAAATTCTCACGTCCCCAGCAAGCACTAAACGATGAATGGTTGGGACAGATGAATAATCTCGAGATGGCTAAGAGGCTGTTAATTACAGGAAAGCAACCGAGGAAGAGAGATAATGATGAATATGACGTTCAGAGCCTAAGACCTCCTTTTAGGTTAATTGCCCTGATGTTAAGCAGAATTTTCGGTATGCCCAATGGCACTGTATATAGGATACAGTGGGCCCCCATAATCCACTTCATAACATTCAAAGGAACTGTGTTTGATTGGGCTACTATTCTCTCGGATAGTTTGGCATCCACATTGGCCGTAGCTAGAGAAGGTTTTGCCTTAAAAAAGTCAGAATTTTACATGTCTTCATATCTCATTGATTGCATTTTGGCCAAGCTCTCTTTACCCAGGCTAGGTTGCACGTGGGATCAAGCCAACACCCCGGCATACACTGCCTATAAAATAATGTGGGCTCAAAATTACAGAGCAAACTATAAGCTCATCTGTGAAGAGTTCATCATGCCTCTGTATGAGCAGATGTTCAATGAAGAGCCCAATTGCCTGTCAGAGAATGCCATGGAAGTCCTAGAAAATTATGGCGATTTCTACTTCTCAGAAGAGGGCTCCTATATCAGGATGTTTCGAGGTACCAAGCCACCATATCTTTTTCCAAAATATGCTACTGATTATGTAGTCCTGAAAGAAGCAGTTAGGCAAGTTTTCCTTGATGGAATAGGAGGAGTGCTTAATAAGCAGCATAAGGCTTCCTTCCCCCCTTTGCCTTTCTGTATAGGAGCCTATAAATTCTCAGGAGTTACAACAGTCGAAGAGTTCATTCATGAGTTGAAAGCTTTTCACTTTGGTGAGGTAATCTTCCATAGATATGACAGGCGAAGCAAGGTTGCTGAGCATTGCAAGGAGGTATATGCTCATTTTGAGTATGCCCATTACTATGATGCCGAGGAAGAAGTGTTCAGGGAAATCAACAACATGACTGAATTGTAGATTTGTTGTCACGGCGGTGGAGCTAGCTCTAGCTCTGCCCCAGCCCGAGAAGCCAGCCTCCAGAAAGAAAGGGAAGCGGCTGAAGCCCTGGCCCGTGAGGAGCAAAGATTGAAAGAAGAAGCAAGATTGCAGCAGGAAGTCAAAGAAGCAAGATTGCAGAGGGAAGCAGAGGAAGCAAGGCAGCATAGGGAAGCAGAGGAAGCAAGGCAGCAGAGGGAAGCAGAGGAAGCAAGATTGCAGCAGGAAGCTTAGGAACAAGAGCAGAGGGAAGAAATTGAGAATCAGCAGCAAGATGGGGAGCACAAGGAAGGCTTAATGCTGAAGAAGAGCAAAATCCTGAAGGAGAGCAAAATGCCAAGGGAGAAATAAAGGCCAACGAAGATGCTCAGGCAGGTTGCTCTGGCACCCAAGATATGGAAATAGACTCGTCTCAGGTGGTACAGACCCCACCTGCAGAGGCAGAAGTCCATATAAGATAACTCCCAATTATCCCTTTCACCCCATCCAAAGATCATACTGTGTCTCGATGGGATAAATTTGTGTACTATAAGAAGAGGAAGGCTGTGGTCCTGAAATCGGAAGAGAGGATAAAGAGACTTTTCCAGGCAGACATTGTCACCCAGCGAGAAACCACAGTCATGTAGAATACAAACAAGGCTCCCATAGCCATGGCATCCGCTGCTGTGTCGGCAACAAAAGCAACAGAAGATAATGTGATTGACATGGTCAAAGAGTTTGAGTCAACAAAGAGGAGAGCTCGCATGCTACAACATACTGTGGCTAATGAGCAGGCTTATAGGGATCTTGTAGTAAACAAATATAATCGCCTAACTGCTGATCATAAGGAGTTGTCGGATAAGTATCGACATTTGGAAGTAGAAAAGGAGCACCTGGCAATTCAGATGATGGTTCTAGAAGCAGAAAAGAATGATTCTGAAGCTAGAGTCTTTCACCTATAAGTAGATAAACAGGCAATGGTTGAGCAGTTAGAGCAAGCAGAAAGCAGAGTGATAGATATGTCTCCCTTTCATGAATAGTCTTGTGACATCTTAAGCCAAATGCATGCCACACAAGAACTGATAACTGAGGAGGTGTGCAGGCTCAAGACCATGTTGGTTAGGTTGAAAGAAGTCAATGCCGAAGCCATCAGGTTTAAATGCAAATACACTCGGGTTAAAGCAAACATCCTGAGCCAGATGGAGTGGAGAGAAGGGAAGGTGGATTTCCCTAAGCAACTCCCATTCAAATCTGTAAATGGTTTTGTTAAATTTTGAGCATTAATTCAATATACTCTAGGATCTTTACTGAGAGAATAACGTGTACAATATATCAATGCATAAAAATCATATCAAGCATGTCAAGCATCACAAGAATCAAAAGCATGAGAGACAAGAGACACAGAGTTTCCGTGGGGAAAAACCTAAGGTGAAAAACCCCACAACTTCCTCAGAGATAGAGAGAGCAATGGCTCAACCAAAGTACAACCAAAATACACTGAGATAGTCTCCTAGTAGCAGATGATCCTCCTCCTCACTAGTGCGCCACTTTCTGAGTGAGAGAAGTATTAGTTTCCGAATGATCCAAATAGAGATCTCTCGATCTCTATTTATACTTAAACTGTTTTCCCAATACCCTTATGGGGCCGACTTGTCTAGTTAGGTACATCAATTACATATTACATAAAATAGGGCCGACCCCACACATGGTGGTCTAATAACCCATCGACAAGTTCACACACTTGCGACACTTGTCAATACACATGACAACACTTCCTTATAGAGGAATAACACATCTCTTATAGGGGTACAATAAATATATATGAAATACATTCCAAAGTTACATATACATCAACACTCCCTCTTAACTAGGAAGGTATTTCTCGACATAGATCTACTAGACAAGTCTTCTTCTTGGGATCATCGTCATCATCATCGTCACTGCTACTGCTATCTCAACCAATATCTAACTCTACTCGTCATAGGAAGTTCTACAGAGCCAGTCCTTTTTCATACTGGATGTAGGCCCACCACCTGTAGGTCTTCGTCATCACTGGCCATACTGTGGAATCCTCAGGACTTATTACGTGTGTCACAAAACCTTGCAAGAGCATCCCAGGCTGTTACGAGCACACAACTCTACCTATAGGATCTCCCAGGGCCATATTATATGTGACCTCACCACAAAACCTTGCAAGAGCATCCCAGGCTGTTACGAGCACATAGCTCTGCCTATAGGATCTCCCAGGGACAAATTATATGTGGTCACCATAAAACCTTGCAAGAGCATCCCAAGCTGTTACGAGCACACAACTCTATCTATAGGATCGCCCAGGGATAGATTATATGTGGTCATGGAAAAACCTTGCAAGAGCATCCCAGGACTTATTACGGGCACACAACCCAACCTATCAGATCTCCCAAGGACAGATTATATGCGATAGGACAAAACCTCGAAAGAGCATCTGCCAGATATCCCAGGGCCAAATTATATGCCATAGGAAAAACCTTGCAAGACTATCTGCAGATCTCCCAGGGACAAATTATATGTCCTCCTAGAGCAAAACCTCGAAAGAGCATTTTCTAGATATCACAGGGCCAAATTACATGCCATAGGAAAAACCTTGCAAGACTATCTGCAAATCTCCCAGGGCTAAATTATATGCTCATCTGCACCTGATCCACGGCCATAGAGTATCAACCTGATACTCACCATACATCATCCTGATGTACACATGATCATCCTGATCATCATCACTGCAACATCCTGCTGCATATCATCTGGAACAACATCTTGAAGCTCGTCATCCATGATCATCCTGATCATACAATGCATCTACCTGATGCATACCAAGTATCTACTTGATACATATCATCATACATGATCTACCTGATCATACAATGTATCCACCTGATACAAATACAAATACATGATCCACGTGATCATACATGATCTACCTGATCATACAATGCATCCACCTGATACATATACAGATACATGGTCCAAGCATCCAACATGATGCATATACATACAAATGATCCAACCGATCATATCCAGCATCCAACATGATGCATATACATATAAATGATCCAATTGATCATATCCAGCATCCAACATGATGCGTACATACATATAAATGATCCAACTAATCATATCCAGCATCCAACATGATGCGTACATACATATACATATAAATGATCCAACTGATCATATCCAGCATCCTCCTGATGCATATATAGAGCAGTAACTAGAGCATCGTCCTTATGCTCATCATCCAACGCTTACATCCACATCCATGTGAAGGATCCTCCTTCCAACATGCTTGGAATGGCTTCTGCAAATGTGTCCATCACTTCTTCCTCGAAGTGTCATCAATCCGAAGAACACCAAGCCTCTCTCTGAAGTACTCAAACTTCACTCTGGCTAGTGGTTTCGTCAGCACATCTGCAATCTGCTCGTCCGTCGCAACATACAGGAGCTTCACAACTCCTCTCTGCACCATATCCCTGATATATTGATATTTGATCTCTATGTGTTTCGACCTGTCATGAAATACTGGGTTCTCAGACAACTTCACACAACTTTGGTTATCATAGAAGATACCAGTAGCATTCAATGGGAGATCAAATAACTCAGACAGTAGCTTCCGTAGCCATACTGCCTCATAACTAGCTGAACAGGCTGCAACATACTCTGCCTCAGCTGTACTTAGTGCTACGCAGGACTGCTTCCTGCTAAACCAAGAGATCACACCTGAGCCCATACTGAAGCAGCACCCGGATGTGCTCTTCCTATCTACAACACTGCCTGCCCAATCTGAATCAACATAACCCTGCAGGTTAAACTTTTGATTCGCTTCATACTCGAGCCCATAATCCACTGTACCCTTCAGGTACCTCAAAATATGATTTACAGCAACCAGGTGAACACTCCTCGGATCCGTCAGGAACTAGCTCAATGTGTTCATCGCAAAGCAAATATCTGGTCTCATGTTCGTCAAGTACATCAAGGACCCAATCATTTGATGATACATAGAGACATCAACCGGCTCAGATGAAGCAGCACGAAGAAGCTTCAGATTTGATGCCATAGGTGTGGCCATGGCCTCGCAATCCATCATCCCGAACCTCTTCAGGATATCCACAGTATATTTCCCTTGTCCAAGGAAGATTCCATCTGTACTCTACCACACCTCCATACCTAGGAAATAGTGCATCATCCCCAGGTCCTTCATATCGAACTCAGCAGCAATCTTCCTCTTTGTATCTGCAATCAATCTGTCATCGCCTGTTACAAACAGGTCATCCACATATAGGAGTAGAACCACAGGATTCCCTTCCTCAACCTTATAGTAAAGGTTGGAATCCGCTTTACTCTTAGTAAAGCCCAAACTAGATAGGAAACTGTCCATCCTACCATACCATGTTCTGGGAGCTTGCTTCAAGCCATACAAGGATTTTTTCAATATGCACACATATGACTCCCTGTTATGTGTTTCGAAACCGAGTGGCTGCTCCACATATACTTCCTCTTCAACTACACCATTCAAGAAAGCAGTTTTGACATCCATCTGGTGTATTTTCCATTTCATTGCTGCAGCCAGGGCAAGTACTGTTCTGATGGAAGTATACTTGGCTACAGGTGCAAAAGTTTCTTCATAATCTATTCCCTCTTTCTGAGAGAAGCCACGAGTTACGAAACTTGCTTTGTATTTCTCTACACTGCCATCTGCAACATGCTTGATTTTGTAGATCCATTTGGAGGTCACAACAGACTTCTCTTTAGGTCTTGGGACAACATCCCAAACATCATTCTTCATTATTGATTGGTATTCCTCAACCATGGCATCCTTCCATTCTTTCTTTTCCGCTGCTTCTTCATAATTGGAAGGTTCTTTGTTCATAATGTCACAGAGTAAAGCAACATAGCTGGTATGTGATCTGGTTCTCTTCTTTGCTCTATGTTCTTCTTCTGGAATGCCAAATCTTTCTGCATCTTGAATGAGCTCTCTAGCCCATGCAGGTTTCCTCTTGTGAGAGTTATTCTCACGGGGTGGATCTACAGGGTTCTTGCAGATCTTCAAACTCACGAACAACTTCTGGAATTGCTTCAGTCATGGTAGTGTCTTGAAATCTAGTTTCCTTAGGTTCTTCATAAACTTCGATAGGTGCCTTCCTTGATTTGATGAATGCCGAGTTTTCATCAAATGTTACATCCCTGCTGACATCAATCTTCTTGAACCCTGGAAAGTATATTCTGTAATCCTTCGAGCTTTCACTGTAACCCACAAAGATACCCTTCTTTTCTAAAGGATCTAGCTTGGTCCTCTTTTGCTTTGGGACATGTGTGTATATTGGACAACCAAATATTCTGAGATGGCTGACTTCAGGTTTCTTACCAGAAAAGACCTCTTCTGGTGTTTTGTTGTCCAATATCTTGTGGGGTGTTCTGTTCTGTACATATACAGTTGTTCTAGCTGCTTCTGCCCATAGATGCATAGGTAGGTCCTGGTCATGCAGCATTGCCCTTGTTGCTTCCATGATTGTTCTGTTCTTTCTTTCTGCAACTCCATTTTCTTGTGGATTGTAAGGAGCAGTCAACTCCCTCTTAATCCCTGAATCACTGCAAAGCTTCTTGAAGTCACCTGAGGTAAATTCTCCACCGTTGTCGGATCTGAATGTTTTGATCTTCTTGTCAATTTGATTCTCCATCAAGGTTTTGAATTCCTTGAACTTATCAAACACCTCATCTTTGTTCTTCAGGAAGTATACCCAAGTCTTCCTTGAGAAGACATCAATAAATGAGACATAGTAAACATACCCACTCAGAGAACTGGATGACATAGGACCACATACATCTGAGTGGATGATTTTCATGATACCTTTTGCCTTGCTTTCACTGCTTGGGAAAGCCTTCTTAATGTTCTTACCTTTTGCACATCCTTTGCAAACACCTTCATGTTTGGTCTTGATTTCAGGAAGACCCTCTACAACCTTGCTTACAATTGGAAGTGCTCTATAATGCATATGAGCAAGTCTTCTATGCCAAAGTTCACTTGGCTCCATGGAATCATGTACCATGGCATGTTCAGGTTGACCCTTCAATTTATACAATCCTCCCTCTTGCTCTCCAATCACTACTGCATCATCGATTGTTTTACCCTTTGGCCACATTAGGACTTGGCCATCTACAAATGCAACCCTCATGCCTTTCGCATCCAATGCAGAGATGGAGAGAAGATTCTTCTTGAGCCCAGGTACATAAAGGACTTCTTTCATCTTGAAAGATTTTCTAGAATCTAGGTTATAGGAGGCTTCACCACTTCCTTTGATTGGGTATTGATAATCATCCCCAAGTTTCACCTTATGGGGTGATTCATGTTCAGATAGGTTTACAAAAGATTCCTTAAACCCAGTCATGTGTTTGGAAGCACCACTGTCAATTAACCAATCATTACAACCATGGGAGATAGTACCTGTGAGAGCAGAGATTAGGACATACTCTTCTTCACTTGATGAGTCATCTTCACTTTCTGTCCTAGCTTTCTTCTTTGGAGGTTCATCATCTTCGGCAGCATGAGCATGGAACTTTCTTTTGTTGCCCTTCTTCTTCTTGCTGGAGTTGATGTTATCCCTTTTGTTCTTGGGACATTCTGAAGCAAAGTGACCCTTCTCATTGCATGTGAAACATCTTATATCCTTCTTATTCTTTTGTTGGTTGTGATAGGATCTCTTATAGTGAGAGTGCTCCTTCTTGGGCTTGCTTCTTTTGGTGTGGGCTGCGAGAGCTTGATCTTCACCTCCCATCTTTTCTTCACGATCTACAAGCCTAGCTTCTTCTTGAGAGCATTCCTCCCACAATTTACTGAAAGAGATCAATTTCTTTCTTGCACAGATTCCTTGAATAAAGGAGTCCCATGACCTAGGAAGGCCATTAAGTGTGCTCATAACAACTTCACCATTATCCACTACATCTACAGCTTCAAGTTGTTCCTTGATCTGAGAGACGTTGGAGAAATAGGATTGAATGGTTTCTCCATTTGACATCTTGACCCCTTTCAATTGATTCCGCAGGGTCATCTTCCGATTTATGTTCTTCCTTTCAAACAGCTTGGTCAAAGAGTCAAACATAGCCTTGGGTGTCTTTAGAGATGACACATGTGGAATAAGATGGTCCTTGATAGAATCAGCAATGATTCTCTTTGCCTTGACCAAGTTCTTCTTATGCAATATCTTAGCCTCTTCATCCTCTGGGATAGGGATGTCTTCTTTTATATATGAGTCCAACTCATTTTGTTCCAGGATTAACCCAATCCTATACTTCCAAGCTCGGAAGTTATCAGCCCCTTCAAGCTTATCCTCAAGCTTGGTGTGGAGAGACATCTTAAAGAGTACTCCAAATGGAAATAGAAAAGATTTAGGTCTTACCACTTGAATTGCTGAAAACTAGATCTGGTCCTGGATTAGGGTTTGTCGAAAAAACCCTAAAAATTCAAAATGTAAATTTCAACTTTCTGAAAGGATAGAAAGATGCGCCTTGATGAACTGATCATTCTGGTGTATTCAGAATTTGAGATCTGCAAAGCTACAACCTTCAAAACTACCTTTCTGTCTTCCCAGATTCACTAAGGAGGACCCTGAATTAGGGTTTGAGTTTCCCGGAGATCTACCCAGCCAAAAATCTCGATCCAAAGCTCTAAACTTCGATTTTTGCAAGGAGCTTCCAGCAATGTCTTCAGATTTTCGAAATTCCTATTTTTGTGGAAACCCTAAGTTTTAGGGCCAAATCTGAAAATGCTTAGAATTGAATTCTGATTGAACAGATAGATTCTCCTTGATGAGGAGAGTCAATCTACTATATTTCTTTTCCAAAATCTGTGGAGAGAAACCCAATAAACAAGAAACCCTAGTTTCCGTCACTGCACAATGTCTTCTTCTCAACCTGGCTCTGATACCATGTTAAATTTTGAGCATTAATTCAAGATACTTTAGGATCTTTATTGAGAGAATAACATGTACAGTATATCAATGCATAACAATCATATCAAGCATGTCAAGCATCACAAGAATCAAAAGCATGAGAGACAAGAGACATAGAGATTATATGGGGAAAACCCTAAGGTGAAAAACCCCACAACTTCCTCAGAGATAGAGAGAGAAATGGCTCAACCAAAGTACAACCAAAATACACTGAGATAGTCTCCTAGTAGCAGATGATCCTCCTCCTCACTAGTGCGCCACTTTCTGAGTGAGAGAAGTATGAGTTTCTGAATGATCCAAATAGAGATCTCTCGATCTCTATTTATACTTAACCTGTTTGCCCAATATCCTTATGGGGCCGACTTTTCTAATTAGGTACATCAATTACATATTACATAAAATAGGGCCGACTTGTCTAGTTAGGTACATCAATTACATATTACATAAAATAGGGTCGACCCCACACATGGTGGTCTAATAACCCATCAACAAGTTCACACACTTGCGACACTTGTCAATACACATGACGACACTTCCTTATAGAGGCATAACACATCTCTTATAAGGGTACAATAAATATATGTGAAATACATAGATGAAATACATTCCGAAATTACATATACATCAACAGGTTTTAAGGAAGATGTAGCCCTTATGGAGTTTTGCAGGAATTGTGGCATCAAGCTGATGGCTAAGATCTAGGGAACAATTGAGAAAGGTAACAACCTGTATCAAAAGATCCATGAAGTACATGAAAAATGCAAGCTGATTTTTCCTCAGTCCCTCGATGAGTTTCCAAGCAAAGAGCAGCGTTTGTTAGACTTGAAGGAAGAGCTGGGCATTCAAATAGAGTATGTAAAGAAGATTGATGTGCTGGACACCGATGATCTCCATCACTATATTGGGATGTCATCAATATACAATCATTTGCTTAAGGAGATCCACCAAGCAGCAATAGCAGAAATTCATGGTATTGAAGCAGAGCTTGGTAAGCATGTGACTTCACAGAAGATCCTGCTCCCTTCACCAACAAATGTGGTTATCAGGGACACTGGTATCTGGTTCAGTTACATTGCAAAAGAGGAGAAGAAGGCAGCAGCAGCAGTAGCAGCCAGCGCAGGCACATCATTCCCAGCAGAAGCGCCACCCCAAGGATGAACACGCTAGTCATAATGCGTTGTTCTTTTTTTGATTTACTTTTCCTTGTGGTTAGAGCGTAGAGTCACAAGGACAGCTTCCCTTTTCTGTTATGAGAAAGAATTTCTATTTTAGGAAAAGGGAAACGAATTGATATTTCTAGGTAAAGTCTTTAAAAGACAAGTGTAAAAAGCCAAGTGGCAGCCCAAGAGGCATTTTGTAAGCTTATAAATAGATGCATAGGGAATAGTGTAAAGGACTTTTGGCATGGAAATGAATTTTCCCAAGCTTGTACAAACTATTTTGCACTTGCTTCAAGAAAGTGAATTTGCCTAATATGAGCCTGGAGAGGACGCATTTTGCCTGGGAACGTGTGTATGATGTCTGTTGGATTCTTCTGGTGACATTTATATGTATTACAGTGAAATCTTTCTCTATTGTTCGAATTATTTCTGTGCAATGAATGATTTTACTATTCTCTGTGCAATAATGTTTCTCTTAAATGAGTAATAGATTGCTTTCACATGTATTAAAAGCTACCTTTTATATTCTTAATCTCTTGCTGTAGATGTATCTTTATGATTTAATGGTTATCTGTTGATCTTCAGATGCTTCTTTCAGCACAACACATTATTTTAGTTTTAGACACAAATTTGTTTCAAGTTCTGCATTTAGATTAAGTTAGCTTAGGCATTTGCATATCATCTTAACCGTAAAATAAAAAAAGAACGGTGGATCGGGCCATAACCGGTGTAAAAGAAGCAAATCTCCAAGTCTAACAGTAGCCGAAACCGCTAACCGGACAGATTCCCCATACCAAACGGTGGACAATCTAATTGGGATAGTTTATCAGGGAGAATCCCTTTCTGCTTGATGCTGCGATCTTCGGGGCATCAACAGTTTTTGGCGCTAGAAGTAGGGCCTGAAGTGCATGCCTGATAAAGGAAAATCTCCCATTATCAAAGATGTTACTGAAAACCCGCTTAAAACAGGAATTTCAGATAGCCCAAACCTTGAAGTAACAAATCAAGAAAAATCCATCTCTGATTCTGAACATCAAGAAGTATTGTATGCTGTACCTTTAGCTGAGATAGAAGATTTCAGAAGATATACACGTTCTTATGTGAGACAATTAGGTGGTTTAAACGCAGTGAATTTTCTCCCTAGGAAAAGCACTCCCAGAAAAGAAAGACAGTATACCCATGATTCAATTCTCGTGCAGAATTTTGAAGAGCTTGTAAATTTAACTTTGGAAGAGATTGTAGAACCCCTGAAAGGAATTGATCTTGAAGACCCAGAAAATTTTTCAGATCCAAAAAATTGTGGAGAACTTGTTACTCCAAAGCATACTCCATTTAATTCACCACACGATTCCCCACTAGTTTCTCCACATAGAAACATGGTTGTACCTGCTTGGAGAGCGAGAGGAGCATTGAATTTAGAAGGGCCATTCCACAATCTGCCCAAAAATCAAGAGAAAGTCTTGCCTAAATTCGACCCAGGAAAAGCCATTTCTGTTGAAGATCATCTCAAGAGTTTTTATTTAGCCTTGAATCTCTTAAATGTACAGCACGAAGATGTAGTTCATAGGCTTTTCCCATACACATTTGAACCAAAAGTTTCGTCCTGGTATTTTAGCTTACAAGCTAGCTCAATCTCCAGTTGGGAAGAATTTGAAACATGTTTCTTAAAGAAGTATGGAAATCAAAATATTGTAGCTATACTCATGAAAGAATTATTGTCCATGAGAATGGAAAAGAAAGAAAAAGTTAAAGACTTCAACCAAAGGTTCACAACTCTCTTGAATAATTTCAGTGAAGCAAACAAACCAGCAGAAGAATCTCTAGTTAAGTATTATACTACATCTCTTGAAGGACCTATAGCAATGTTCGTTAAAAGATCTAAGAAAACCACACTGATAGAAAATTTTGAAGAAGCTAGAAAGGTGGAAGAAGAAGCAGACAACATTGCCAAACATGCCTTAGATGCAGAGACAAAACCTGCAACTAATAAAAAAACCTTGCTGCTCACCAGGAATAAAGAAGAGCCATCAGCAGACATGGAGAACGTAGTTAATATGATGCAGAAATTGTCCAATAAAATTGTAGATCTCGAGAAAGATAAAGCAGCTAGTACATCTAGGAAACTTTCAAGCCATTCTACAAGAAAAGAGAAGACAATGATCAACCTCATCCACCTATGAACACTTCCCCTGTTTTAAATCTAAATGAAATAGGGATGAAACATTTTTGCACCTTTCATCAAGAGCCACACTCGGAAAAGAGTTGCCCGCAATGGATTAACTCCATGAGTTTAGTCATGAACCAAATGCTGGATTCACAGATTCCAGATCAAGACAATCCTCCAGAAGAACCAAGCCTTGAGATAGAGGAACCATCTCCAGACACTACCATGGTGCTATGGGATTGGGTACCTTTAACAGAGTTGGTAGAAGATGATCCCGCAGAAAGCCAAGTCTCTGCTGTAAACATTAACACTCGCAGTAAAGGTCCCATTGCAGATCCAGTTCCGAGCTTAACTGCTCCCAAACCTAAAACTTCAAAAGAATTATCTAGAAGACACATAACAGTCATTCCACCACAATCTAAAGCTAACTCAACAACGGCCAAGCAACCAAACATTGAAACAGTAGTTCAACAACCAAAGGTTACATTGAATAAGACAGACAATCAAACTGGAACTGCAAAAGGAAGTGATATGGGATATGACATCATTGAAGATATAAAGAAGGTGAAGGTGAATGTTTCAATATTCGACATGTGCAATTTACCCCAGCAATGAGACAAATTGTTGCATGCTCTTCAATCCTAGCCCAACACTCCATTAACATATAATCAAGAAGACCTTGACATTAATGAAGCCATTATCGACGGGAAATCTAAATTCCAGACATTGCCTTTCCTTTTAACTTTTGAAATCTTTAATCACAACGTGCACAACTGCCTGGTAGATTCCGGAGCATCTTCGAATGTGATGCCACTGTCTATTTGTAAAAAAATCAATGGTCAACCGATTCCTTCTCCCGTCCAGATTATTCAGTTAGATAGGACTGCTGTCAAAGTTATCGGGGAAATGAAAGATGTCCTCATTAGGTTGTCGGCAGATTCTAGAGTTTGTCAGTTCATTGATATAATGGTAGTTGACATTCCCAAAGACTATGGTTTAATCCTAAGTAGGGACTGGTCCACAAATTTGAACGGTTACTTTGCAACTGATTGGTCGCATTTGTGGTTGCCTTATAAAAACAGATACAATCAGATCAAGGTTCTGAGAGAGCCACACATGAAACAAAATGTAACTCAACTAGAAGGAAAGAATGAGGCTGTAGCCTTCTCATCCTCAAATTTAGGAAATTATTTCTTGGAAATTGATCCGGGTAATTATCAGTCTGAAACTATCAGCCATGAATCAGATAAACAGTCCGATCTCCTTCATTTTTCTCAGTCTGATGATATTGACTGTAATATAGTTAATTTAGTCACTGACTTAAATCATAAAGATACTAACTTAGTTGAATCAAGCGATCTGTTTTGGACATTATACTTTGATGGTTCTAAAACTTTGGAAGGATCCGAAGCCGGTTATGTTCTGATGGATCCGGAAAGAAATAAGTATTTTCTGTCCTGTAGGTTAGAATTTGATTGCACTAACAACACTGCTGAATATGAAGCTTTGGTCCATGGATTAAAGAAAGCCATCGGTTTAAATGTTAAGTTCCTGAAGGTGTTTGGCGACTCGGAAATAGTTGTGAGACAGGTAAGAGATACCATTCACTGTCTCTCACCTCATTTGAAAGGTTATCAGGCTGAGGTATGGGATTTAATTATGCATTTTGATGCTTTCAATATAAAGTATATTCCTAGATTGCAAAATTCTGCAGCTGATTTGTTAGCAACATCCGCTTCCAGATTGGTGCCAACTAATAACAAGTGCTCAATTGAATTAATTTTCAGGCCTTCTGTCCCTGAGAATATCACAAACTTCAGAGTTTTCGATGATGACGAACAGATTTTCAGTTTTCTAAGAAACGAAGACATATTCCAAGAAGCTATGATAGATGAAGAAGAACAGGACTCTGATTTACAAAAGAAAGATACAGTTAAAGGAAATTTCATCCCCAAGGAGGTAAGGTCACTTGAAATGCTATTTGATCTTTAGAGCAAGTTCAAAAGGCCAGCAAATACCAAGACCAACAACTCATCAATGCAGCATGAATTAGTTAATTTGGGCACCGAGGCTGAACCAAAGTTTGTCAACCTTGGCAAATGTTGTTCACCGGGAGAGAGAGATAGGTTCATCAAATTATTTCGACAGTATAAAGATGTATTTGCATGGACATACGAAGATCTGAAAACATATGACATCCGCATTATTCAGCATGTCATACCAATGAAGGCAGGTGTCAAGCCATTTCAGCAAAAATTAAGAAGGATGCACCCGACGCTTGAACCTCTGATTCAAAAGGAGTTGAAGAAGTTGTTGGATGCTAAAATAATTTTTAAGGTCCGACATTCGGAGTGGGTTGCTAACCTCGTCCCCATGAGAAAGAAGTCAGGAGAGATTAGGCTATGTGTTGACTTCAGAAATTTTAATAGAGCTTCAGATAAAGACAACTATCTCGTCCCTTCAATGGAACAAATTCTCCAGATGGTGTCAGGATCGGAACTTTTCTCCCTTCTTGATGGTTTCTCTGGTTACAATCAAGTATTAGTAGCCAAAGAAGATCGTCTTAAGACTACTTTCCGCACTAAGTGGGGAACTTTCGCATATAGAAGGATGCCATTCGGTCTGATAAACGTAGGAGCTACATTCAAGTGAGCTATGGATATCGCCTTCTGAGGATTGGGTGGCCATTGTGTTGTTGTCTATCTATATGATGTGACAGTTTTTTCGAAGAAAAGAGAAGACCATGTTGTTCATTTGAAGCATATTTTCGATCGTTGCAGGAAATATGGTATCTCTTTAAATCTCAAGAAGAGTGTGTTCGCTGTTCCCGAAGGCAAGCTATTGGGCCATATCATTTCCAAAAGAGGAGTATCAATAGATCAAGAAAGAGTACAAGCTATCAATAAAATTCCAATGCCTCATAACAAGAAATCCATGCAGTCGTTTATGGGCACCATCAATTTTGTCTGAAGGTTTGTTCCAAATTTCGCGCAAATTGTTAAACCTTTGCAGCAAATGGTCAAGCAAAGCATACAGTTCAAATGGACAGACTTAGAAAAGGACACATTCAGAGACATTAAGGCAGCCATAGCTAAGGCTCCTTCCTTAAGGAATCCAGATTTCGACAAAGATTTTATATTGTATACCTTTGCTTCAGATGACTCACTCGCGGCGGTACTCACGCAAAAGGTAGAGTCAGGAGACGAATATCCAATCTCGTTTATGAGCACTGGTCTGCAAGGCGCTGAACTGAACTATCCTGTTGTCGACAAACATGTGTATGTTGTCTTCAAAGCAGTCAAACAATTCAGACCATACATTCTTAAGAGCAGAACTAAAGTTATAGTTTCTCACCCAGTGGTTAGATCCCTTTTTATTCAAAAGGAATTGGGAGAAAGAAGGGGAAACTGGGTCACGGCTCTTCAGGAATAAGATTTCGAATTCAAACCAGCCACCATCATCAAGGGACAAGGCCTGTGTAAATTGCTTACAAAGCATCCAATTGATGAAGAGCAGCACTGGAAGAATGAAGCCGAGCTGAATTCGGTTGAGGTATGTCCCATTTTCATAGCTCCTGAATCGTGGTATAGAGATCTAGTGCACTATCTATAGTAGGGATATTTGCCAGAACACTGGAGTTCTAAGCAAAGAAGGGCACTCCGTTTGAAATCAGTAGCTTATCAAATCATTGATGGAGTACTCTTCAAAAAAAATTACGATGGAATTTTCCTCAGATGTCTAGAGAAGGAAGATGCAAGTAAGGTTGTCAAAGAGTTACAAGATGGTCCTGCTAGTGGGCATTATTCAGGGGAGACAACAGCTCACAAAATACTCAGAGCTGGATATTATTGGCCCACCTTATTCCGAGATGCTCATGCTTATGCTTCGAACTGTGATATTTGCCAAATAAGTGTTGGGAAATTACCTAAGGCAGTAGGACCTTTGTAGCCGGTTATTATCTCAAAACCTTTCAAATAATGGGATATAGATGTCATTGGAGAGATAAAGCCAAATTCTTCTCTCTAACATCGATACATCCTCACGGCCACAGACTATTTCACCAGATGGACAGAGGCTACTCCACTGTGCAAAATCAATGAGGACACAGTCATCAGTTTCTTGAAAGAGAACATCATAACCAGGTTTGGGGTTCCAATTTCCCTAGTATTTGATAATGCCACGTATTTTTCTTCTCTTAAAATAAATGAATTTGTTTATGAATGGGGAATTAAACTGCATTATTCAGCCAATTACTACCCTTAAGGAAATGGATTAGCTGAATCTTCAAACAAAAATCTCATCCGAATTCTCAAGAAGACTGTGATAGAAAACCAGCGAAGTTGGCATACAGCTCTCCCAAACGCCTTATGGGCAGATAGGGTGACTCCAAAGAATGCAATAGGGGTTTCCCCTTACACTCTAGTCTATGGCAAGGAAGCTATTCTCCCCCCCAACATCTTGCTCCCATATTTACAGTTGTCTCAAGCCTCTCGAGGATCTAGTAGTCAGGTTCTACAATCCAGAATTGATACCTTGCTTCAGCTTGAGGAAGCCCGGCAGAGGTCCAAAGACCGATTCCATCAGCACCAAGACATAGTCAAAAGGTGGTTTAATAAAAGGAATTCTGGGAAAAGAAGTTTTGAAGTAGGAGATTTAGTTCTCAAATGGGATCATAATCATGAAGGCAAGGGAATGCACACAAAATTTCAACACTTATGGATAGGCCCTTACCAAATTTCTGCAAAGCTCGGCCCATCCACTTACAAGCTGATAGACCTCCAGGGAGAGGAAGTAACCCTTCCTGTCAATGACCTCGCCTTGAAGCAATACTTTGCGTAGTCTCAATGAGACTTTCTGTACATAAATAAAGCTTTTCTTTCATTTTACTTAGTCCCTTGTTTTCTTTGTTTCAGCTATTTTGTCTCTTTTTCTTGGCATTTGAACTTTTGTACAGTTTGCTTTCTGAAGTGCCTGCAGTCGAGCCTCTCATAAAGTTAGATCTCTCGAAGAAATCTCACAACTCGGGAAGCGGAAAATACCCTCAAATGAAAGTTTATCCTTGCATCTTGCTTCTGTTGATCATTCTCCAGAATGAAGAGAGTCTATTCTATTGGTCACACTAACCCTTGTTTAAATAGCAGAGATCTATGATTATCTTTATTACTATCCTCGGGCTCCGTCCACTTTCACACTTAAAAGCATCTGAAGAAGACCACTGAAGTTGGACCCACGGAAAGTAGCACGTCTCGAATGCATAGGGTATTGAAATGACTCCATGCTGCAAATCTAAAAGCTAAAATGGCTTATAATCAAGGGTCTGTTTTCCAGAGATTCTCACCTCAATCAAAGCATGGATGAGACAAAAACAAAGCGTATAAGTCAAGAAAGCTGTCCAAAAGACTCAGCTCAAGCTAGGCTCCTCTCCATCCGTGAGGCTTGATAAATCTATAAAATCTCTCACTCACACAGAAGGACATTATGGATTGAGGAGCCGAAATCAAAGATCATATTTTAAAAGGAAAATATTTCTGGAAGCCTTAAGCAGCAAAGCTGTCAAAATGTATGAACATCCAAAATGATGCAGGCAGCATGGGAATGAGGAACAAGAGCAATAGTGTCTATGAGAAGCTGTTGCAAATCCTGTGGAGTCCGATAGTAGTGGCTATCTGAAAGATGAATCTTCTAAAATAAATCCCATATGTTGGCCCTTTGAAAGTTTTAAAGATGTCTTCATCAAAGCTCCCCTTTTCCCAATGGCCAACATATAAAGTGACTACTTCCTTTGCCGAGATTCGAATGCTCAGCTGAATATTGCATATAGGATGGATAGCTTTTAAGAAAGTTCAATTAACGAGAAGGATTTTTTAGAGATTTGGGTTCGCCAGCGACTCACCAATTGTTGTTGCAGCAACATCCCTCCCCAAAATTATGTAGATATTGGGGCCCCTCCTTTTTATTTTTCTAAGAAAGTCTGGTTAAAAGGATTAAACCTCATTTGAAAAAACTTTTGAACTCAGTTTTGTTTCAAGTGGGGAATTTATTTTTAAAAGTTTGAAGTTTTTCTTCAAAGTCAAAAAACTTAAATTTCTCTCCCGAAACTACGGAAGGACTTAAATTTCTCTCCCGAAACGGAGGAAGAACTCAAAGTTCTCTCCCGAAATGGCGAAAACACTTGTAAAAGTTTGCCACAACGGGCGCCCTCTTACCAAGTCCACCGGCCATCCCCTTTGGGGAAAAGACTTACCAAACTCTTTCGTTGTTTGCGGAAGAACTTACCGAGTCTTTCTGCAACGGCAGAACAACTCAAGAAGCTCCACCGCGATAAGCTTTCGGGAGAATCAATTTCGGAAGAACTCGCAAAGTCCTCCCGAAATGTCGGAACAACTCAAGAACTTGCACCGCAAACGTTTCTAGCTGGACGATTCTGGAAGAACTCGTCAAACCTTTTTGCAAAAGCGGAGCGTCTTTCGTTTCTCTCACGCAATAAGCAAAGTCTGCCACGTTCGAACTCCAAGTTCCCCCCGCGCTTCAGAAGAAACTCATGAAGTCCGCCCACAACGGCGGACGGGACTCATCTTTTTCTGCCGATATTGACGATCACACATAAATGCCAAAAGGATGGAAGTGACCCCTCCGTACGGGTAATTAACCCTGTCATAGTTTCACCACCTACCCAATTTATTGCCCACACGTACCGATCTCAATATAAGGGTGGTGGGTTTTCTATTGTACCATTGTTAGATTTTGATTCAGAGGATGTCGTTCGAAGTTACGCGAATCGATTCACTCCAGCTCAGCTCACTTGCTACCAAGCCAACCCTGTTTTCACCGTTATTTCACTACCAGGTAAGTGCTTCTACCGTTAATATTGTCTTATCTATACGTCAAAGCTTTTTCGGGTGTTTTTCGTCTCATTACGTGACCTTTGGGCACTTGTAGTAGACTGTCCTTAGAGCTTTACAGCTGTTACAGCCCCATAGATTTCTCATTGCTGGTAGCTAGAAGTCATGACCAAGCCAAATCATTCTCTGTTGGTCCATTGCTAATTCAAGCCTTGTCAGTCCCACCGGCCGCAGTGCCATCACACGCCTGCCCAAGCCAAGTCGATGCACTCAAACCAAGTTTTTTCGCATTTAAACGAGAGAAAGTGCCAGTCATAGCTGGCTAAGATACTCAACCGGTCAGGTACTTGGCTTGGATACCAGTCATTAAAAAAAAAACGTCTGTGTTATATGTTTTTGCTTCCTCATAAGATTTATCAATCCTAGCCAACCTGCCCTTCATGCGCTAGCCATTAGAAGTGCCTATAATGAAGGGAAGCCTATCTTCAAAGATGAGGAGGGAAATAAGTTTTATGCGTCATACGCCCACCTTTTTCGGAAACATCTCAAAAGGTTCCTTCCCTCCTTTGCCTCTCTAGAACGATCAAGTCTGATGGATATATTATGTTTTCTTGGATAATCTATGTTTGGTTTGCTTCCCCAGCATGCAACCTTATAATTTTCCTTTATTCTTATATGTATCATTAGCATGCTAAATCTGTCTTGCTCTATGTTACGCTCTCATAATGATTTACAATTTTGATATTCATTCACATATGGTTGCTGACAGGGATAAGCCACTAAAAGGTAGCAGAAAGAAAGCTAAAATGATGGAGCCAGAACTAGTGCAACCAAGTACTGAAACTCTTTTTCAAGACACAAAGTGCACCACTGGCGTCCCTCCCGAGGTCCGGTGGGGAGATGTTCACGGGATGATCAGGGACCAAGATATCCCAGACGTGTTGTTAGAAGAGGAGCAAATCTACCTCAACATCAGAACCTCTGGTATAGCCAGGGCTTCTACTCGCCCCGAGTTGTTCCCGTGCTCATAAGTAATCGGGTGGATATTGGAACATGCCAACCCACAAACTAGAGTGTTGCAGGACAACAAGGGAGATGCATTCGCTTCGTTCCATCCAGCTTATATTGCGGCAACCTACAAATTCTCACGTCCCCAACAAGCACTGAACGATGAATGGTTGGGACAAATGAATAATCTTGAGATGGCTAAGAGGCTGTTAATCACAGGAAAGCAGATGAGGAAGAGAGATAATGATGAATATGACATTCAGAGCCTAAGACCTCCTTTTAAGTTAATTTCCCTGATGTTAAGCAGAATTTTCGGTATGCCCGATGGCACTGTATATAGGATACGGTGGGCCCCCATAATCCACTTCATAGCTTTCAAAGGAACTGTGTTTGATTGGGCTGCTATTCTCTCGGACAGTTTGGCATCCATTGTGGCCGCAGCTAGAGAAGGTTTGGCCTTAAAAAAGTCAGAATTTTACATGTCTTCATATCTCATTGATTGCATTTTGGCCAAGCTCTCTTTCCCCACGCTAGGTTGCACGTGGGATCAAGCCAACACCCCGGTATACACTACTTATAAAATAATGTGGGCTCAAAATTATAGAGCAAACTATAAGCTCATCTGTGAAGAGTTCATCATGCCTCTGTATGAGCAGATGTTCAATGAAGAGCCCAATTGCATGTCAAAGAATGCCATGGAAGTCTTGGAAAATTATGGCGATTTCTACTTCTCAGAAGAGGGCACCTATATCAGGATGTTTCGAGGTACCAAGCCACCATATATTTTTCCAAAATATGCCACTGATTATGTAGTCCTGAAAGAAGCAGTCAGGCAAGTTTTCCTTGATGGAATAGGAGGAGTGCTTAATAAGCAGCATAAGGCTTCCTTCCCCCCTTTGCCTTTCTGTATAGGAGCCTATAAATTTTCAGGAGTTGAAAGATTTTCACTTCGGTGAGGTAATCTTCCATAGAAATGACAGGTGGAGCAAGGTTGCCGAGCATTGCAAGGAGGTATATGCTCATTTTGAGTATGCCCATTACTATGATGCCGAAGAAGAAGTGTTCAGGGGAATCAACAACATGACTGAATTACAGATTTGTCGTCACAGTGGTGGAGCTAGCTCTAGCTCTGCCCCAGCCTGAGAAGCCAGCCTCCAGAAAGAAAGGGAAGCGGCTAAAGCCCTCGCCCGTGAGGAGCAAAGATTGAAAGAGGAAGCAAGATTGCAGCAGGAAGCTGAAGAAGCAAGATTGCAGAGGAAAGCTGAGGAAGCAAGGCAGCAGAGGGAAGCAGAGGAAGCAAGGCAGCAGAGGGAAGCAGAGGAAGCAGGATTGCAGCAGGAACCTCAGGAACAAGAGCAGAGGGAAGAAATTGAGAATCAACAGTAAGATGGGGAAGCATAAGGAAGGCTTAATGCCGAAGAAGAGAAAAATCATGAAGGAGAGAAAAATACCGAGGGAGAAATAAAGGCCAACGAAGATGCTCAGGCAGGTGGCTTTGGCACCCAAGATATGGAAATAGACTCGTCTCAGGTGGTACATACTCCACCCGCGGAGGCAGATGTCCATATAAGAGACCTCCCGATTATCCCTTTCACCCCATCTGAAGATCATACTATTTCTCGATGGGATAAATTTGTGTACTATAAGAAGAGGAAGGCTGTGGTCCTGAAATCGGAAGAGAGGACAAAGAGACTTTTCCAGGCAGACATTGTCACCCAGCGAGAAACCATGGTCATGTAGAATACAAACAAGGCTCCCATAGCCATGGCATCCGCCGTTGTGTCGGTAGCAAAAGCAACAGAAGATAATGTGATTGACATGGTCAAAGAGTTTGAGTCAACAAAGAGGAGAGCTCGCATGCTGCAACATACTGTGGCTAATGAGCAGGCTTATAGGGATCTTGTAGTAAACAAATATAATCGCCTATCTGCTGATCATAAGGAGTTGTAGGATAAGTATCGACATCTGGAAGAAGAAACGGAGCACCTAGCAATTCAGATGATGGTTCTAGAAGCAGAAAAGAATGATTATGAAGCTAGAGTCTTTCACCTAGAAGTAGATAAATAGGCAATGGTTGAGTAGTTAGAGCAAGAAAAAAGCAGAGTGATAGGTATGTCTCCCTTTCATGAACAGTCTTGTGACATCTTAAGTCAAATGCATGCCACAAAAGAACTGATAACTGAGGAGGTGTGCAGGCTCAAGACCATGCTTGTTAGGTTGAAAGAAGTCAATGCCGAAACCATCAGGCTTAAAGGCAAATACACTTGGGTTAAAGCAAACATCCTGAGCCAGATGGAGTGGAGGGAAGGGAAGGTGGATTTCCCTAAGCATCTCCCGTTCAAATCTGTAGATGGTTTTAAGGAAGATGTAGCCCTTATGGAGTTTTGCAGGAATTATGGCATCAAGCTGATGGCTAAGATCCAGGGAACAATTGAGAATGGTAACAGCCTGTATCAAAAGATCCATGAAGTACATGAAAAATTCAAGCTGATTTTTCCTGAGTCCCTCGATGAGTTTCCAAGCAAAGAGCAGCGTTTGTTAGACTTGAAGGAAGAGCTGGGCATTCAAATAGAGTATGTAAAGAAGATTGATGTGCTGGACACCGATGATCTCCATCACTATATTGGGATGTCATCAATATACAATCATTTGCTTAAGGAGATCCACCAAGCAGCAATAGCAGAAATTCATGGTATTGAAGCAGAGCTTGGTAAGCATGTGACTTCACAGAATATCCTGCTCCCTTCACCAACAAATGTGGTTATCAGGGACACTGGTATCTGGTTCAGCTATATTGCAGAAGAGGAGAAGAAGGCAGTAGTAGTAGTAGCAGCCAGCGCAGGCACATCATTCCCAGCAGAAGCGCCACCCCAAGGATGAACACGCTAGTCATAATGTGTTGTTCTTATTTTGATTTACTTTTCCCCGTGGTTAGAGTGTAGAGTCACAAGGACAGCTGTCCTTTTCTGTTATGAGAAAGAATTTATATTTTAGGAAAAGGGCCACGAATTGATATTTCTAGGTAAAGTCTTTAAAAGATAAGTGTAAAAATCCAGATGGAAGCCCAAGAGGCATTTTGTTAAGCTTATAAATAGATGCATAGGGAATAGTGTAAAGGACTTTTGGTAGGGAAAGGAATTTTCTCAAGCTTGTACGAACTATTTTGCACTTGCTTCAAGAAAGTGAATTTGCCTAATATGAGCCTGGAGAGGACGCAATTTGCCTGGGAACGTGTGTATGATGTCTGTTGGATTCTTCTGGTGACATTTATATGTATTACAGTGAAATCTTTCTCTGCTGTTCGAATTATTTCCGTGCAATGAATGATTTTACTATTCTTTGTACAATAATGTTTGTCTTAAATGAGTAATAGATTGCTTTCACATGTATTAAAAGCTATCTTTTATATTCTTAATCTCTTGCTGTAGATGTATCTTTATGATTTAATGGTTATCTGTTGATCTTCAGATGCTTCTTTCAGCACATTACTCATACTTACAGTTTTGCTCCTTGCAGGGATAGATTAGATTTATTTCAGTTTTAGACACAGATTTGTTTCAAGTTCTGCATTTAGATTAAGTTAGCTTAGGCACTTGCATATCATCTTAACCGTAAAATAAAAAAAGAATGGTGGATCGGGCCATAACCGGTGTAAAAGAAGCAAATCTCCAAATCTAACGTTAGCCAGAACCGCTAACCGGACGGATTCCCCATACCAAACGGTGGACAATCTAATTGGGATAGTTTATCGGGGAGAATCCCTTTCTGCTTGATGTTACGATCATCGGGGCATCAACATGGCTATTGTAGTCACCGACCCATAAGAAGTGAAAGAGAAGCTTACGGATGGGGTCAATAACCAAAGTAGGAACCTCAAATAAAGAGAACCAAAAAACAAGGATCCCCTGCAATACAGACTTACTCGAGGTCAGCCCCCCCCGAGAGAGAGGTATTTGAATGACCAGCTGGAAATCACGCTGGAAATATTCCTTTGAACTTTAATAATAAGCCATTTCCAGTCTAAAGTTTTGTAACCAATCGGCTTAAGAAAGAACCCAAGGTACTGAAAGCCCTCCATCAAAGAGGATCTATTGTAAGGCATGAAAGATGGAACCCGATCAACCACCTCGTCTTGTGAATTGTGAAAATAGAGGACGATTTCACCATACCGGAGGCCGCACAAAAGGTTGCAATGATGGAAGCAAAATGCTGCCAAGTATCAACAGTCCCCTAACCCAGGAGCAGTACATCATTAACAAAGAGAACATGGGTAATCAACAAGGAGTTAGAAATATTGATACCTTTAAGCAGGTTGTCCTTGGAATCCTTATTAATCAGTAAACTCAGTCCCTTGATCGCAAGGACGAGAAAATATGGAGACAGTGGGCACCCCTGACTGATCCCCTGGTCCATGAAAAAAAGCAGTGGGAGAGCCATTCATAAGCACAACAAAACGTGTTGATGTGACACAACACATAATCCAGTTAACAATCTCCAGAGATAGGCCCATATGCAAAAGAATAAGACGAATATAGTCCTAGTTGATTTTATCATAGGCCTTCTCCAACTCTATCTTGAGAACAAAAATAGAGATATTCTTTAGCTTAACGGAGTGGATACATTCTTGTGCCACCCCCACAACATCCAGTATTTGTCTACCTGGGATAAAGCCAAATTGTTCCCCAGATATACCCTTACCCAAAGTAGGCTTGATGCGATCTGCATTAGTCTTAGAAATCACCTTATAAAGTAAATTACAGAGAGCAATAGGCCGGTAGTCATTCAAATCCATTGACCGATGTTTCTTTGGGATAAGAGTAAGATAAGTAGAATTCAAAGATTCAGGGATCCATCCCTTCACTCTGGATTCATTCACCACAAGTGTGATCTCATCCCCAAATAAGTCAAATAAGTGTAGATAGAACTCGGTCGTAAACCCATCAAGACCCGGGCTCTTGTCCAAAGTGAAGCCCTTGAGAACATTGTGAACCTCCTCCTTGGTAACCACCCTCACAATCTGCTCACAATCCTCCAGACAAAAAAAAGGGGCTAATGTTGAACAGTGTTAAGCTGCTGAAGGATGTTAAGGTGATCGGGCTTCGTGAAAATCCACTGAAAGTGTTCAATGGAAGCCCGTTTAAGCATTGGAGTCTTGTTAACAGTCAGTTCATCATTCACTTTCAAATCCCAGATGGAATTGGTGATTCTCCGTTGATTAGAAAATTTGTGAAAGAACCTAGTGTTCTCATCACTAGCTTTAACCCAGGTGGATCGGATTTTATGTCGCCAAGTCTCCTCAATTTGACCAAGTAAAAAATTCTTCTGGGTTTCCAGTGTAGTAATCTGTGCTCTTCTATCCAGTGAGAAAGTGTTCGAGTCCAAGCCCTCAGTAGCAGTCTGTAAAGCTGCTTCAATTTCCTCGAGAGTGATCAGATTCTCGACTTTCATATTCTTCTCCCAGCTCTTGATCCAATCCCCAAGCTTGCGTAACTTCCGAACTAAGTGTTGATGTATTTGTAACTTTGGAATGTATTTCACTTGTATATTTTATATTGTCATTATACTTCCGATGGAGAGGTTTCATTCCTCCGATTGGGAAGGTTATTATTGTACTTGAGTGGGTTATTATACTCCCTAGTGGGGTCGGCCCAGAGTTAGGGTATAATGGGTTATTAGACTCTCCTAGGAGAAGTCGGCCCAGTTAGGGAAACATGAAAGTGAAGTAAAGTATAAATAGAGAGTGTGACTCTCTCACTTGATCACTCATTCACTCACTCACTCATTCGCATAATTGTGAGAGAGACAAGTTCGCACAAGTGGAGGAGGAGGCGTTGTTGGAGTCTATCTCTTTGTTTTGGGGTTTTGTATTATTGCTCATTCTATCTCTGAGGAAGTTGCGGGGTTTTCTCCTTTATGGTTTCCCCGGTGAAATGCTTTGTGTCTATTGTCTCTTGTGATTGATTTGTTGTGCTTGTTATTCTCTTAGATAAGATCCTAGATCATATTGAATTAAATGTTGAAAAACTAACATGGTGTCAGAGCTAACCTGAGAAGAAGACACTGTGTAGTTGCGGAAGCTAGGGATTCTTAATTTTTGGGTCTCTTTCCACAGATCGTCAAGGGCAGGAGGCTAGGATGACTCTCCTAAGGAAGGTGCATCTTTCTGTCGAAACATAATTTAATTCCGAGCATTTTCAATTTTTGGTTTGTCACTGCTACGGGAAATTAGGGCTTTTGACAGAAGCGGATTTTTGGAGTTCTCTCAGCATAGGATTGATCTCCTCAGCAAAATCGAAATTTAGAGACCAAGATTGAACTTTTTGGTTGGGTGAAACTCTGGGAAAGTCAAACCCTAGTTTGGTTTTTGGAACAGAAAAACCATAAAACCCAGAAAACCAGAAAAACCAGAAAACCAGAATTTGACAAAAGTTGCAGATCCGAAATTTGCAAGTCACTTTTGAGGGGTCAATTTTTTGAGTTTTCAAAATCTGAGCACACCAGCTTGCTCGCCTTAGTCAATTGCATCTCACTGTCCAGACAGAAGTTTGAAATTCCAAGTTTGGATTTTTAGGGTTTCTCTATCAAACCCTAGCTAGCTCCAGATCCAGTTTCAAGCAAATAAAAGTGGTAAGACCTATAAACTTTTCTATTTCCATTTGAGTTTCTCATTAAGATGTCTCACCACACCAAGCTTGAGGATAAGCTTGAAGGGGCTGATAACTTCCGAGCATGGAAGTATAGGATTGGGTTAATCGTAGAAGAGAATGAATTGGACACCTACATAAGTGAAGAGGTTTGAGTTCCAGAGGGAGATGAGGCTAAGGCCTTACATAAGAAGAACTTGGTCAAGGCCAAGAGGATTATTGCAGATTCTATCAAAGACCATCTCATACCTCATGTGTCTTCTCTAAAGACACCCAAGGAGATGTTTGATTCCTTGACCAAGCTATTTGAAGGAAAGAACATAAATCAGAAGATGACTTTGCGGAACCAATTGAAGAATGTGAAGATACAAAATGCAGATACCATGCAATCCTACTTCACAAGGGTCTCTTAGATAAAAGAACAACTTGAAGCTGTGGGAGAAGACATATAGAATGGTGAAATTGTGATGACCACCTTGAATGGTCTCCCTAGGTCATGGGATTCCTTCATTCAAGGAATTTGTGCTAGGAAGAATCTCATCTCATTCAGTAGGCTGTGGGAGGAATGCTCACAAGAAGAAGCTTGACGTGTGGCTCGAGAAGAGAAGATGGGTAATGAAGACCAAGCTCTCACAGCACACTCCAAAAGGCATGATGACAAAATGGTGCACCACCACAGTAAGAAAGAAAAAGCACCACAGCCAGAATCAGAGGGGTAACTTTAAACCCTGAAGAGATATGTCCACCATTCGATGCTATACATGTGATGAGAAGGGACACTACTCCAGGGATTGTCCCCGAAATAATAAAGGTGGCTCTCACAAGAAGACAAAAGAAGGCATCATGCTCACACTGCAGAGGATGATGAACCTCCCAGGAAGAGAGCCAAAGAAGAAAGTGAATATTCTTCAAGCGATGAAGAGTATGTTTTGATATATGCCCTCACAGGAACTATTACACATGGAAGCAATGATTGGCTTATATATAGTGGGGCTTCCAAGCATATGACAGGATTCAAGGAATCCTTTATGAATCTATCTGAACATGAATCACCCCACAAAGTGAAACTTGGGGATGACTACCAATATCCTATACAAGGAAGTGGTGAAGCCTCTTATAAGCTAGACTCTAGAAAGTCTATGAAGATGAAGGATGTCTTGTTTGCACCAGGACTAAAGAAGAACCTTCTCTCCATTTCTGCATTGGATGCAAAAGGTATGAGGGTTGCATTTATAGATGGCCAAGTTCTTACGTGGCCTAAAGGAAAGACTATAAATGATGCATTAGTGATTGGAGAGCAAGAGGGAGGATTATACAAACCCAAGGGCCAACCAGAACAAGCCTTGTTTCATGAATCCATGGAGCCTAGTGAACTATGGCATAGAAGGCTTGCACATGTGCACTAGAAAGCACTACCCATTGCAAAGTGGTTGAAGGACTTCCAGAAAACCAGTCGAAGCAAAGAAAGTGAAGAAGGCATCTCCAAGTAGCGAGAGCAAAGAAAATATCAAGAGGGAGCACACTCCAGTAGTTCCTGCAAGGAAGCAAAGATTGAGAGAGAGTCCACCCAACAACCAAACAAAGATAAGTATTTGAATTGTCATTTCTTGTGTATATGATTACTTAAATGATGTTGTTCAGTCATGTACATACTTGTGTTCCTAGATTTAGGATGTATATTATGCATATTAGAAAAGTTGCATTAATGACAAGATACTACTAATATGCAAGTAATGGTTAAGTAGCCTATGGTACTGTACAACACTCTATTGCTACTTATCTATATTGAAAACTCTTTGCTGACATGTTGGAGTAGTGCACGCTCTTAACAATGTTCTAGTAGAGATGTAAGGCATCTAGAAAGTTACGGGATATGGATAAATGTTGTATTGAAGCATTGGATAAGATAACTGCATGATTGTATGACCTATGTCTTTATGCGTAAGAATTTGTTCTGAAAACTATGAGATGTTTCTAATCATGCAATTGAACTTGACTTGTAGGAAAGATCATATACCATCACCTACAAGAGAGATTTGTTTCGAAGAACAAGCGACGAAGACTCAACATACAACAAATCCAGAAAGCTACCTATTGAAGATATTGAAGAACCTAAAGTTCCCAGGATCATAAATACAGTAAATGGAAGAAGCGATTCCAGAAGAATATGAAGAACGCAAGATGGAAGACCCACATGAACCTGTAGATCCACCCCGTGAGAATAATTCTCACAAGAGGAAACCAGCATGGCTACTAGAGGTAATTCAAGATGCAGAAAGGCATGGTGCTTTAGAAGGAATGCATAGAGAAAGCAAGAGACCGAGGCCATACATCAGTTATAATGTAACCCTGTTATGTGACATCATTGAAAAGGAACCTACCAACTATGAAGAAGCGACATAAAGAAAGGAATGGAAGGATGCCATGATCGAGGAGTACCAGTCGATCATGAAGAATGATGTCTGGGATGTGGTCCTGAGATTAGAGGGGAAGTCTGTGGTGACTTCCAAGTGGATCTACAAGATCAAGCATACTGCAGATGGTAGCATAGAGAAATACAAGGAAAGATTTGTGTGGCATGTGGCTTCTCCCAAAAGGAAGGGATAAACTATGAAGAGACATTTGCACCTTTAGCCAGATACACTTCCATCAGATCAGTACTTACTCTGGCTGCAGTAATGAAGTGGAATATACACTAGATGGATGTCAAGACAACGTTCTTGAATGGTGTAGTGGAAGAGGAAGTGTATGTGGAGAAACCACTCGGGTTTGAGACACATGACAGAGAGACTCATGTGTGCAAACTGAAGAAGCCTTGTACGGTTTGAAACAAGCACCCAGGACATGGTACAACAGGATTGATAGCTCCATGACTAGTTTGGGCTTTACCAAGAGTAAAGCGGATTCCAACCTTTACTACAAGGTTGAGGAAGGCAATCCAGTGATACTCCTACTATATGTAGATGACCTATTTGTGACAGGTGAGGATGGGTTGATTGCTGATACAAAGAGGAAGCTTGCTGCCGAGTTTGAGATGAAGGACTTGGGTATGATGCACTATTTTCTAGGCATGGAGGTGTGGCAGAGTGTGAATGGGATATTCCTTGGACACGGGAAGTATGCAGTAGAGATCCTGAAGTAGTTTGGGATGATAGACTGCAAGGCCATGACCACACCTATGGCATGACCACACCTATGGCATCGAACCTGAAGCTATTGAGTGATGCTTCATCATAGTCAATTGATGCCACGATGTATTGTCAGATGATTGGGTCCTTGATGTACCTGATGAATACGAGGCCAGATATTTGCTTTGCTGTGAACACATTGAGCCAGTTCCTGACAGATCTGAGACATGTTCACTTGATTGCTGCAAAGCATATTCTGAGGTACCTGAAGGGTACGATTGATTATGGGCTCAAGTATGATGCGAATTAGAAGATTAACCTGGAGGGTTATGTTGATTCAGATTGGGCAGGCAGTGCCATTGATAGGAAGAGCACTTTGGGGTGTTGCTTCAGTATGGAATCAGGTGTGATCTCTCGGTTTAGTAGGAAGCAGTCCTGCGTGGCATTGAGTAGAGCTGAAGCAGAGTATGTTGTAGCTTGTTCGGCTAGTTGTGAGGCAGTATGGCTTAGGAAGCTACTATATGATTTATTTGATCTCTAGTTGGATGCTACTTGTATATATTGCGACAACCAGAGTTGTGTGAAGTGATCAAAGAACCCAATGTTCCATGACAAGTTGAAGCACATTGAGATCAAGTACCACTATATCAGGGATATGGTGCAGATAAGAGCAGTGAAGCTCCAGTATGTTGCGACGGACAAGCAGATAGCCGATGTATTGACCAAGCCGCTGGCCAGAGTGAGGTTTGAATACTTCAGAGAGAAGCTTGGTGTACTTCAGATGGAGGTTCCTTCCAAGGGGAAGTGATGAGTCTGGAATACGCAGACGCACACGAGCCATTCTCACATAGTGGTAGGAAAGTCCTCCTATGGTGTAGATGTAAGGGTTGGGCCATTCTCACACGGTGGTAGGAAAGTCCTCCCATGGTGTAGATGTAAGGGCTGGGATTTTCCGACATGGTTAGAGGTTAGTCCTTCCATGGTCATTGATGTAATTGCCGAGGCTTTCCGACATGGTCAGAGGTTAGGTCTTCCATGGTCGTTGATGTAATTACCGAGCTTTTCTGACATGGTCAGAGGTTAGTCCTTCCATGGTCATTGATGTAATTGCTGAAGCTTTTTCGACATGGTCAGAGGTTAGGCCTTCCATGGTCGTTGATGTAATTGCTGAGCCTTTCCCGGATGGTGATAGGAAAGTCCTTCCATGCCGATGAGTGTAAGTGCTGTGTTGTGTGCATCTGGGTTGTGCTCCGTTGACGATGAGATGATCCGAAGATGATGAGGTGACAGTAGGGTACACACAGGTTTTGCAGAGGCAGTGTAATCAGTCCTGAGATGTACCTACTTGATGGCTTGCTCGTAGAGATGATGAAGACCTACATGGAGGCTAGGCCTACATCCAGCATGAAAAAGGGCTAGCTCTGTAGAACTTCCTATGACGAGTAGATTGGAGATTGATGATTGAGATAGCAACATCAGTGATGATGATCCAGCCTTGATGATGATCCATCCTTGATTATGATCCAGTGATGAAGACTTGTGCCGATGAACTATGTCAAGAGAATACCTTCCTAGTTAAGAGGGAGTGTTGATGTATTTGTAACTTCGGAATGTATTTCACTTGTATATTTTATACTGTCAGTATACTTTCGACAGAGAGGTTTCATTCCTCCGATTGGGAAGGTTATTATTGTACTTGAGTGGGTTATTAGACTACCCTAGTGGGGTCGGCCCAGAGTTAGGGTATAATGGGTTATTAGACTCTCCTAGGAGAAGTCGGCCCAGTTAAGGAAAAAGGAAAGTGAAGTAAAGTATAAATAGAGAGTGTGACTCTCTCATTTGATCACTCATTCACTCAGTCACTCATTCACATAAGTGAGAGAGAGACAAGTTCACACAAGTGGAGGAGGAGGAGCTGCTGGAGTCTATCTCTTTGTTTTGGGGTTTTATATTATTTCTCATTCTATCTCTGAGGAAGTTGCGGGGTTTTCTCCTTTATGGTTTCCCCAGTGAAATGCTTTGTGTCTATTGTCTCTTGTGATTGATTTACTGTGCTTGTTATTCTCTCAGATAAGATCCTAGATCATATTGAATTAAATATTGAAAAACTAACATGGTGTCAGAGCTAACCTGAGAAGAAGACACTGTGTAGCTGTGGAGGCTAGGGCTTCTTAATTTTTGGGTTTCTTTCCACATATCATCAAGGCAAGAGGCTAGGCTGACTCTCTTAAGGAAGGTGCATCTTTCTGTCGAAACATAATTTGATTCCGAGCATTTTCAGTTTTGGGCCTAATTTCGAGAGTGTAGAGAGTGATTCATAGATAACCTAGACAAGAGTGTTAGTCTGCATCGTAGGTCTAGTGACCCCCGCCCTAGGGGAGCAAAAACCTATCATGGTCAGGCAGCGGTCACGAGACCCTCAGTAGGTACCGGTAAAGAACAATAAAATGCAGAAAGTCAAACCTTGAGAGGAAAAACCCTCCAAAATTGGGAAAATGAGGAGAAAGAACCTCAAAAACAATACAACCATGTGCCTTCAGACAACATATGACAACCCCATTCCCACTTTTTTAGCCTGGTTGGTACTAGGTTCGTGAAACACGGGCTTGACTCCAAGTGAGGCGGTGCAATAGTAACACCTTAAGAAAATAGCAGTAAAAACCAAGTCGTCAGAAATCGTGTCTGAAATGAGCAAAAGAGAGCACCTATGAACCTAGGACCACAACACACTGAGAGAGGCAATGTGAGCCACCTTCATGGGCATGCCCAAAACACTAGGTAGAAAATTAAACACTAAGGTTACCATACATGGATTTGGTTTTTGTTTGCAAAAGTTATAACAAGTGTATAATATGTTTAAATGTTTTACATGGCTACATAGCCCACATCGTATTAATAAATCTCTTTGATATTATCGTTAATAGTATTATAAATTCTTTGGTATATCATGACGACCATATCCATGTTGTAAAAACTTTCGATTCTATTTAAAAAAAATGGTAAATAAAATTTGGTTAAATTTATAATAATAGATATTGTTTATAACTTTTGAGGACTAACGCCATTTTAAAAATGTTCTCGATTTGTATATTAAAAATAGTTAGCTATTGTTTCTAAAACCTACATGTCATTAGGAGGCATAATAATAACTTTATGTTAATAATATTAATGGATGAAATTTATATAATTATCCTTCTTGAATATTTATTAGTCCCTGTTGTAGATAGAGACTATATGTTCCGGTTTATGTTATTAATTTGAATTGTACAGAAGTATTTCTAAAATTTGGCTATAGTTTATTGAATGTTGAATGAATTTATTATTTATTTGTATTTATTTAATAAAAAATCCTAGGCTCTATCAAGCGAGAGGGATCAAATCTCCCGAGATGTAAACCTCTCCTTGAATAGCTTATTGAGTGCAATACTTGAGCCACCTAATCCTAAGCTTTAAAGTCTATAGTTTAAGTCTCATATTTACTTTTTACTTTGTATTATTCTTTTTTGTTTATGGCTGACATAATATTTATTACCTTTTACTTTTTATTATTTACTTTTTACTTTGTATTAAAAGTAAAAAGTAAAGTCTCTAGTTTAAGTCTCATATTTACTTTTTACTTTATATTATTATTTTTTGTTTATGGCCGACATAATATTTACCACATAATCCTAAGCTCTAATATTTACCACATAATCCTAAGCTCTAAAGTCTCTAGTTTAAGTCTCATATTTACTTTTTACTTTGTATTATTCTTTTTTGTTTATGGCCAACATAATATTGATTACTTTTTACTTTGTATTATTATTTTTTGTTTATTTTGTTACTCCACAAACACTCGACAAACTCGACAAACATTCGATTAACAAGATCTCCCCCATACTGGGCTGTAGAGCACCTCTGGACGAAAATATATTAATAATAAGTGTGAAACTCTTATTGATGAAGATTGCTTGATATGACTAATTTTATCATTGCCACGGATTAAGAAAAATAAAAATAAAATAAAAATAGAACATAACTTTAAACTTACAAATGTAACATCTAAATGTTTTTGTTCTAGTGGATTGACGGTCATCATAATGGTCAATGGTCAGCATCAAGTTGTCAAGGTCTACAAGGGATGATTCTAGTCTTTTTTTTTTTTAACCATGGGAACAGCAACCTCCCAAGGGTATATCCAACAGCCCGCAAGCCAAGCCAGATATACCTGAAACTTGTGACTCAGCAGGGGCCGAGACGTTCCGAGACCCTTTATCCCAGGGGTCGCCTACCCTTCGAGCGTTGTCACAACGGGCCAATGAGCAACCCTACCCCCCGCCGGTTTTGAACCTGTGACCTCCTTGGAGATAACACATGTTCTTAACCATTAGGCCCACTCGTGCCCATCAAGTTGTCAAGGTCTACAAAAGATGATTCTAGTCTTTTTTTTACTCTCTTGTTTTGTGTTGGATATGGGGCAATTTAGTTTCCCAAGATGAGAGACCGGGCAGGATAAAAGACAATCAAAACGCCCTGCTTTTTAGGTGATTTTGGGATAAAAATTAGTTAAAATTCTTGTTGGAAATTGTTATTTTTTCAATTTTGTAATTTTTGCAATTTTTGCAATTGAGATTGTCTATTCTAAATTAATTGTCCAATTTTAAAACTACAAGATCGTCAAAATTGCTATCTAAGCACTCCAAATTACGATTTTAACAAAAAAATGTTCTACTAAATTCTAACGAGCCAGTCTGAAGCATTTTGGTTAACCCTTATACACTTCCATGAGAGACCCCCTTGGAGTAGCACGTGGATTCGGCGCTGCTTGGCAGAAACATCTCGTAGACTCGTGCTCATGTTGGCAGATCTGTTAGTTGTGGACGACCAACATGTAAATTATTCGTGTTGCATAGAAGCCAAATGGTTGTTTGTAGTATGAGACATTGGGTGCCGCTGCCATGTATATAGGTCCATTAACATCAGTTTTCAGTTGGCAGTTTCCATTTTGACTTTGACTGAGCATTTGAGAATGCCAATACGAACTGCCCCAGAGAATGCCAGTACGAACTGCGGCAGCCACAGCTGGATCGATTACTATTATTTACTGATCTGGAGGTTTCCCTTGACGTATTAATGGACCAGACTTTGTGCCAGGAGATTTTAGCCATTAACTGTTATTTTATCAGGTTCATTCTCGGTATTGTGATTGAATAGCCTTTAGTACTCACCATCCAAGGTTGTAAGCCACGGTAATTTCATTCACTGCAAAATGCCTTACTGGGCGTTTAAAGCCAATGCACGTTTAAATTGGCTCGACAGGCTCCGATCTGCCAAGGGGTTTCCAATAGAGCCTGAGCTTAAAATTGAAGATTTTCTCCTCATAAGTTCAATCCCCTCGCTTTTTCCTACAATGTGAAGAAGACTTCCGAAAACGATCAACAAGATGGAGCGTTGCAGGAGACTCTGCCAGACATTTCAACTGATCATTGCATGTTTACGAAGTCTTTCTCGGCTGTAGAAAAATGAGTCAACCTCCCCGACAAAGGAAAAATCAATATTGATGTAAAGGGGAACAGGAGGGTATTTACATCGCTTTAATGGTAGATCTCTAAACATGCCTCGTGTGCAAACTGCTAAACTTAAACCATGACAATTAGACGACAGAAGACGTTAGGTCACGGTGTTGAGATGTAAAATTGTTGAATTGTTGATTTTTAAATTATTTTAATTTTTTATAATTAAAATTCATTCTTCATCGATTTATGTCTTATATTAAGTGTCTTTCACTAATTAAAAAAGTAAAATTTTATTTTTCAAAAAATAAAATAAATATTTTTTTATTTAAAAAAAAATCAAATTAATATTTTTTTAAAACATTATGAAAACAACATTAATATTTAATGCCAAGCCAAAGAGCATTGACTAATAAAAATAAATAAATTTATATTACTATAAATAAATAATACTTCCGGTATTAAACTTTTTTTGAAAATGATGATTATGAATTTATATGATAAACTTTTTTTGAAAATGATGATTATGAATTTATATGATGATAAATTTTTGTTTAATAAATAAAATAAATTTGTATTAATAAAAATAATTTAATATTTTTTAAATTTTTGGAACAATAATAATTATACATTTATATTAATATAAATAATTTAATATTTTTAGTTAATTAAACTTTTAGTAAATGTGTAGTGTAAAATTTTTACGATGATTTTTGAAAAATCATTGAATTCTAGAATTTTGAGTGTCCGAAGGGTTTAAAAAAAATGAATTTATGTGATAATAAATTTTATATAGTTTTTTGGGCTAGTGCAAGGTAATGATACCCAATTATGACATGTTAGTTACAATGACATTCTGGAAAAACAAAAATATTATCATTAAAATCAATTATTAGAGGTACCTACAAAACTTTTTCCGATTAGGTGTAAAAAGATGAAACGTAGAAAAACGGATAACCTTCCGGAATATATAATTTTTATTTATGGAAAAGTGGTATAACCATCCCAAAATGTCATTATTCGAAGATTGGTATGCTATTTTTTTCTAAAACATAATGCACATGTTTTTGTTGACCCACCTGTTTGCTATGTAAATTTTCAATTTACGAGAAAAAAAATATGTAGAGGCGTAGGCAATAGAAAAATCTTGTCGGGGCTATTTTTCCAAAATTTTAAAAGTCAATTTTATATTTTTTTAAATTACTGAAGTCAGTGAAGCCCTAAAACGACATGGTCAATTGTTGAGCCAACATATCATGGTCTAAAAATAATCAAAATGCATTTTTTTTTTAGGTTGTAGGTATTTTCGTGCTCTTATGCGGGTTCTTTTCCGTTTTCGAAATAGGCAAGCCAATCAAATGTTATAGGCCAAATAAACAACCTACGTTTTTTACGAATTTGACATGAGTGCAGTTTAAAATGAATTAAAAATAGAGAACAATAACAGATCTATTAAAAAATTATATATTTGGAATCTGCACACAGAGCTCGACAAGTGTGTGCAATTTCATCTGCAGTGCACTCGTGGAGCTTATGCAGAACTAGCTATGAAAAACAGGAAGTTGCAGTGTTTGATGTGTTCTACCATAAATCATAGATAAATCAGACCGAGCCTAAAGGTGCAGTCCGAAGGTAATTCCAAGCCTGCAAGGGCACCAAAAACAATTTGAATTCATACACGCGTGCGCGCAAAGAGGCGCGCACGTGTCCATGGAAGCGCGCACGCGTGGTTAACAACGCGCACGTGTAGGTGCGCGTATGCGTTCATGTAATTTCCTTTGTCACGGGGATACATAAAGTTGATGAAGATGTGATGATGAAGAAGATGACGATGATGGAGATGTTGATGAGGAAGGGGGAGATGACAATGATGATGAAGATGTTGATGAGGAAGGGGGAGATGACAATGATGATGAAGATGTTGATGATGATGATGATGATGATGAGATGATGGTGACAATGGTGATGAAGATGATGATGATGATGATGATGAGATGATGGTGACAATGGTGATGAAGATGATGATGATGATGATGATGATGAGATGATGGTGACAATGGTGATAAAGATGATGATGAAGATGATGGTGGTGATGATGGTGATGAGGATGATGATCATGATAATGATGAAGATGATGATGATGATGATGAGATGAGGATGATGATCATGATGGTGATGAAGATGATGATGATGATGATCATCTTCATCATCATCATCACCATCATCACCATCATCATCGACATCTTCATCATCATTGTCATCTCCTCCTTCCTCATCAACATCTCCATCATCGTCATCTTCTTCATCATCACCATCTTCTTCATCAACATCATCATCATCTTCATCACCATCGTCATCATCATCAAAATCTTCATCTCCATCATCATCATCTTCTTCATCCTCATCACCATCACCTTCATCATCATCATCATCATCATCATCATCAACACCATCATCATCATCGTCACCACCCTCTTCTTCCTCATCATCATCAACATCTAGGTCATCATCTTGATCGTCAATGTCAGATCAACATCATCATTATCATCCTCATCATCACCATTGATGTTGTTGATGATGAAGATGATGATGATGATGTTGATGATGAGTACGATGACCATCAACATCATCATCGATGACCATCAACATCATCATCATCATCTTTGTCATCACCCTCTTCCTCATCAACAACATCTTCGTCATCATCATCATCATCATCATCATCATCACGATAGGAAGATGATGACGAAGATGTCAATGACAAAGATGATGACGAAGGTGGCGATGATGAGTATGATGAGGATGATGAAGATGACGAAGACAATGATGATCGTGACCATGATCATATGATGATGATGATGATGGTGAGGATGACGAAAATGGCGATGATGATGACTAATGAAGATGATGATGATGAATATGATGATTTTGATGGTCATGATGATGATGATGATCATATTCATCGTACTCATATTCATCATCATCGTACTCGTATTCATCATCCACCACCACCACCACCACCACCACCACCATCATCTTCATCATCCACGTCCTCACAATGACGATGACGATGATCATGATGAGGAAGTTGATGATGATGATCATGTTGTTAATGATGGTGAAGATGATGATGATGTGTTGAATATTCCTCATCATCTTCATCATCATCATCATCATCTCCAAATTAGTCATCATCATCATCGACTCATATTCATCATCATCTTCATCGATGACGATGATACGAAGATGTCAATGATGATGATGATTGTGATACGAAGATGTCAATGATGATGATATGAAGATGTCAATGATGATGATGATGATACGAAGATGATGATGAAGATGTCGATGATGATGATGATTATGAGGAAGATGGCGATGACGAGTATGATGACGAAGATGAAGATGACTAAATTGTGATGATGAAGACATTGATGATCGTGACCACGATCATATGACGACGATGATGATGATGAGGACGATGATGATGATGATGGTGATGATGATGATGACTAATGAAGATGATGATGACGAATATGATGATTTTGATGATGATCATATTCGTCATCATCATCATCATCTCCATCATCGTACTCATATTCATCATCATCCACCATCGTCATCATCACCATCATCATCATCATCATCATCATCATCATCATCATCATCATCATCCTTGTCCTCACAATGATGATGATGATGGTGATGGTCATGATCATGGTGTTGATGATGATGAGGATGATGTGCTGCATATTCGTCATCATCTTCATCATCAACATCATCATCATCTCCATTAGTCATCATCACCATCTTCATCATCATTGTCATCATCATCATCATCCCCATCCCCACAATGATGATGATGATGAAGATGGTGATGATGATGACTAATGAAGATGAGTATGACGATGAATATGATGTTTTTGCTGATGACGACGATGATCATATTCGTCATCAACATCATCATCTTCATCATCGTACTTGTATTCATCATCATCCATCATCATCATCATCAACATCATCATCATCTTCATCATCCTCATCATCATCTGCGTCCTCACAATGATGATGATGATGATGATGACGATCATGGTGTTGATGATGAGGAAGATGATGATGGTGTGCTACATATTCCTCATCATCTTCACCATCATCATCATTGTCACCATCATCATCATACTCATATTCATCATCATCATCATCATCATCATCATCTTCGTCGATGATGGTGATACGAAGATGTCAATGATGATGATGATTATGATACGAACATGTCAATGATGATGATGATGATACAAAGATGATGACGAAGATGTCAATGATGATGATGATGATACGAAGATGATGATGAAGATGTCAATGATGATGATGATTAGGAGGAAGATGCCGATGACATGTATGACGACGAAGATGACTAAAGACAGTGATGACGAAGACAGTGATGATCGTGACCATGATCATATGATGACGATGGTGATGATGATGACTAGTGAAGATGATGATGACGAGTATGATGATTTTGATGATGATCATAATGTTGATGATGATGATCATGTTATTGATGATGATCATGTTGTTGATGATGATGAAGATGATGATGATGTGCTGCATATTCCTCCTCCTCCTCATCATCATCTCGAAATTAGTCATCATCATCATCATCTCGAAATTAGTCATCATCATCATCATCATCTTTGTCGACGATGATGATACGAAGATGTCAATGACAATGATGATTATGATACGAAGATGTCAATGATGATGATGATGATGATGATGATATGAAGATGTTAATGATGATGATGATGATACGAAGATGATGACAAAGATTTCAATGATGATGATGATTAGGGGGAAGACGGCGATGACGAAGATGAAGATGACTAAAGAAAGTGATGACAAAGACAATGATGATCGTGACCATGATCATATGATGACGATGGTGATGATGATGACTAGTGAAGATGATGATCATATTCGTCATCATCATCATCATCTTCTTCATCATTATAATCATACTCATCATCATCCACCATCGTCGTCATCATCACCATCATCACCATCATCATCATCATCATCATCACCATCATCATCATCATCATCATCACCACCATCATCCTCATCATCATCCGCGTCCTCACAATGATGATGATGACGATGATGATGATGAGGAAGTTGATGATGACGATCATGGTGTTGATGATGATGAAGATGATGATGAATATGATCATGATGATGAGGATGATGTGATACATATTCATCATCATCTTCATCATCAACATCATCATCATCTCCATTAGTCATCATCACCATTTTCATCGTCATTGCCATCATCATCATCATCATCATCCTCGTCCCCAAAATGATGATGATGATGAAGATGGTGATGATGATGACTAATGAAGATGAGTATGACGACGAATATGATGTTTTTGCTGATGATGATGATGATCATATTCGTCATCAACATCATCATCTTCATCATCGTACTCGTATTCATCATCATCCATCATCATCATCATCATCATCATCATCATCATCATCTTCATCATTCTCATCATCATCATCATCATCATCATCATCATATCATCATCTTCATCATCCTCATCATCATCTCCATCCTCACAATGATGATGATGATGATGATGACGAGGAAGTTGATGATGTGCTGCATATTCCTCATCATCTTCACCATCATCATCATCATCATCATCATCATCATCATCATCATCATCATCTCCAAATTAGTCATCATCATCATCATACTCATATTCATCATCATCATCATCATATTCGTCGATGATGGTGATACGAAGATGTCAATGATGATGATGATTATGATACGAAGATGTCAATGATGATGATGATGATATGAAGATGATGACGAATATGTCAATGATGATGATGATTAGGAGGAAGATGGTGATGACGAAGATGAAGATGACTAAAGACAGTGATGACGAAGATAGTGATGATCGTGACCATGATCATATGATGACGATGGTGATGATAGTGATGATGATGACCATTTTGGGCTCTATTTTGGCTCCTTGGATTGAATACACACCTCTTGGGCTCTATTTGGATCAATCGAGTGAATACACAACAGTTGGACTCTATTTGGCACCTTGGATTGAATTCTCATGCTACTTGGACACACATGAAGTCTTTTTACATATAGTGGACACATCAAAAGAGCATTTGACATTTGAGGCAAAGAGCAATCATAATCCTTAAGGTATGGTGATAATTTTATCTTGTTAAATGTAGTTTAGTCTTCATTCACTTGTTTGAATGGCATCTATTTTGGTTTTTCCTCATGAATTGTATGATAGATCTATTTTAGTTTTCTTAATCTTCAACATAGACAATAAAAACATCTTACCAAAAAAAAACTACAAAATGCACCAAGCAATGCTTTCAACCTTTCATGAAGATAATAAAAAAAAATTACTTGCATCACCACCAATAACATTTCATAATCACATTATTCCATCTAGTAGACAAAGATTTGTTGAATTCCTCATGGTTTCACTACAACAACTCACACAAACACCTAGAGAATTGAAAACTCTTAGTCTTTTGGGGCTATTTTCCCTCATAGGGAAGTTGCTCCTACTAACATCCCATACCACCATTCAATACCATCCAATACCATCCTACCGAGTTCCTAGAGGTGTCGTTGCAGTTATATGTAGGGCATTCCCAATAGCTTTTAAGATTATATGAAAACATTCTCACTAGATGTTGTTGTACATAATCAATTGCTACATTGAGCTTTAATAATCATGTGCACATCGAGTTTTAATATCTTATTTGTTGTTCATTCTTGCAGGGGTGATATTTTTGTTTTTTTTAAAAACGCATTGAATATGGGCAACATACGTAATAATAAAAGAAAGTCTAGAAGGACAGTGCTGCCCCCTGAAAAGGCCCATGAGATAAGAGAAAAAGCCAGGTTGTACATGCAAAACCGTAGAAAGCAAAATGTTAGTGCCTTAGATCCATCAACAAGCAATGACGAAGTGGTTGAAGCCAATCAAATCTTGCTTGATGTCAAGTATGAAGGAATGGACGTTGAACAAGCTCTTAATTGGAAACCTCCCCAAGAAGAGCACACACATGCAGAACACACTCCATTGCAGGATAAAGTTGTGAACGAAGGGCCACAACAAGCCATTGACGGGACTCATACTTCCTTGCCAACTCCCTTGCCTCGACTATCAAGCGGACGACGAATAAATCCCAGACGTATTCATGTGGATGAAAGTTCATTTTTAGGACTTGAAGGTAAGATGCCCAAACGCACTATTGATTTCCATTGTAGCAAGATAACGAAAGAATTTTTTGTTTCCAAAACCGATGTAGCAAAATGTCAATTGTTTCTTGCTTTGTTAAAATCACATTGTCTAGCGGATGTTAGGAGAATTTTGAGCATAAAGGTAGTTAGAAGTTTAGATGTCAACAATCATGTTGTTAGAAATCTACAATCTGCATTTAATTTGATTGGAAAAACTTCTCGTACAAAAGATTTTAATGCGGCCCGTCGTGTACTGTCGGAATCGATTGTAGAAAAATCCACAAGGCAATGTCGCCTACTATCACACACATGTAAAATCTTTAAAGTAGATAGAAAGACTCTTCAAAAGTATTCTGCCATTAGAGAAAAACTTGAGACCCCAGGCCAAAAAGATTGTTGGGCCTTTGTTGGTAGGTTACCTTGTTCATACATGAAGCTCATTGATGCTGTTAAAGAACTAGTGCAGAAGTTTTGGCATGATAACACTAGACCGTCATCGAATCAAAGAGATGTTTTAAAGTTGAGAAAATGTGTTAGGGGGGGTGAACCCCATGTCAAGCACTTCCTTGACACGACACAAATAGAACTCTACGAGAGGTTCAAGAATGAGCACACACAATTGAACTTGGGCCAAAGGTCCTTTGAAAAATGCAAACCTTGGTATGTTAAAATTTGCAATGATCACAATACATGTTGTTGTAGATACCATGTAGAATTTGAGTACTTTTATGATACATATAGACATATATTTTGTGATTTGCATACTAACATTGTGCAGGATTTCCCATCGTTACAACCACCGAATGCATCCAGAGAATTTACACATAGCATAATGTGTCCAAGACCTGAAGGACAAAAATATTATAAAAGATCATGTTTATATGGGACGTGTTCCAGTTGCAGTGGATTTGCATTATTGAGCCCCTACATCCACGCAACCGTGGAGCACGCACTGGGAGGATGTCAATAGAAATGCAGAACTTCCAGTACATAACATATCAAGTAGATAGTTCGAAGGAAAGCAAAAAGATTGCATTGGTGAAGTCACAGGTAATCTAAGTTTGCATACTTTCATACTATACATGTTGAATTTGTACATATATATTCACATTGAAAATGTCACGTTGTATTAATGCCCTGGGTTTTGTGGCAACAGGTACAAATTTGCAATTTCATGAAGGAATTCTACCAAAAGACCGAGCAGTATGTACAACATGTCCATGTAGCACGATGGCAGGATGAACAGTATAGACAATGCAGGGACACCTTCCCCAGTGGCACAATATTGTCAGTTGTGGACTTTGCTGAAAACTACACCCTGTAGCCACAGAATGAGATTCAAAGTCAATACTACCATTTAGACCAAGTTAGCATAATGGTCCATATCATGTATAGGCACGCGCCAGAGAGCAGCAACGATAGGAGGATAATATTGAAAGAGACCAACTTCTACATCAGTGATGATAGGTGCCATGACCTGCATTACGTGCAACATTGCTTCAAAATTTTCTATGATCAGCTGAAGGAGAGAGGTATACAGATGGATCAGAATTGGATATGGTCAGATGGTTGTGCAGGCCAGTTCAAAAATGCACGTGTATTCCAGTGGTTGAGTATTTTGCACAAGACTTGTGATGTGCTGCATGCGTGGAACTATTTTGAGACCAGTCATGGAAAGGGAGAGCACGACAGTGCTGGGGCATGTCTCAAAACTACCCTACGAAGGGAAGAGATGAGGTGCACGAGAAACCCTCATATTCGGGATGCAGAAACCATAGTTCAATGGTGCTATGCAAAAATGTCAGATCGAACCACAAAGCAACACATACCAACAGGTAGAGGACATGTTGTCAGAAATTTCTGGCATGTAGTTGATATAGACCGATCGCGCTCTTATAGTTGCAGTACTGTGCAAGGAACTCGTGGATTTCATTCGGTTCGAAGCTCAAATAACCCCTTATTTGAAATATGGACGCGAAAACTTGCTTGCTTTTGTGCGCCTTGTAGCAGTTGTGAATGGGATGAATGCGAATCAATGGATTGGGTTGATGAATGGGATCATGTATCACTGGCAGTGGACCCACGTGCATTTGTTGAAACAATCCAGTTAGAGGAAGGCCAGTCCTCTATTTCGAATGAATATGATCATATATCTGATCTAGTACGGCCAGGTAAACATTTTTGCATGCATATCCCGGTTCCCTCCTTGTTTATATGTAATTATCCAAGTTATCAAACCACTACTTGTTGGAATATGACTGTAAAATGCATCTTTGCAGGACACATCTACGCAGTTGTCTCCCCGACAGATAGTGCAATTGGGACGAATTATTGGTTGGCACGATGCATCTAGGGGAAGCAAACCCTCCTCGCATCATTAACGGATAGTGAAGGCGTTACCTTTCCCATTGGCTCAATGGTTGTTCATGGGGACTATCTTACAATGGATGGAAAGGGATCAAAGAGCAATGGCTACACATACACGGATTATAGACCAGGGTCGCGGGTGTATCACTTTACGCACTTGATCGTTGGTACAAACATCCAACTACAGACAATGTCAACGAAGTCATCAAACAAGGTACGCTACTTACTACCTCATGCAGAGCACGAGAGGTTGTTTGAGACAATAACAAATCGAGAGGATCCAGAAGGCCTAATTGATTGAGGTACATTGTATAGTAATGATGTGATTGTTTATTCATGCATGTCCAAATTTATTCATGTTAGATAGTTTATTTGATATCATTATATTATATCGTTTATTTGATGTTTGAGTTATGATTTATAGCCATGTGATTGTTTATTCATGCATGATCAATGTTATTCATGTTAGATAGGAATTTGATATCGTTATCTTATATCGTTTATTTGATGTACATGAGTTATGATTAAGTTATGATTTATGTGAATATGTATGTGGTTCATGTGATGCAACAACTTCCATATTGTCCTGAGCTACTTCATCATCTCCTTGAGCAAATTTGATGGTCAAATGCATAGAGATCTTATAGACTCTTAGATATGTATCCTAACAATTTATTTTAAAACATGCTCATCTATGGTTGAAGATTGATGCTTGATTCCTATAGAAAACCACTTAGATACATCATCTCCATCATCATCATCATCATCATCATCATCTTCTTCATCATCATCATCTTCTTTGTCATCATCATCATCATCTTCATCACCATCACCATCATCATCAACGTCTTCATCTTCATCATCATCACCATCTTCATCATCATCACCATCTTCATCATCATTGTCATCTCTAGGTCCCTCACCAACATCACCATCATCATCACCATATCCATCATCTTCATCATCTTCATCATCATCAACATCATCATCATCATCTCCATCATCTTCATCATCATCATCATCATCATCTTCATCACCATCGCCATCATCATCAACACCTTCACCATCATCACCATCTTCATCATCATCACCATCTTCATCATCATTGTCATCTCTAGGTCCCTTGTCACCATCTTCATCATCATCATCATCTTCGTCATCGTGGTCAACTATAGGTCCCTCATCACCGTCTCCATCATCATCACAATCTTCATCATCATCATCATCATCTTCATCACCATCGCCATCACCATCTCAGCCTTCATCAGTTAGCCGCTAGCCACAAGTGCCCGGGGGACGATTTTGCAAAGTTAACCCTCGTGTGCAAAAATTGCACACTCCCTCACTGAGCAAAACCCTAGTTTCCAAGATGGACCTACAAGGTGACACCCGAGCCATGGGATCAGAGGGGAGGGGCACCCCTAGCACTATCCTGACGTCCTGAATCCAACAGAGTCGACGGTTTGTCGATCGGAGCCATGGTCGTCGTTCTATGGCTCGCTCCGTCTCGCATCCGAAAGGCCTTTAGGGACACCTGCTAGATACTTGTTGGAGGCATAGAAATCCAACCGTGCAACAAAACCGGGTTTCGACGAGTCTTGCAAGTGTGTCTAGGGAGGTTCTGGCTGGGGACGCTAGCCACAAGTGCTCGGGGGAGGATTTTGCAAAGTTGACCCCCGTGTGCAAAAATTGCACATTCCCTCACTGAGCAAAACCCTAGTTTCCAAGATGGACCTACAAGGTGACACCCGGGCCACGGGACCAGAGGGGAGGGCCACCCCTAGCACTATCCCGATGTCCTGAATCCAATGGAGTTGACGGTTCATCGATCGGAGCCACGATCGTCGTTCTATGGCGTGCTCCGTCTCGCATCCGAAAGGCCTTCAGGGACACCTACTAGATACCTGCCGGAGGCATAGAACTCCAACCATGCAACAGAACCGGGTTTCGGCGAGTCCTGCAAGTGTGTCTAGGGAGGTTCTGGATGGGGACGCTAGCCACAAGTGCTCGGGGGAGGATTTTGCAAAGTTGACCCCCATGTGCAAAAATTGCACACTCCCTCATTGAGCAAAACCCTAGTTTCCAAGATGGACCTACAAGGTGACACTCAGGCCACGGAACCAGAGGGGAGGGGCACCCCTAGCACTATCCCGATGTTTTGAATCCAACGGATTCAATGGTTCATTGATCGGAGCCACGGTCATCGTTCTATGCCTCGCTCTGTCTTGCATCCGAAAGGCCTTCAGGGACACCTGCTGGAGGCATAGAACTCCAACCGTGCAATAGAACCGGGTTCCAGCGAGTCTTGCAAGTGTGTCTAGGGAGGTTCTGGTTGGGGATGCTAGCCATAAGTGCCCGGGGGAGGATTTTGCAAAGTTGACCCCCGTGTGCAAAAATTGCACACTCCCTCACTGAGCAAAACCCTTGTTTCCAAGATGGACCTACAAGGTGACACCCGGGCCACGGGATCAGAGGGGAGGGGCAGCCCTAGCACTATCCTGACATCCTAAATCCAACGGAGTCGATGGTTCGTCAATCGGAGCCACGATCGTCGTTCTATGGCTCGCTCCGTATCGCATTCGAAAGGCTTTTAGGGACACCTGCTGGAGGCATAGAATTCCATCCGTGCAATAGAACCGGGTTCCGACGAGTCCTACAAGTGTTTATAGGGAGGTTCTGGCTGGGGATGCTAGACACAAGTGCACAAGGGAGGATTTTTCAAAGTTGACCCCCGTGTGCAAAAATTGCACACTCCCTCACTGAGCAAAACTCTAGTTTCCAAGATGGACCTACAAGGTGACACCCGGGCCACGGGACCGGAGGGGAGGGGCACCCCTAGCACTTTCCCGACATCTTGAATCCAACGGAGTCGACGGTTCATCGATCGGAGCCACGATCGTTGTTCTATGGCTTGCTTCATCTCGCATCTGAAAGGCCTTCAAGGACACCTGCTGGATACCTGCTGGAGGCATAGAACTCCAACCGTGCAACAGAACTAGGTTCTGGCGAGTCCTGCAAGTGTGTCTAGGGAGGTTTTGGCTGGGGACACTAGCAACAAGTGCCCAGGGGATGATTTTGCAAAGTTGACCCCCGTGTGCAAAAATTGCACACTCCCTCATTGAGCAAAACCCTAGTTTCCAAGATGGACCTACAAGGTGACACCCGGGCCACGAAACCGGAGGGGAGGGGCACCCATAGAACTATCCCGATGTCATGAATCCAATGGAGTTGATGGTTCGTCGATCGGAGTCACGGTCGTCATTTTATGGCTCGCTCCGTCTCGCATCCGAAAGGCCCTTAGGGACATCTGCTGGATACCTGCCGGAGGCATAGAACTCCAACCGTGCAACAGAACTGGGTTCCAGCGAGTCCTGCAACTGTGTCTAGGGAGGTTATGTCTAGGAATGCTAGCCACAAGTGCCTGGAGGAGGATTTTGCAAAGTTGACCCTCGTGTCGAAAAATTGCACACTCCCTCACTGAGCAAAACCCTATTTTCCAAGATGGACCTACAAGGTGACACCCGAGCCACGAGACCGGAGGGGAGGGGCACCCCTAGCACTATCCCGATGTCTTGAATCCAATGGAGTCGATGGTTCGTTGATCGGAGCCACGGTCGTCGTTCTATGGATCTCTCCGTCTCGCATCCGCAAGGCCTTCAGGGACCCTTGCTGGATACCTACCGGAGGCATAGAACTCCAACCGTGCAACAGAACTAGGTTTCAGCAAGTCCTGCAAGTGTGTCTAGGGAGTTTCTGGCCGGGGACACTAGCCACAAGTGCCCGAGGGAGGATTTCCAAAGTTGACCCCCGTGTGCAAAAATTGCACACTCCCTCATTGAGGAAAACTCTAGTTTCCAAGATGGACCTACAAGGTGACACCCGGGCCATGGGACCAGAGGGGAGGGGTACCCCTAGCACTATACCGACATCTTGAATCCAATGGAGTTGACGGTTCATCGATCGGAGCCACGGTCGTCGTTCTATGGCTCGCTCCGTCTCGCATCCGAAAGGCCTTCAGGGACACCTGCTGGATACCTGCCGGAGGCATAGAACTCCAACCGTGCAACAGAACTGGGTTCCAGCGAGTCCTGCAAGTGTGTATAGGGAGGTTCTGGCTGGGGAGGCTAGCCACAAGTGCGCCGGGGAGGATTTTGCAAAGTTGACCCCCGTGTGCAAAAATTGCACACTCCCTCACTGAGCAAAACCCTAGTTTCCAAGATGGACCTACAAGGTGACACCTGGGCCACGGGACTGGAGGGGAGGGGCACCCCTAGCACTATCCTGACATCCTGAATCCAACGGAGTTGTTGGTTCGTCGATCGAAGCCACGGTCGTCGTTCTATGGCTCGCTTCGTTTTGCATCCGAAAGGCCTTTAGGGACACTTGCAGGATACCTGCCAGAGGCATAGAACTCCAATTGTGCAACAGAACTGGGTTCTGGCGAGTCCTGCAAGTGTGTCTAAGGAGGTTCTGGCTGGAACATATAGATCTTAATAGGATTTATACAATCTCTGTTTTACGAGGAATTGACCTTAGAAATTCTCGTAACAATGACAATGAATCCTTCATTTTGCATTTGTTAGCACAAGAAGATCAATTTTCGACAAAACAATGTAGTTATTACATGTGGAGGCAGCGGTTTCCCGTGGAAAACGAGTGTAGGGTTGAGCAGAGGAAAGATATTGGGAAATGGGCTATTACATTAGCTTTTTCGATGGGCAAGCGGTTTACAGAAGGAAATATGGTGGCTGTAGGTATCATTAGCTTTTATTGCTGAAAAATGGAAGGGATTTTCAAGTCACCTGCAAAACGCTCCTTTGTTGAAATATCTAAGTTCTTCCAACAACATAGATTTGGTTAGTGTATCAAATGTTGCCGTCCACACCAGAATTTATCTTTCGTCAAAGGAGTTGCACATATTATGGCTAACCAAATGGTCTCGGGAGCTTGGAAGTGCCGACAAATATTATTCCATGCCTAAATCTACCCAGAAGGCAATTATAAATTTAGATCCTCGAGAATGCCTGAATCTACCTAGAAGGAAATTATAAATTTAGATCCTCGAGAAGCTGAGAAACTGTATGAGTGGTTGAATCAGTATCCTAAAATTATAGAGCTTTCTATCTCAAAGTTTGCTGAGCGGCTCCTGGATGTAGTATCAGACTCAACAGATAGTAAACTTGTTATCGCCACTAGAATGGCCCCAGGGTTTCAGCTAGGGGACCCCACACAGTGTGCCTCGAAGGCCCGGAAGCGGTGCCAATGGGCCATTGCCGGAGCTAGGGTTTTGCTTAGTGAAGGCCATTCCAAATTTGCTCAAGGGGGCCATTTCTTGTCCGGAGGCCCCCAGGTGTGCGTGGCCACCGTGGACAGGTCCACTATGGCCATGTGGACCTGTGGGAGCTGATGGAATTTGAGTCTGCTCACCGGTTTGGGTTCTGTGGCCGCGAAACAAATGCCCAAAGTGTCCCTGAATGGCCATGGGGTGCCCGACTAGGATTCCTGTAGCACCTGAACCGTGGCTTGGTTCGTGAATCCGTCGACTTCGGTGGGTCCGAGATGTCGGGTTTCAGCTAGGGGCCCCCCCAAAGCGTGGCTTGAAGGCCTGGAAGTAGTGCCAATAGGCCATCTTCGGAGCTAGGGTTTTGCTCAGTGATGGCCATTCCAAATTCCCTAAAGGGGTGCATTTCTCGTCCGAAGGCCCCCGGGCATGCGTGGTCACCGTGGACAGGTCCACTATGGCCACGTAGACCTGTGGGAGCCGACGAAATCTGACTCCGCTCCCCGATTTGGGTTCCGTGGCCGCGGAGCAAATGCCCAAAGTGTCCCTGAATGGCCTCAGGGTGCCCCACTAGGATGCCTATAGCACTCGAACCGTGGCTTGTTTCGTGAATCCGTCGACTCCGGTGGGTCCTGGATGCTGGGTTTTAGCTAGGGGACCCCCCAAAGAATGCCTTGAAGGCACAAAAGTGGTGCCAATGGGCCATCTCCGGAGCTAGGGTTTTGCTCAGTGATGGCCCATTGGCACCGCTTTCGGGGATGGCCCATTGGCACTTCTTTCGGGCCTTCGAGGCATGCTATGTGGGGTACCCTAACTGAAACCTGACGTCTTGAACCCATCGGAGTCGACAGATTCGCGAATCGAGCCACGGTTCGGGTGCTACGGGCATCCTAGTCGGGCATCCCAGGGCCATTCAGGGACACTTTGGGCATTTGCTCCAGGGCCACGAAACCCAAACCGACGAGCGGACTCGGATTCCGTCGGCTCCCATAGGTCCACATGGCCATAGTGGACCTTTCCACGATGGCCATGCACGCCCGGGGGCGTCCAGACGAGAAATGACCCCCTTGAGCGAATTTGGAATGGCCTTCACTGAGCAAAAACCTAGCTCCGGGGATGGCCCATTGGCACTGCTTCTGGGCCTTCGAGGCACGCTATGTGGGGTCCCCTAATTGAAACCCAACGTCCCAGACCCATCGAAATCGATGGATTCGCAAACCGAGCCATGGTTCGGGTGCTACGGGCATCCTAGTCAAGCACCCCAGGGCCATTCAAGGACACTTTGGGCATTTGCTCCACGGAAATGGAACCCAAACTGGCGAGCAGACTTGGATTCTGTCGGGTCCCACAGTTCCACATGGCCATATTGGACCTGTCCACGGTGGCCATGCACGCCCGGGGGCCTTCAGACGAGAAATGCACCCCTTTAGGGAATTTGGAATGGCCATCACTGTGCAAAACCCTAGCTCCAGAGATGGCCCATTAGCATCACTTACGGGCCTTCGAGGCACACTATGTGGGGTCCCCTAGCTGAAAACCGGCGTCCTGGACCCACTGGAGTCGACGGATTCGCGAATCGAGCCACGGTTCGGGTGTTATGGGCATCCTAGTCGGGCACCTCGGGGCCATTCAGGGACACTTTGGGCATTTGCTCCGCGGCCACGGAACCCAAACCGGAAAGTGGACTCGGATTTCGTCATCTCCCACAGGTCCACGTGGCCATAGTGGACCTGTCCACAGTGGCCATGCACACTCGGGGGCCTCCGGACGAGAAATGGCCCCCTTGAGCGAATTTGGAATGGCCTTCACTGAGCAAAACCCTAGCTCCGGGGATGGCCCATTGGCACCGCTTTCGGGCCTTCAAGGCACGCTGTGTGCGATCCTCTAGTTGAAACCCAATGTCCTGGACCCACCGGAATCGACGGATTCGAGAACCGAGCCACGGTTCGGGTGCTACGGGCATCCTAGTCGGGTACCCCGGGGCCATTCAGGGACACTTTGGGCATTTGCTCTGCGGCCACGAAACCCAAACGGGCGAGCGGACTCGGATTTCGTCGGCTCCCACAGGTCCACGTGGCCATAGTACACCTATCCATGGTGGCCACGCATGCCTGGGGGCCTCCGGACGAGAAATGCACCCCTTTAGGGAATTTGGAATGGCCATCACTGAGCAAAACCCTAGCTTCGGAGATGGTCCATTGACATCACTTTCGGGCCTTCAAGGCACGCTTTGGGGGGTCCCCTAGCTGAAACCCGACGTCCCGAACCCACCGGAGTCGACGGATTCGCAAATGGAGCCATGGTTCGGGTGCTACGGGCATCCTAGTTGGGCACCCCAAGGCCATTCAGGGACACTTCGGGCATTTTCTCCACGGCCATGGAACCCTAACCGGCGAGCGGACTCGGATTCCATCGGCTCCCACAGGTCTACGTGGCCATAGTGGACCTATCCATGGTGGCCATGCACACCTGAGGGCCTCCAGATGAGAAACGCACCCCTTTAGGGAATTTGGAATGGTCATCACTGAGCAAAACCCTAGCTTCGGAGATGGCCCATTGGCACCGCTTCCGGGCCTTCAAGGCACGCTTTGGGGGGTCCCCTAGCTGAAACCCGATGTCCCAGACCCATCGGAGTTGACGAATTCGCGAACCAAGCCATGGTTCGGGTGCTACGGACATCCTAGTTGGCCACCCCGGGGCCATTCAGGGACACTTTGGGCATTTGCTCCGTGGCCATGGAACCCAAACCGGCGAGCAGACTCGGATTCCATCAGTTAGAGTTAGAGTTAATGATGATGCCGAAGATGGTGATGCTGACGAAGACATTGATGACGATGGTGATGGCGATGGTGATGGTGATGGTGTTGGTGATGGTGAAGAAGATGGTTTAGTGCTAGGGTTTGGGTGAGGGTTAGGGCTGGAGTTATAGAAGGAAATTGAGTTAGGGTTAGAGTTAGAGTTAATGATGATGATGAAGATGGTGATGATGATGATGATGATGGTGATGGCGATGGTGATGGTGATGGTGGTGATGAAGAAGATGGTTTAGTGCTAGGGTTTGGGTGAGGGTTAGGGCTAGAGTTATAGAAGGAAATTGAATTAGGTTTAGAGTTAGAGTTAATGATGATGACGAAGACGTTGATGATGATGGTGTTGGTGATGGTGATGAGGGACCTAGAGATGACAATGATGATGGAACCTAGAGATGACAATGATGATGAAGATGGTGATGATGATGAAGGTGTTGATGATGATGGCGATGGTGATGGAGATGGTGATGAAGATGATGGAGATGGTGATGATGGTGGTGACGGTGATGAGGAACCTAGAGATGACAATGATGATGAAGATGGTGATGATGATGAAGATGGTGATGATGATGAAGGCGTTGATGATGATGATGAAGGCGTTGATGATGATGGCAATGGTAATGAAGATGATGAAGATGATGATGAGGATGATGATGGAGATGTTGGTGATGATGAAGATGATGATGATGTTGATGATGATGAAGATGGTAAAGATGATGGAGATGGTGATGATGGTGGCGACGGTGATGAGGGACCTAGAGATGACAATGATGATGGAACCTAGAGATGACAATAATGATGAAGATGGTGATGATGATGAAGGCGTTGATGGTGATGGAGATGGTGATGAAGATGATGGAGATGGTGATGATGGTGGCGACGGTGATGAGGGACCTAGAGATGACAATGATGAGGAAGATGGTGATGATGATGAAGATGGTGATGATGATGAAGGCGTTGATGATGATGGCGATGGTGATGAAGATGATGATGATGATGATGAGGATGATAATGATGATGATGGAGATGTTGGTGATGATGAAGATGATGATGATGATGATGATGGAGATGGTGATGATGGTGGCGATGTTGATGAGGAACCTAGAGATGACAATGATGATGAAGATGGTGATAATGATGAAGGCATTGATGATGATGGCGATGGTGATGGAGATGGTGATGAAGATGATGGAGATGGTGATGATGGTGGCGACGGTGATGAGGGACCTACAGATGACAATGATTATGAAGATGGTGATGATGGTGAAGGCATTGATGATGACGACGATAGTGATGAAGATGATGATGAAGATGGTGATGATGATGGAGACGGTGATGAGGGACCTAGAGATGACCACGATGACGAAGATGGTGATGATGATGAAGATGGTGATGATGATATTAGATGCAGTGATCATAATCATCATGGGGAGAATTTTTTTTATCAAATGCCACACAATCATAGTTGTAATAACCATATTCCCAGTCCCAAAGTTGCATAATTGAACCACGAGCAACATCAACTAATTGTGGCATCACATGAACATGGTAAGAATAACCATTGATGGGGGCGAGGTGGGTATAAACATTGTGTAGATGATATAGAGAAAAAATTTGGTGCTCTATAGAGGTTAAATGAGATGACCATATCCAAATGATGTATGATGATGAATTTGGGAAAAAAACTTTATTCTCACTAAATACACAAAACACCTTACCATCCTTGAAAAACTGAAAAAATGGTTAGTTGTTTTCAGAGGCAGTATATAACTATTGATGGAAATTTATTTGATGAATCATGTTTGGAAAACTACTATAATGGTTTGTGTTGTATGAAGTGAGAGTCCTTGGGATCCATTTGTTGGAAATAAAACTTCCATATTAGATTCTGAATGTCTACAATGACTTGGAAAAAAAATTCAATCCTTTAATCAACTTTACTTGCAAAAAATCATCTTAACCCCCAATCTCTTTCATGCTAATATCTATCGAGAAAGTGTAGAGTGTCTATCTCAAAATTCTTAGACTTAACTCCTCAATTGTTTGGATAGGGTTAAGATCAATTTGTGTATCCCAAGGGGATAAATCAATGATTTGTAGCTATTTTTTATGGCCATTTCACTAATTATGTTCCAACACATGCTCAGTTCAAATCCCCCTAGGTGATGCACACAAATTTATGTTGATATGTTTACTAAAAATGCAATCCTTGAATATGGAGAAGTGTCCCTTCAATTTCCTCACAAGGTTTCCTTTAGAAAGGAAAAGATCAACTTGTGATATCAAAGCAGTCAAATAATGTCTTTTGAAGGTTAGAAACAAGTATGCTTTAAACTACGAAATATTGTCCATCAACAACCATATATATATTCTATAAGTAATCCCAAGATACTCTGCATGTTGTCAACAATGGCCTTCATTGTGCATAAAATCACATAAATCAACCAGTAATCAAGCATGGAGTATACACTACACATCCATCACCATTGCACTTGAATAAAGGTAAGTTTATGTAGACTATTCAGGTGTGGATAAGTTATAAAAGTGGTTCCACAACCGATTTTAGCATGCTTTTGATTGGTTGAAACAACCACAAACATATTCTCAAGTAGTTAAATTTATCAAAACAAGTCGAACGATCATGTACTAACAATCCACCAACAACCCTACAGTGAATCATATACTATGCATATCTTTTTGAATGCATTGTGGAAAAACATTTCAATCATTCCTAGCAATTATTGAACATTTGCAAGTGCAAAAGAAAAAAGGGTTGAGTGTTTCTTAATTATAAAGCTACACATCCAACATTATTGCACCTCAATGAGGATAGTTTATAGAGACAATTTAGGCATGGATAAGTAATACTATAAAAATTGGTCTTCCACAACCGAGTTTAGCATGCTTTTGATGGATTCAAAGAATCATAGACATATTACTAGATGACTAATGTATCAAAAACAAGTTAAGGAATCATGTACAATCTAAGCAAGTTCTCTAATAAAATAGTTGAACATAGTCAAATGTCATTCATTGAAATTTTAAGCCTAAAACAAGGATTTTTAGAACAAATGTCAAATATACATGATATAGGGGTACCTAAAAAATTTCATGTCATTTAATGCACTGCAACACTTACGCTTTGGATGCCAAGGAGTAATCAAAGACATGATCATGATTTCGTAACACAATTATAATTGCAATGTATTAAATTAGAAAACAATGTACTATTTTTACAGGCGCGTGTATGCCAAAAATATTAATATTTTCCACTCTCCTATACGACAATCATTTATTTGATATTGACCTCTTGACATTAAAAAAAAAACCAAAAATATATATATTCGACTAACACATATGATAAGTTTGTCAATAACAACACTCTAGTATATCCATTGACATTGATTCCTTATATGGACTGAAAAATATTGTATTTGTCATGTTTTCACACACATGCCTATGCACTAGGTTTCGTTTATGTGTATTTTGCAATAGTGTATAATTTATTTTTGTTTACAAGTATTGGATTCAATCCTATCTAAAAAGATGCTTATTTTGTCCCATTTTCTCATTAGTGAGGAATTTTGGACATGCACGTCCATTTTCTACTATTTTCAATTGCATAGATATCCAATACACACACACACACACACACACACAATGATATCCAACTTCTCTTCTAAGATCTAGGTAAAACCAAAATTTAGACAACATCACATCCTGATACACACAACATGAGACAACGAGATTAGACAATGAGATATATAAATCACATAACATATACAATTTCTGGCAAATAGTGGAACATGGTTCCCAATGTATGTACAGTGGCAACTCGTGCCCTAAACAAAATGCGACAACTCATGCCGTAGATCCAAAATACATGGCAACTCGTGCCGTAGATATAAAGTACATCGAAACTGGTGCAAAAAAGTGCCACATCGTGGCTAATGTACATAACACATGGTGTGTCAAGCATTGTGACCACCCCTGTCACTCCCAGGTGCATCTCCAAAGTCGATCTTCCTACTCTTCAAGCTACCAGTACCTCGGGTCTTGCTCCATCTAGGAGTAGACCGTCCTTCTGGGCTCTAGAACAAATGATATAAGATACCATCATTTTCAAGCATTTGCAACATTTACCACATTTATAAAACAAATGTAGAATTCAAATCTTAAATAAATCACCTCTGATGTGACTGAGAAACGTTGGACAGTTGTCCTAGATCTGCAGAGCCTCTCCGCAATTCCGGCCTACAACATTTACAACAATCATTTCGTTAAAAAGTAATACTTGCTTAAATTAAATTGTGTTAATGCATCAAAATATTTTCATAAATTAGTTTGATTCTCACCATGTACACCTTCGACGATGGACATGGTTGGGCTTCTGGGCTAGCAGGTGGTGCAGATGGCCGGACAACCACCTCCGATGCAGTGATGGGGGGGGGGGGGGCGCAGAAGTAGTGGCAACCACTACAGGTGCAACCACTGGAGATACATATGAGGATACTGGAAGGGTAGATGGAAAAATAGTGGTGGGAAGTGGGGATGATATGGTGGGAGAAGAAATGGTGGTATGGGGTGGAGGAGGATGTCGTGGACGATGAACCCTTGCTGGTTGTACGATAGAGGGTATCGAACCAAAAGGGCTATGGGGGATGTTGAGGGATGGTGCATGGGAGGGAAGTCCTGCATAGAGGGAGGAGGATGGACGGAAGGGAGGTTGTGGATGAAGAGGGGAAGCTGGAAGGAATGGGGGGCGTGGATGAAAGGGGGAGGATGGATAGACAGGGGGGTGTGGATAAATTGGGGAGGATATATGGACACGGGGGCGTGGTTGAGTGGGGGGGATGGATGGAAGGGGGAGTATGGCTGGAGAGGGGAGGCTGGATGGAAGGGAGGGGGTGGGTGTAGGGAGGAGTCTAGATGGAAGCGGGGGGGGGACTCATGGGAGAGGGTGGATACATAGGACTAAAATGGGGAGCCGCAGTTGTTGGTGGCACCTACATATACATTTGTAAAATCACAATTTAGTAAACAAACAATAAATTAAACCATAGTAAGTCGCAACAATTCAAATTAAAAGTGTGCTTATACCTACACATTGTACCTGTGTATGTGGTGATCTGCCAATCCCTGGCGGGGGTGGTTGATCACCGTAGTCAGGGAACACCTGTGGACACCAAAATGCATGAATGTTATGGACATGTTAAACAAGTCATTATTTAGGCAATCAAGATATTCAAAAACATTGTATGAACTATCAACCGGTATGCCATAAATATAAATGACATAAGTAATAACAATATTGTGCCAGCTACTGAAAATACCTCCGTGTGGGGTGCCGCAATTTCAGTTGCAGCTGCCATTGCTGCATCTAGGTTGGGAGATCCTACGTTCTCCCATGTTGGTGTCTCAACTTTGAATAACTGTACATTGAAATAATAGTTTAAGTCAAACAAAAATGCTTTAAAAATACTTTACAAGTTATAAAGTGATGATTGAAAACAAATTAAAAAAATTGTTGACCTGATCCATATAACAACCCTCAATCGGGCTAGGGCAAGTCTGCCCGCAATGGGGACAAAGATGTGGCATTGTCCCCGTCGAACTGGAATGCCCAGCATGGCTACCATCGGTCATGGGTCTATCCTGGCCCTGTCGTGAAGGCCCTGCACCTGGATCTCTATCAAGGTCACCCGACCTCTCCACTGTAGTGGCTACTACAAAGGTGGTGTGTCTGAGGAGACCACGTGCAACATTCCTCATTGCCACCTCGATATGATCAAGCTTATGGGGAAACTAAGGTGGTTGGGGAGAGGGGTTGGGGTCGCGCCTCGGAGCTGGTGGCCCTTTCAGTGGGTTCCTCCTAGCAGCAGGTCGATCTTGGGAAGAACCACGCCCAGCACCCTGGAACTCGGTTATGTCAAAATAGTTGACATGTAAACCGAGGCAAAACTCAGCCCACAGTTGGCGAAGGAAGTACTGTAGAACCTCCCTATTATTGCAGGGAGGTTTATCATACACCATGAACCACCTCTGCATCCAATTGTCCCTCCATGATTGGTAATGACACCAATCCATGAAGACACGTGGCTTTGTAATGTTCGGTGGTTGGCCTGTTTTTAGTTCGGTGAACATACTATATAATTGGGCTTTTGTAATGTTCAAATCTTTTATTGCTTCCTTGGAGATGCCTGTGGAGTAGTACTCCTGCATCCTAGCTCTAAATTGAGTCATGTCTATCAATTGCTGGTGTGCATGTATGAGGGAGTCGATTGAGTTCTCAATTGACATGGCAAGAGACAATCGAGATGGTTCACTCGAGTTTGTAAGTTAGCGAGTGTGCACTTGCATTTCATTTATATAGTGGTTAAGGTCATCTTGTTCAAAATTAGGTTGTGGGTTTTGGTTTTGTTTGGCATTGGGTTCAAGGTTCGGGTTTTCTTGTGTTCCACCGGACTCGGTGTTAACATCTTGTTCACTCATTGTCTTAGTTGCAATCTGCAGTTGAAAATTGGTTCGTTGTTTTCAAAATTTGGGAATTATTTACAATTACATAAACAAAAAAATACAAAAATTGACACAAAGAATGAATAAAATTGAAAAAAAACGTGATATTTACCTATTAATCGAAGTGGTGATGAGTTTGTGGGTGTTGTTGGGTGGATTTGGCCTCCGTTGGTAGTTGAATGGACATGTACGCGGAGGAAGAGGATGTGTTCGGCCGGCCAAATGAAAAATGTGAAAATTGTCCACTGTTTTTTTTAATATTTTTAACAGGGGCGCGTGCGTGTCTCCTCTGCACGTATGCATCAACAATGCGCACGCGCCATCAACGCGCACACGCCTCGGTCCGTTACTGAACCTAGAGGCACGTGCGCGTCTCCTTAGGTGCGTTCGCGCTATTTTTTTTCTTCGCTAGCGCGGCCCTATTGCAACGAATTTGGGGAGCATCTTCGTGCGCCCTCCTTTTTACTAATTACTATACACCTGCAACTCTAAAAAGGATTATGTATTTATCTTGATATAAATAAAATAATATTTATAATTGTTTAAACATGATATGAAAATTCAACAAGGAATATGTATTGATCTTGATATAGATAAAATAATATTTATAAGTGTTTAAACATGATGATTATTTTATATGATATGAATTTTAAGTTGATCTTTTAACAATTATGAAGCACGTGTTTCTGCAAGGGAATCACATGCAAGACTCCACCCATCATATATGTTTCTGCCATGCCAGTTGTCATTGTTAAGCATCTCCAACACCATGAAACAAGCATTTTTTATCTACATAAATCATAAACCACTAAGTGAAAGAATTGGCCCTAATGTAGAGTGTTCATTTTTGTCTCTTCTATGTTATGCAGATATTGAGAAGTCTTCACAAAGCAGACATCAATGTCTCAGTCGACTATTTCTTTTGCAATATTTTTGTTACATAATTCCAGGTGTGCTTATAAAATATTGAAAAGTGTCCTTATTGGTAACATCATCATAAAAAATCAGGGTTGGCAGGCACGGGTGGAGTCTACTTCAACTTGGAAGGAAACAAATTGAAATAATATGCTTAGGGCATTGGAAGAAGGACCAATAATGATGCGGAGTGGCTAGCACTTATTAAAGGTCTGGAGTTAGGCAGAAACGACGGCCTCGATGAATTGGTGGTGTCTGGAGACTTGATGTTGGTTATAAGAGAAGCAAGAAATTTGACCAAGAATCATAAGAATCCTATCACTGAGATTCATCGTCTCTTCAAGTGTATAGTCAATGAATACAAAGTCATCAACTTCCTTCATTTGCTGAGATCCAACAATCAACTTGTGGATGTTATGGCCAATTTAGGGGCTGGTCTGGACTGTGGAATAATAGTTTGCAACCATAAGACTTATGGGAGGGCTTGGATCCCATAATATTGTGCATTTAGTTTATGATGGTCAGATTTCAATTGTTACCTAGCCTTGTGAGGGGCTCAATCCCCTTGGTTTGGAGTGGTTTCATATATACCCACTCTTCAATCTCTTGCAATAGACACGAATTGGACATAATCGAGATCGACAATGAAGATTTGAGCTCTCCTTGCACCTCGGTCTAGGAGCTGCTCGCACGCCGGAATCACATGGCCAACATGTAGTGAATTAAGGCGTGGGGAAATCGAGACGGAAGAGGCTTAAATGGCAGATGCGGTCTTATTTCCCTCCATCATGTGAACCTAGTCATTCTGAATTTGAGAGGCAGCAACGTTGAGGAACATAGTGCAAAGATGAGTAATTATCCCCCTGTTTTGGGTCCCTACATGGCTCATTGCATACGCTACAGACATACGATTACATGCTCCAGGGGAATTGAGAGCATTGACTTCATGAAGACGGGCCATGTGCAGGATGAAGACCAGTCTCTGGCTCCAGATGGCACATGTAATTTCGACCTCCATGACTCCTGCAGGAAACTGGGGATTGGTCAGAAGTTGCCTTCTCATTCTATAAATGAAGATGGCGACAACACTAATTTCATGCATGAGTCTGCTAGCATACAAAAAGAGGTCAAGAACCACATGAGGGACATGGAGACTCAAATTCGCTTGATACGGGGAGAAAATTATGAACTCAAAAGGGAAATTTCCCATTTGTACACTCTTGTGCAAGTAACAAATTCTAAGTTGCGTAGCAGAAGCACCAAGATAAACAAGAAGGTGGAAAGTTTAGTTGAAGTTCTTGATAAGGGATGCCCCTGTTCCATCATTCTGGACACCAAATTAACTTCTGTTTGTTGCTGCGTCAAAATAGTAGAAGCAAAAATCGATAGTATGCGCACGGAAATCAGGAAAAGCACACAAGATTTGCAAAAAGAAGCTGGTGGTTCGATTGGCGGCCCTGCAGGAGTCAAGGCGTAGCTCCTCTTTAGTAGCTCTTTAGTTTTGCAGCTGCTCCAGGTTTTTATCTTTTTGACATATTTTTGGGTACTAAAATGAAACTCCAGAATCATATTTTAGCAGTATTTTGGCTCAACAACCTGAGGATGAAACTCATGAAGCTTTCAGGTCTTTGGACAATACTTGTTTTTAAATGTTTTGCTTATGTTCCCTATTATTAGGCCAGTTTGTTAGGAGATATAGTATACACAGTCCAGGAAACTACAATGTAAGGCACATGCCTGAAAAAGACGATATTGGAGTCATGGTTGTTCTTATCTATTTGGAACAATTTCCTCTCGGAACTATGTAACCTTGTGTGTTTCTTTCTTTATATATAAAAGCTCTTCATCCGTTTTTGTTAAAAAAAACATCATCATAAAAAATCCTTAATATTTGGGATATCTTTTTATCTATATTGGGATGTTTTGAACCTCAAAAGTAAACATATCTTTTACTTAATTTTAGTGTACACTGATTATGCTTTTTTTGTTACTTTAGATAATCGTGAATAAAATATAAATTTCTATATGCATTGTAATGTTTATTGTAATATCCCTAATTTGAAAGTTTACCCAATTTGGCCAATTTTCGAACCTTGGACTAGTGAAACCCCAAACTGTCCCAAATGATCCCAATTGATTTTGAATTTTGTATGGAGGGACTTAGGAGGATATAGGACACTCTAATACACCATTTAGACACCCAAACATCTATTATAAACATTCATGGTCTTCAATCTTTAAGGAGGGAAGAATTGGAACAAAACTAGTTAATGCATTGGTGGAAATCCCCCTAGGTATGCTACTAATTCGCCTCCCAAACAATGTACGAACTTCCCAAATTTTTAATCTGAGACTTGGATATGTTATAGAACATCAAGGAAAACAATTTTTTAGCATTATATTAGAGTTTAGGGTTGGATAGATCTTCCAAAATTCAACAGCTTGTAGAGCATAGAATTTATGACAAAATGGTAGACTAGGGGCAACGAATTTATTGCACAAACTTTAATAAGACTTCAAGGGTCTGCATACAACATTTTTGTCCTTCATTTAAATCCATATGTATCTCGAATCATAGACAAAAACTTACAAAATATCTGATATCAAATAGGTACAATATCATCCCAAAATCGCCATGAGAATACAATGAGGGAAATAGATCGAATCTCAATATTACTTGGAATTATTACATGAAAGGATTCGTGTTTCGAGTTGTGCCTCTCATGATAAGTTCATTACAGATTTATTAATCAGATAACATGTCCATATGGTCGAAATATCAGTCTTCCATAAACTATATGCAAGAAGGAGTTCTCTATCACACTTGTACATGAACATTGAGAAAGTGTTGAGAGAAAGATAGTAGAGAAAGAAGAGAGAACAAGAATCGAACTCAAAGGGGATGGAACCCGCATCAAAATGTCTCCATGAACCTATGTTGAGAGGTTTTAATGGCCTCTCCTTCAACCAAGTCGGATAGGAATCTTGCACCCACGAAATTGGTTCAATGGCAGGGAGGATGAACATCCACCGTGCAAGGACAAACTAAAGCTCTCCCAAATTGCAAAGATGCAAATAAAAAATTACCAAAATATTCTCTATTTCGACTTGGCTTCCTTTAAATAACTTTATTTGACTCATTTACCTCCTTAGAACTCAAATTATCTCCTAATAACTCATGAAATTCGAATTTGTGGGGGTTATGACCCTACATTAGCCCCACATGACACTTGGCTCATATTTTGTCTCCAACTCCTACATGAATTCGAATTGGGGAATATTTTGGATACTTTGGAGATGTGTAACTCCTCTCATGCGCCCTCTTGGTCTATTTTTAGCTCTTACATTGTCATAGATGTCATAGAATCTGTCATAAGTGTCATAGAATTTGTCATAAGTGTCATAATGCTTGTCATAGTTGTCATAGAATTTGTCATTGACTATTTTTAGCCCTATGACTCTTCCTCTTCCTTCATGAATATTAGATCTTCCCTTCCAACTCGAATTTGGGGATGGATCCATGTTTAAAGGAGGATTATTCTCTCATGTGGGCCCCATATGTCCACTTATGTGCCCCCAATTCCAACTAGGACCTAATGCCACTTCATTTTGGAGCATTTAACATTTATTCCATAATTTATTGGCCGATTTTTTCACCATCAATTTAGAATATTGAATTTTCATGAGAAAGTATAGACCTTGGGGTTAAATGTCAATATTTTAATTCTTCCACATAACCCTTAGGAATTGGGTAGGCCAAATTAATTATTTATATGAAAATAATTTAATTAGGGGCATGCCAGTCCTCCCCACCCAAGATTGCTTGTCCCCAAGCAATTTCAAACATGGATGTTGAATAACCTACTTTACTTCCAACTTGTTTCAAAAATAATTTGAACCTTCATACTTGCACTGAACAACCTCTTGAAGTCGCCATTGATTTGCCAATATTTTCAAAATTTCATGTTTCCAAGAAAATTTATGAGAGGAAATGCCATGCTTCCACTGCTCCACTCTAATACAATCACTTTTGTAAGTGGTGTCTTGAACTTCCAGTTGCTTGCTATACCCCAAATTTGAAACCAATGAGACCAACTAAAGAAACTAAGACAATACTCTGCATAAATGAACGCAATGAAATGAAGGTTATCTTTCTCCATCAAGTCAACAACCAAGGTATTGTTCCAAATGAACTGAAAACAAGCAATGCTGGGATCCCATTGCTTGTGTTGCATTCCAAAAGATAGGCATGCTCTACCACAAAAACTTTTAGGCAAAAGATTTCCCACATCCCACTGCCTTAGTTGGAAATCTTTGAGTGGTAGTGTCACATGTGGAAAACTAACATTCCAAAGAATGCCAGGATTCCATTGTCTCATCTGCATCTTTCAAACATTAGTAACAACAATAAAAATTCATCACTATGAAAAATTCCAGGAATGATGTAAAGATCATACCACCACACTGGAATTTCAACATTTACAGTGCACAATTGGAACTTTGAGGGCCCTTGCATCAAAATATGAACTTCTTCAAGGTTGGGCTGAGACCAAGAGAGACTGTCCATCATGAAATAAATATCCTCAAAGTGAGGTTGAATGAAAACAAGTCTCCCCCAATCAACCAGATAGTCCTCATGTGCTAAATGCACACAAGAATCAAGAGTGAGACCATTGAAGCTCAGAGGACAAGGGTGAAAGTTCCATGTATCATCACCAAAAGAGTAAGAATCATCCAACAAGAAAATATGTCCATGTTGCTCCAAAAGAATGTAAGATGCAACAAAATAATCAGCCATGTGTTCTTTCATCCAAAAAGTGGATGAAGAACCTCCACTAAAATATGGACCAAGTAAGGAGCAAAGAAAACAGGGAGACTTCAACTGGCTCAAAGAAGTCTCATCAATACGCCCATGAATATGTGTATCATCATGAAATAACAAGGGATATCGATACCAATAATAATTTGCTTCAATCATATATTTCTTCACCCAAGTATTGTATGGAGTTCCTCCAACATCAAATGAACTAAACAAGGAGCAAGGAAAATCATGAGTCTTCAAGTGACTCAAGTGAACATCATACATGCATCCATGTAGATGTTTATCATCATAAGTGTTGATGCCCCAAAATTCGCAGCACCAGCAGTTAGGGATCTCCCCAGTAAGCAAGCCCAATTAGATCGCTCACCGTTTGGTGTAGGGAATCCGTTCGGTTAACGACCCAGCTGCCGTATGTGATTTAAAGATTTGTTTTTATCGGTTGCAGCCCAATCCACCGTTTATGTATTTTATAATTAAAGATGAGATGCAAGTGCTCTATTTAAATGCATGTAATCTACTCTAATCTAAACTGATCTATCTAATTATCTAATCTATCCCTGCAGGGAGCAAATCTGAAATATGAGTAATACACTGGAAATGTACCTAAGAATCTCACAGGTAGCTGTTTCAATAACACAAGCACATTTACAGCAGAACATAAAGGATATCAAAGATAACTCTGATGTAATTAACACATTCTATTACTCATTTAACACATAAATGTTTGCACGAGAAATACGAGCATTCACAACCATGAATTAATTCAAGATAGTTAGGAACAATCTCACAGTATGCATATGAATGGCGAAGAAATAATTCCACACAACATTCCACATATCCCAAGCAAAATTGCTATGCTATATTTTCCCAGGCAAATAGATCCTTCTTTATTAATGCAAAAAAGTAGTTCTTGTACAAAATAGTCCAGTCCTTTCACTTGCCAAAAGTCCTTTACTTCTATTCTCTTCTCCTATTTATAACTTTACAAAATTGTCTCTAGTGTCTTTTCACATACCCTAACCATAGGGAATCTCAAAATTTCGTTTTCTAGTGCTCATATAATACAAAAATAGTTTCCAGCTATTTTTTAATGTTTATACAATAGAAAAACAAAATCAACTTCTAGTTGTCTTTTCCACCTCAGCGATGTAACTAGTCCACATGCCAGTTTCTCTTGCAATAATGTTGCTTCGTACAGGGGTCATAATATTTAGAGAGATCTCATGCTTAAGAAACTCTGCTTCAATACCTTTTACTTCTGCTGTTGTTGCCTAGGATATGCCCTCTAGAAAGTAGTCATGAATGGAAGCTTTCCCAATGAACCGATGGAGGTCTTCTATTGTTAGGACATCTATATTCCTTATGTAGTCTATATCTGTGCTCAGCTCGCTCTGTAGTCCTGACAGGCGCTGGTCTTTGACAGGAAAATCCTCTATGGTCTGAGGTATAACCATCTGGCACTTCTTATGGGTTTCACGGATTTTCAAGTAGAAGTCGGTACATGACCCAATGGTTTTCTGGATTCCAACATTTATTTTTACACCATGGCCTCTACAGAATTGAATGAGACCCGAATCCAGTTGTGAATCCACCATGGTCTTGAGAGGTAGGTGCCGAGGGAAACCTGATTTCCCTTCTCTCCATTCAATTTGTTTCCTGATATCTTCCATGATGCGCACACACTTCCTTCCGAGTCTTAGAGCCTTGGCATCGATTTCCTTCATCCTTGAAATCATCACCTTCATCTTGTATATTTCTTCTGTGATGAGTTCCTGTGACCAGTGAATTTTCCTCTGTAAGTCACATGCTTGCACATGGAAAGGAGTTAAGTCTTGCTTTTTCTCATTTGCAACTTTCAGTTGCCCTACCAGAAACTTCTTTTCCTCTATCAGCCTTTCGCACTAGAAATTATAGTTCCCAACCTGTTTCCTACCGTCAGCCTCATTCTCCTCCAACTCCTTGATGCGAGTTTCTAAGTCTCTTTTCTCACCTTCTGTAATTACTAACCGCACATTCAGTGCATCCCTTTCAGCCTCAAAATTTTCGATCTCTTCTGCTATCCTTTCCTTTTCAGAAAGAAGGACGCTATGCTTCCTTTTCAACTCCAATCCATGTTGTACTTCTTTCATCAAATTATCTTTTACTTTGAAGAGATTTTATTTCTTCTCTTCCACGTCATTCACCATATTTTTTACATTGTCTGCACTTGCTTGTGCCGTAACTATACCGATTGATGCCACGAGCTTGGGATCCTTTTGAGTACCCTCAAAGATTGCGCTTTCTGTTACTGTGACAACAACTTGGTAGGTTGGACATTTCATTCTCTTTTCCTGTCTCTTCATGATAGTTTTTGTTTTGGAGTCGAAAAAAATTGTATCCAAACTCGCCACCGTGTGCCGCTTTGATGGGGTAAATTGGGTGAGTGCGAGATCTGGAAGTGGGGAGTGTCCTCCTGTGGTTGCCTTGGGTATGTCTATGTCCGTAACCTGTGTGCTCGGGCTTCCATGTTCCACAACTTCCTTGGACTTTTCCTCTTCTTCCTTTTTCCTCTGTTGTTCCGCCGCTTCCTTTTCTGGCTTCTGCTCTTTCTTTCATATCTTGTAACCTTGCAGCCTCTTCCCCTTTTATCTTCTCAGCTTCTTCCCTTTGGATCCTTTCAGCTTCTTCCTTTTGAAGCCTCTCTGCCTCTTCCTTTTGTATCTTCTCAGCTTGCTCCTTCTGAATTCTGTCCATCTCTTCCCTTGTCTTCTTTTCATCCTCCGCTAACTGCATAGCTACTGCATCCTGGCGCTGCTTCTCTTCTTCCTCCTTTTGCTTTAACTCAGCTTCCTTGGCATTGGAACTAGCTCCGCTTTTGGGGCGATAGTGCTTGCCCAATTCGATCATGTTCTTTGCACTTCGAAAGAATTCTTCATCTTTGTCAAAAATATGTGCGTAGTCAAAAAGTGATTTGGCAGGAAGTATAGTGGGTAGCAATTTTACCTGCGGGATCATGCCTTCCGAAACTCTTCATTCCAAAATGGAAGATTCTAAATCTTGAGCAAAGTCTACACCATCCTTTTCCTTGTGAAGCTGGTATGCTCCAATTGTAAACGACATCGGTGGATAGGCAATCTTCTTCTTATCATGAACCCTACTAACTCCATCGATGAAGAGTTTCCTCATGGCTTCTTTAAGCACGACATAGTCAGTGGCATATCGAGGCAATAGAGAAGGGGGTCGAGTTCCTCCACTCATTTTGATATATGTCCCTTTAGAGGAGAAGTAATAATCTCCGAATTCTTCTATGACTGGCATAGTATTCTCTGACAGACAGTTTGGTTCTTCTTGGAAAATTAGCTGATACAATGGCATAATGAACCTTTCACAAATTCGGGTGTAATGGCTTGCGTATTTGTGGGCCCAGGTTATTTGGTAGTCTACGTGGAGGGGAGTCTCCTTACAATTACATACGCATCCCAAATCAGGGAAAGGGTGCTTAATGAATAAGTAGTCCACCAAATAAGAGGACATAAATAAATCAACTTTCTTTTGTGTCAACCCCCCTTGTGCTACAGCTATATGTGAGGACATATTATTAGAGATGATGTCTGCCCAGTTGAACACTGTACCGTGTGTGGCAATGTGGTACATCAACGGCACCCAGTCGAGTTTATACATGTTTCCATTTTCCAAGCCAAAAACTTGGCTCAACATCAGGGCGATGATCCTGTACGGAGTCCTCAGGTGCTGACTCTCGTACTCTCCACTGGCCCTCAATCTCATTTGTCTTTCAGTGATTGTCAGATTTTTGGCGCAATCTAAAGGGTCCATTTCGAGCCCTGATACCCACTCATTATTCATTACGACTTTAAGGAAGGGAAACTTGTATGCTGCGGTGATATGGTCTGGTTGGAAAGATGCAAGCCCCAACCTGCTGATATCTGAGATGATTCTGGTGTCAGTATTTACTTGGGGCAGGATCCAACCAATAACCTCCAAACATGGAAACAACTTTGGGTGGGTGGATGCCTTATGAAGACCAGACTTCTTGATATTCTGGTAAACCATTAGTTCTTCGATGGATGCTTGAAGGAAGTTTGTGTCTCCTATGGCCCAGTATAATTCGCCCCATTGAAACTCTAGGGCTGCTCCTGTCATAGCTTTGGTATCCCCGAACATTGTTTCGAGCGAGGTGTCCAACATGATTTCTACATCCGAGTCTAATTCAACCAGCTTAGATTTACTCTTGGAGGAACGTCTGTGCATATCAAGTCTGTTGGGACACCGAATGAACAAATAAGGAATCATAATGAACAGTACAGTATCTATGATGCAGTAAATAAGCAGAACAAAACTTGAGACGATATGAGTGTTAATTCCTTTTCCAAAACTACTTATTAAGGTTGAAACTTAGGAAGAAACAATGAAGAAAACATTTATATATAATTTATCAACCATGGTATGATTATTTAGCATGAAAAATACAGTAGTTCAGTGCTGTGAGTGCTCATTTGATTTAATGATTGAACAGTTATGGGAAGCAAAAACCAACTACACAAAAAAAAGCCATGCAAAATTGATATTTCCAAGTCTGACAAAAAGAGCTTATTCATAAATAATCAATCTTGCGTATGTGCAACAAAGAGGCTGCAAGACATCTTTCAACTAGAAAAGACTTCCGCTGCCGAAAAATCTGCTCAAAAGATGACTCCTCCTCAGCCTAAAAGTGACCCGATAGACACAACGATTTAAGACCATCATAGGGTGAGATGGTGCGGGAAACCTACGTGAGCTAGGATACTGGACTGGAGCGAACAACAACGTGGTTGTTAGGTGTTTAAGGCCCTGGTGAGGCTTAGTGATGACAGGCTTGCAAAGTTGAAGTTGTTCGAAGACCAAGCTTAGGACAAAACAATTTTCGCATGGGTGATGGGTTTCCAAACATTGATAAACTCCAAAGCAACTGGTTGTGATAGACCCGACTGAACGAAGGAGCTCATGGAAATAGGGAATCTGGGTTCGAAATAATAACCACGGGTAAAATCGGCTGGGGCACAACTGCCTTTCAAAGTCATGAAAGATGAGGGGGACCTGGACTTAAAAACTTACCCCCTAAAACCTCCATAAGCAGCTTAAAAAGACCCAAAAACGTTAAACTAAAACCCCAAGCAGACAAAAAAAAACACAAACGGAACAGTGCTTAAAAGCCTACATGTCAGCGACGGAGTGGCTTCCTGGGCGAGTAAGTGAGCCTGTCGATTGGTGGATACCTGGTGCTCTTCCTATGGTGCTCAAACGACGTTTTCTTACTTTGCAAACAGTGGGAAAACAACTAAAACCCTTGCTACAAATAAAATATTTAACACTTAATTCGCCTAGGGTTTGGTAGGTGAGCATTAAGTACGTATGGGGTTCATTTAATGTCCCCACCCATCCACTTTCGTGCTTTCGAAAACAAACTGCGCCGACAGATTCGATGATTTTGCCATAACTTTTGCGAAACGGTCGGTGGAATTAGGCCAGATGACGGCGAAATGGTCGACGGATTTTAAGCCATATGACAGCGAAACGATTTGGTTGAAGCGAGGCGATCGACGATATAAGCTCAAAGTTAGTGAAACGGTCGACGGACTTTACCATAACTCTCGCGAAATGGTCAGAAAAAATAATCAAAGACACGCGATCGGTCGGCGCCGATGAATTGAAAGACTGCGCAACGATTGGCGACAAATAAACAAAAGGAACTGCGATCGATTGATGAAAAATAAGCCAAAAAACAGCGCAACGGTCGACAAAGAAAATCTTAAATACGATGCAATGGTCGGCAAAAATGAACAATGGAACTGCGATCGGTTGGCAAAAATAAAAGAAAAGGTTGTGCCCAGTTCGGTGAAAGAGAAACAAACAAGGTGTGACTGTTTCGGTGGAAAATAAACTAAACAACCTCGAAACTGTTGACCAAAGATAAACAAAAATCTGCGACTAGTTCAGCGAAGGAAACTTGAGTTTTGACTTAGCCAAAAAGACAACTTTTCTTGAAGATTTTCTAAGAAAAACTAAGGGTCAAAAGCTAGACTTTCAGGATACTAGAAACTCTAAAAACAAAAGGAGGGGCCTGTTAGGAACCCATGCCAACCCTTCTATTAGTATATTGTTGTTGGATGCATATGCTTTGTAAGTCGTCCCGTAGTATTTGTTGATCCATAGTTTGTATTATTGTTGTTGGACACATATGCTTTGTAAGTCATCCCGTAGTAATTGTTGATCCATAGTTTGTATTGGCCCATGGTTTGTATCGACACATGGTATTGACCCATGGTATTAGCACCTAGACTTAGTATATAAGTTTGTGTTGAGACCAATGAAGGTCCCATGAAGTTATTTGTATTGAGCTTGCTCAAAGGAGGTTTCCCCCTCGACGTGGCCTGTGATCAATAAAAGCAATTATGAGTTCTGTTATTTCTGCTATCTCGCATATTCCCATTAATTAATTGTTGCAGGTTCTTCACATCTGGTATTAGAGCATTTTCTTGGGCTTGTTGGGTGAAATTTCAGCCATTTTTTTTTTCGCATCTGTTGCAAGTTCGGATCTGGGAGTAATCCCTATCCGCTTAACTGTGGGAAGTACTTGGGCATAAGCCATAAAAATCATTGTGAGGAGTACCACAGGAACCCCAAAGTATCTGGCCCATTGAGAGGACTTGCCAGTGAAAATGGCACCGACCCCTACCTAATTGACTAGTTCCCACCCGTGAGGTAAACCAAGAGCTGTCGTTTGTGGCAAAGCGGTTATCAGTTTTACCTGAGCCGTGGAGTGAGGGGTACTGCCCCAATACGCAAGCCGTTAGACAACATTGGTGGCCGAGTGAATCCCCTGAACTGTTAGGAAGCTGAGCATACAGGGTCCATATCTATTTTCAGCTGAACTGTTGCCGATCACTTCCACGCCATTTCAGATCCATTCCAAGCTGTTCCAGATCCATTCCAAGCTGTTCCAGATCCAACCGTTTCAGATCTATTAAATCCGTTTCAGATCCAGCCATTTTCGATCCATTCAGTGCCATTTCAGATCCATATGTTGTCGATCCATTCCGCGCCATTTCAGATCCAATTGTTCTGATCCCTTCCGCACCGTTGCAGATCCATTTCTAAAAAAAAATAATAATAAAAAAAGGTATAAAATTTCATTTTTTCACCATCTCCCTCGTTTTAACTCCGTTTCCCTTCAAACTTCCTAGACACCCCGTTTCCCTTCAAACTTCCAGAACACCCCTGCAATCCCATTCTGCATATTCCATTCCCGAGGACCCTATCCCAAATTCTACTTCTCAAAGCCAGACATCTCACATTTGTCTATTTTTAGGGTTTGCCATAACTTCTTCAATTTTCACCCACTCGCCTCCAAATTTTGCCACCGTGTTCATTCCCTATTTCTGCTTCTTTGTCCCTCTTTGACAAATTTTCTCATTCTTTCACCCCGCTTCTGAAATCCCCATTTTTTGCTTCCTTGTCCATCAGAACGCGTCCAAAACCTAGTCAAACCCCAATTACCCATCCGAGTTTTTCCCAAATCCAAATTTATCTTTACTAAATAAGCTTTTGTTTGTGTTTTTCTATCCATCCCCCCCAAAAAAACAAAGAAAAACTCCTGGTAATGGTTGTCACCCACGCAGGAGCAAAAACCATGGAGGAAGCACTTGTAACCATCCAAACCAAACTCCAAGATCTAGATGAAAAATTTCTCAGCCTCCATCTTCAGCATTCAGCCATGAACAATAACCGACAGCAAGAATCTTCCGCATCCAATGGGTTCTCTTCTTCCAACAATTTCCGTGGTCCGAAGCTTGAATTTCCTCGCTTCAATGGTACTGATCCAACTAGATGGATCTATTGTGCAGAACAATATTTCAGTATGCATAATACTTTTGATGTCCAAAAAGTTCCACTTGCATCCTTTCATTTGGAACAGGAAGCCCTTCAATGGTACCGTTGGTACATCAAGGTTCATTACGAGCCAAAATGGACAGATTTTTGCCAACTCCTTTTGCAACGATTTTGTCCTAGTGCTTTTGATGACTTCACTGGAGCACTCACTAAACTTCTTCAAATTGGCACTGTGAGAGAGTATCAAACAAAATTTTAGAAACTAGCCAATCACATAGAAGGATTGTCTGATGACTTCTACAGGAGTTGTTTTATCAATGGTCTTAAGGATGAAATCCGATCAGAGGTTAAAATGTTCTGTCCCAACACAATGATGGAAGTCCTAGGGTTGTCTAAGTTGGCAGAAGACAAGATTGCAGCCCAACAACACTCCAAACCCACTTTTGTTCCTTTCCGAAATATGGGTTCTCAATGACCTCCCGTCCCGCCAGCTCCTCGACCAACTCCTATCAAGCATTTGTCTGAAACAGAGATGCAGGCACGCAGAGAAAAAGGGCTTTTTTATAATTGTGATGAGAAATTCACTCGGGGATATAGATGTGTTCAACAAAATATCTATCTCTTGGATATGGATTCTCCACTTGCCTCTAAAATTGGTGAAGAAGCTCCAGATATAATGGATGATTAGGTTGACATTTAGGAGTCGCCTATTGACCCCCCATCTCAAGAGGAATGACCAGAGATATCTCTCCATGCTTTATCCAGTGTCACCACCCCCCAAACAATGCGGGTCAGGGGTTACTTCAAGAAGATTCCTCTTACAATACTCATTGATTCAAGTAGCACTCATAACTTCATTGACCCTCATATCACCAAACAAGCTGATTGTTTTGTCCATCCTTGCTCCAACTTTGAAGTCATGGTTGCCAATAGGGGCACCTTACCTTGCAAGAGGAAGTGTCACAATGTGCGTATCTATCTGAAAGATTATAACCTGCGCTCTGTCATGTTTTCCTTGTCCCTAGGTGGATGTGATGTGGTTTTGGGCGTTCAATGGTTACGCACACTTGGCCCCATCTTATGGGATTTTGCTGAACTTTGGATGCAGTTTTTAGTCAATGGGAAATAACACAAATTTAAGGGCTTACAACAAGGGTCTCTCCGCATCATCATTTCACATCGCCTGGAAAAGATCCTTAAGAAGAATTCACATGGTGTCATCGCTCACCTCCATTCCATTTAGATGCACCCATCAACGATCTCCCCTACTTCCTTGGATAGATATGCAGGTGTTTTTGCTGAACTAGTGGGCTTGTCGCATTCAAGAGACCTTTCCGGTAAGAATTTAGCTGCATCTACATCTCAGCAGGAAATGATGGCTAATTTGCATGTAGTACAAAAGTTGCAGCCATACCTATAAGGGAATTATTTCTGCATCAAGACTGATCTCCAGAGTCTGGAAAATTTCCTGGAACAATGGGTCTCCTCCCCAGCACACCTGAAATGGGTTATCCAACTCATGAGTTATGCTTGTGCAATCACTTACAAGAAGGGTAAGACAACATCATGGCAGATGCTCCTTCTCACACATTTGATGGCCCAATTTCTCTTACAGCTATTTCTATGCTTGTTCCAAATTGGTTGCAATTTGTTCACCAGGGCTATCTCTTCTATGAACTCCATGCTTCTTCATCGACAGGGCACTATGGGTTCCTCAAAACCTATGACCGGGAACCATGTAGCTTCTTTTGGCAGGGACTGAAAATGAAAATTCAACAGATGGTGGTTGACTGTGATACTTTCCAGGTCAACACGAGTGAAACGACACTCCTTTCAGGACTGCTTGAACCCTTGCCCATCCCTACACAGATTTGGACCACTCTTTCTATGGATTTCCTAGAAGCGCTCCAGTGGTACAATACCACATCTAAAAGGACACCATATGAAGCAGTCTCTGGACAGGCACCGCCAGTTCTTCGAAACCGCGATCAGATTCTTCTCATTCTGCAGGACAATCTTCACATGGCAAGAATTCGACTGAAACAACAAGCTGATCAACATCGTTCTGAGCGCACTTTTCACGCAGTTGATATGGTTCTTCTTCGTCTACATCCTTCCAAGCAATCCTCCCTGAAACTCAATAGGCGTCAGTGGCCCGGAATGCAACCCAAGGATGCTACAGGGGAACCACTCCTTCAGATTCTGCATCAATTTCCACATCTAAAGTTTTGAGGACAAAACTTTTTCTAAGGGAGAGGGGATGTTAGGAACCCATGTCAACCCTTCTAGTACTATATTGTTGTTGGGCGCATATGCTTTGTAAGTCGTCTCGTAGTATTTGTTGGTCCATAGTTTGTATTATTGTTGTTGGACGCATATGCTTTGCAAGTCGTCCCGTAGTAATTGTTGATCCATAGTTTGTATTGGCCCATGGTTTGTATTGACACATGGTATTGACCCATGGTATTGGCGCCTAGAATTAGTATATAAGTTTGTGTTGAGAGCAATGAAGGTACCGTGAAGTTATTTGTATTGAGCTTTCTCAAAGGAGGTTTCCCCCTTGAAGTTGCTTACGATCAATAAAAGCGATTCTGAGTTCTGTTATTTCTGTTATCTCACATATTCTCATTAATTAATTGTTGCAGGTTCTTCACATCCCTATATTTTTTTGAAAATTATGGGGATCAGGTTGTAGCAGCAACAATAAGGTAACAAAGGATGTTGTTGCAAATGTAAATAAGAAGGTGCTCTAATCATGTCATCATCAAAAGGATATATAGGATTTTTGTACTCCTCATGGGGCACCATCAGAAAGAACCCTTTCACCCGTGCTTCATTAGGATGAATGCTGCAAAATATGGAAGTGTAGGATGTAGGAGAATGAACCAAATCACCCAAATGATCAGAAAGTGCAGAAGTTTCATCATGTGAAGGATCCTTAGGGGTAGGATCATGCACCTCCTTCAAAAGTGTGAAAATTTTCTCATAGGTTGGTTCCAAGGTAGAGAAATCATGCACTTCTTCAAAAAGTGCATAACCATCATCAAGAGGCAACTCAAGTTCCTCTTTCACCACATCAAGTTCTTGGATGATCATCAAGCTCATATTCAAACACATCAAGCACATGAAAATTTTCATGTTTCTCATGATCCATCATGTCATGAGAATCCTCCAAGCAATCTACCATTTGACAATCTGAAACATAGGAAGAAGAACAAGTATCTTGCAACCTATCAAGAAGTTGCTCATTTTTCATTTTGAGCTTATGAATATCCTCATTATTTTTCAAGTATGCTCCATGTAACCATTCATTAAGCTCAACCAAATTGTTTCTATAAAAAAGCGAAGACATGAAATTACCTTCGTTGTTGCACATTGTTCTTTGAATCTTCTCCATGTCTTCAAGGAAGGAGGGATCCTTCAATGAAGAAACTCTCCAACAATAATTTGACACAAATGCTTGAATGTCATGGAGTATGCTAAGGGTCTCTTGGATCTTATTTTAATTAATATTTGATGACCCTTCAAGAAAAAGATTCTCTTGTAGAGGGACCTCCTCTTCTTTGTACTTTCTGCTTGGACCAACTTCATTAAGCTCAAGTGGTGATGGGGAAGTTGATCTTGGTCCTTCTTCAACTGCTACAAGGAATTCATTTTCATGCTTAATGGAACTTTGGATTACAGCAACACTTTCAAAAGTGATATCTATGTCACCAACATAGAGGTGTGAGCACCCATCAGTAGGTACTCCTTCACAATTCAAGCATCCATAAGTAGATGCTCTTTGATTCATGTCCAAAGTAGAGTGTGTCTCAGAATGATCTTCAGTATTTTCAATGAATATTCTTCATGCTGATGTGATGTTTCTTCATTTTTTTCAGAGTCACTTGGGAGTGAATTTCGACCCTCTTCATGTAATGCTTCTTCTGCTTTACCTATTTCAGAACTAGGTGGGTCATGGGTCTCTTCCTTTTCACTCAAACATATATGATTTGTTCTCTAAGGTATTTTTCAAGAAGAGCATAGACCTTTCTTCACTAAATCCACATATTCATTCTTGGCCCTATATACAAACACCCAATCGACATAGTCTTCAAAAGGAATGGCCTTTTGTGTATCTCCCTTCAAAGCAAGATATACTTAATATTGTTGAGGCAAGGTTTTACATGTTGCTCTCAATATTTCTAATTCATTCATAGGATTAGCCTTTGGTGGTATGAAACATTCATCTTCATCAGAAATAGGGTCATATGAATAACCTTCATTCCTTATGAAATTGTAAGAAGTGTTACATGATGGCACCTCTTCCTCATACCATTCACATTCTTCTTCATATTGCTCACAATCATCTTCATACTACTCATAAGAATTGTACTCATATGATTCATCATAATAGTAAGACATGGCTTCAAATTCTTCTTCAATGGGTAATATTAATGCATAGGTTCAAGGACCATGCTCTAACACCACTGTAATATCCCTAATTTGAAAGTTTACCCAATTTGGCCAATTTTCGAACCTTGGACTAGTAAAACCCCAAACTGTCCCAATTGATCCCAAATGGTTTTGAATTCTATATGGATAAAATTAGGAGGATATAGGACACTCTAATACACCATTTAGACACCCAAACATCTGTTAGAAACATTCATGGTCTGCAATTTTCAAGGAGGGAAGAATTGGAACAAAACTAGTTAATGCATTGGTGGAAATCCCCCCTAGGTCTGCTACTAATTGGCCTCCCAAACACTGTACGACCTTCCCAAATTTTTAATATGAGACTTGGATATGTTATAGGACATCCAGGAAAACATTTTTGCAGCATTATATCATATTTTAGGGTCGGATAGATTTAAAAAATTCAGCAGCTTGTAGAGCATAGAATTTATGAAAAAATGGTAGACTAGGGGCAACAAATTTACTGCACAAACTTTAATAAGAATCCAAGGGTCCGCATACAACATTTTGGTCCTTCATTTAACTCCATATTAATCTATAATCATGGACAAAAACTTAGAAAATATATGATATCAAACAGGTACAATATCATCCCAAAATCACCATGAGAATACAATGAGGGAAATAACTCGAATCTCAATATTACTTGGAATTATTACATGAAAGGCTTGGTGTTTCGAGCTGTGCATCTCATGATAAGTTCATTACATATTTATTAATCAGATAACATGTCCATATGGTCGAAATATCAGTCTTCCATAAACTATATGCAAGAAGGAGTGCGCTATCACACTTGTACATGAACATTGAGAAAGTGTTGAGAGAAAGATAGTAGAGAAAGAAAAGAGAACATGAATCAAACTTAAAGGGGCTCAAACCTGCATCAAAATGTATCCGTGAATCTATGTTGAGATGTATGAATGGAATCTCCTTCAACCAACTTGGATAGGAATCTTCACCCACATAATTGGTTCAATGGAAGGGAGGATTAACATCCACTGTGCAAGGACAAGCTAAAGCTCTCCCAAATTGAAAATATGCAAATAAAAAATGACCAAAAGCTGCTCTATTTGGACTTGGATTCCTTTTAATAAATTTATTTGACTCATTTACCTCAGACCTCAATTTATCTCCTAATTACTCATGAAATTCGAATTAGTGGGGGTTATGAACCTTCATTGGCCCCACATGACACTTGGCTCATCTTTTGTCTCCAACTCGTCCATGAATTCGAATTGGGGAATCTTTTGGTGCTTTGGAGGTGTGTAACTCTTCTCATGCCCTCTCTTGGTCTATTTTTAGCTCTTACATTGTCATAGATGTCATAGAATTTGTCATAAGTGTCATAGGTGTCATAGAATCTGTCATAAGTGTCATAATGCTTGTCATAGTTTCATAGAATCTGTCATTGACTATTTTTAGCCATATGACTCTTCCTCTTCCTTCATGAATGTTGCATCTTCCCTTCCAACTCGAATTTGGGGATAGTTCCATGTTTAAAGGAGGAATATTCTCTCACGTGGACTCCACATGTCCACTTATGCACCCCCAAGTCCAACTAGGACCTAATGCCACTTCATTTTGGAGCATTTAACATTTATTCCATAACTTATTGGCCTATTTTTCCACCATGAATTTAGAATATTTAATTTCATGATAAACTATAGACCTTGGGGTTAAATGTCAATATTTTACTTCTTCCACATAACCCTTAGGAATTGGGTAGGCCAACTTAATTATTTATCTGAAAATCATTTAATTGGGGACATGACATTTATAGAGCAATATTATTGTCAATATGCTTCTGAATAGTATTCTTATCCATATTTATTATTATGTTTTTTGGTTAGGTTTCTTAAGTATTTAAGGGATATACTAAATCTTCTTATTCACTGTGTTGTGTATGAATATACAAGTGAGCATTTTCATAAAAATAGGAATAAAATTTGTCTTATAAAAATAAGAATGAAATTTGTTTGCCTTAGATCTCTATTTACAATTATGTTTGCAATTTATTTACAATCTAAGCAAAAAAGAGAGTGAAACACCTAAAAAGCTACCTTGTGCATAGAATCGAGGAATGCTCCACTCTCTTTGCCTCCTGTGCCAAGAAGCATTTAATTTCATTAAATTTGTTAGAAATGTTCATTCAACAATTTCAGTAGTGAGGAATTATGAAGATTTGACAATGGGTACAACTAGTTAATTTGCATAGGTGCTAAATTCTTAGTAAATGGAGCAATATTTGCGGGTTGTCAAATATTCAATATATCACATTAAATGAATGATAGTTGCCAAATGTTTTCTTGGCATAAGTATTAAATGAATGATGGTTTCCAAGTGTTTACTCTAGCACGTGTTAAATGAATGACGGTTTATGTGAAATTAAAATGAATTTGCTAGAAGTTTTAAAAATTAGATTGCTTAACATTAGGTGATTTTTTTTTGAACAAATGGCGGTCAATGAAATTTGGCGCCGATCGCATTTCTCTCTGCGGAGTAGGGACTAATAAATAAATCAACGCATTAATATGAATTTATGTGATTAATTAATCGTCATCGATATTGTGACCTACATTGTACTACATCCGATGGAATGGGTTTGTCATATAACATTGCCACAATTTTCTATCACATGATTGATATATCATTTCACTAATGAATGACGGTTTACGTGGCATGCTTTTGTTTTTTCTTTCATTTTTTCATTTTTATTATTTTTATAATTCACTTTAATGTTATAAAGTGACTTTTAATGTATTTAAGTGGTGGTTGAATAAAATTAATTAATGGAGAGAATTAAAGTGCATTTATTCTCATCCATTGATCTAAACCAATGTGGGCCCTTGGATTACATGATCGTTCAACTACCCTTGAGAGGCAACCCAAAAGACAAGTGATTTGAATTAAATAGGCATTTCCTCTACCATTGTTACACATCCAAAAAGAGAGTTTTTGGTGAGGCATGGAATCCAAGAGAGTTGGAGCAAGTTGACTTCTTGAGAAGAGGAGGACGCAACAGTGAGAGAGCGAAGGCGTGGGCATGCTTACCGAAGCAACTACAACAAAAATTAATGAGCACACAAATCAAGGAGAGATAGACCATTATTTTCTAGACTTGGCACACAATTTGAGGTACAATACAACTGCAATAAATTTTGAAATTGTACAGCCGAGGGAACTATTTCCCAGGTAGATTCTGGGCATGAATTTCGAGGAAAAGTGGGCACAAAATTCGAGGTAGTAATTTATTATGACGTCAGGCACGAATTCTGAGAAGGAAGAGAGAAGTTATGGGCACAAAAATCAAGGTCCGTACAAGCTGGAAATTGATAGATCGTACACAGCAGAATTAGCATGAATTTCGAGACTGATGCACATAATTCTAGGCAGCTTTAGCATGAAAATCGAGGTAGCTTGTTGTGCGCTGGTTGAGATAAGTTGTACTTGGAAATTGTATTAATTGGTGTATCTTTCATTTAAGAAGAAATATAATACTCTCTCTCAATCAAGTTTTCCCCTTGTGGGTTTTTCCTGGGAAGTTTTGCCAAAAATTACTGAGTCTTCTAAATTTTTGTGTGCCTGAAATGTCAAGTGAAGAATGTGTTATCTGCTCATATTTTAATGTGGTAGAAATTATCTTTGTGCTTTAGGTTCAAATTGTTCATGTGTCATTCTTAATTGCAGCAGCTAGTAAATACGAATTTAAACATTGAACTGATATATGTGCATAGCCTAAAGTCTATTGGACAGTGAAATTTATACAAAAAAATAATTTTAATACCAAAAATTTAGAATTTTTTTGTTGAGATTAGTTTAAAATAATTAAAACAAATGCAAGTTAACGGAATATAGCGACCAATCGATCGCTATTATCTCCGCGGAGCAGGGACTAATATATGAGTTGTCATAGGATGAGTAGTAAAATGCAAACACATCTTGCCATATAATGAGTAGTAAAATGCGAACGCATCTTGCTCATTATAATTTGTTAATATTCCCTATGTATATCCCATTAATTACATAAATCAAGAATGAATGATTGGAATGTATGTTTTTTAAATCATGAATGAATTCATTAATACTCTAAGTTAAGGCATGCTTCAATGCATTAGTTGTTGTCTTGAATACCTTGTTTTCAGCCCCTTCTTACCCGTGGACGGTTATGCTCCTCTTTCAACCTTGTCTACCCCTCCCTCTACTCCTAAGTTCTCTTTCTTTGGGCCTCGCTTAGACTTCCCTAGAATAGAACCATCTCTCCCTCTTACCACTACCCACATTAAAACCCTTTCCTGCTACAGTCCTCCCCCTCATCCCCTTGACAACCATCCCCCTACTCCACTCTCTCTCTGTCTAAACACCCCTCCGCCCCTGCTATCCAAAATATCTACCAAAAAGAAAAGGAATAAAAACTCTCTTAAACTGCCGAGATACCATTTTAGACCTGTCCATCAAGCCAACCGTCGACCCTATACTTAGGAATGATCCCTCTCCTCCATCTACTTGGGGCTCTAATAGACTCCAAGGGCGCAAATGCATTATGGATACAACCAAGACTCAAGCTGCACTAGAATTCAAAAGAGGAATCCAGAGCACCATCAAGGGGGCCTTAGCACACACACCCAATACATGGGTTATCTAATGTTGTGCATGTCCTACAACATCAAAGGGACATGGAAACCCTCTAAAAAATCTCCCTCAAGTGTCTCATCTCGTTGCATTACCCTAATATACTCCTCCTGTAGGAAACTATGAATTGTAGTGACTCTTTTATTCAAGATCTAAAAAAATTCGTTCCAGATTGGGTTTTATTTATTTGGATGCCCTGGGCAGGTCAAGAGGACCTGTAACAGGGTGGCACTCAAGTTCATATACATGCACCTCCTGCTGGGGCATAAACTCTGGCCCAAGAGCTGTACTCTCTTTAAGAGATCTAACACTCTCCTTTACCATACTTAATATTTATGGACCTCATATAAATCACATGGACTACTGGCACAATCTTTTTGCAACATGTTTTCATCATACCGACCGTTTTATGCTAGTTAGAGACCTGGACTTCTCCATTTTTGAGTCTGAAACTTGGGGAGAATCCGGTCAAAAATACCCCCTCTTGGACTACTTCAGGGAAAAATTGGATGAGGTGTCTTTACTAGACCTTGCACTATTCAAACTCTTACCTACATGGAGGAATAAGCGAACTGGGGAACATGGAATCACTAAGAGGCTTGATAGTGTTAATATTTGGTTGAGCTTTGATCTTTAATTATTTTATATGCAAAGACTTGTAGCAATGAGACAATTCAATCCATGAAATTGATACAACCATAACACAAGATATACCCTGGGGAAAATCCTCAAAATTATGAGAACAAAAACCCCAGCAATTATTCTCAGTATAATATAAAGGATAACAAAGATTGCTTTCTTTTACAACATAGCAGATTGCTTTTAGAAGATAAGAGATCACCAAACACTCTTGATGAATATGCATAAGCAAAAGAGAAGAGAGATCAATCAGATGTGTGCCTAACACAACAATAACAAGCACGAACAATACCATGCACATAGAGAAGCGCCTTGCCTTTAATGGAGAAGAGAATTCACTTCACATTGGATTCATTAATCCCGTATATCATATTTATAGATTCTTCTCTTCTATTTTTAACTTCTAACTTCAGGATGAACTCACCATCAAACTAGATGTATTAATCTTGCATTTAGAGGTGCACCCCACTTCTCATGCAGTGCTTTATTGCACTGAGCTATCACTTAGGATGAACTCACCTCTTAACTGAAAGCTTGCCCACTTAGTTAGGTGGCTAACTTAAGTGTCGACATGCAAGTGTCACAAGTTACGTGTCATATTTTATTTTGACATAAGTGTCGTCATGTAATAAAACTTAGTTAACTAGATCTTCTTTGTTGTGACTTAGTTAAATCTCTTTAACTGATTCTCCTTGATTTACTAAAGTGTCGTCTTTTAGTTTAACTAAAGTGAAAACAATTTAGTTAACTAGTCCTTTTTATTTAACACTTAGTTAATTGAAATCATGCTGATTGATTTACTTGAAGTGACCATTGTGAATTCTTTAGTTAACTGAGGCATATCTTTAATTGATGCTTTAACTAAAGCATTGATACCTAACTAAATCTTTATAACAAAAGCTTTAACAATTCAAGTTCTATTTAATTAGCTGAAGTGTCTGCATGGGAAATTTTGAATTATCTTGATCTCTATGCTTTATCTTTTATTTCTTTATCTCTTACTGCATAGTCAATATGTGCTAACTTTAATTATCCATCACATTACATTATAATAAGAAGAATTATCAGATGCTGTGATCATATTATATTATTCTAGACCGAATGATCATATGCTAAAGTAATTCACTTTAGAGGTGATCAATCTCTAAAGGAGAATTAATAGTAACTAGTGATCATGGTTAATAATACATCACACAACATTAAATGATTTTAACAAGTAAAGTGTGACCTCTATACGGAAGGTACACCTCTATATGGGAGGTCCATCTCATGGATAACTTTATACGGAAGGTTCACATGATAATCATGACTCGAAACACAAGTCCGGAGTCTTTTCCAACAAGACTTTACAACATCATTACTTTTATCAAGTACCTCTATACAAGAGGAATAAACTTTACACGAAAGGAAATCAAAGTGCTCACCTCTATACGAGAGGATCAATATTGGCTACACAAGATTGGTTTGGAGAATGTATCCTAATGCTGTATATTTAACACTCCCTCTCAGCGAGGGAGCCATTCTCTACCATACCAAGCTTGTCTCAGAAGTACCTGAACTTCGTCACTGACAGATGCTTTGTTAACACATATGCAATATGCTCATTAGTAGTAATATACTAAAGTTTCATTGTACCTTTCTAGACCATGTCTTGGATGAAGTGATACTTCATTTCAATGTGCTTCGATTTGTCATGAAACACTGGGTTTTCAGAAAGCTTAGTGCAACTCTGATTGTCACACCTAATAACTGTAAGCTCAAGCTTTTCACCAAACAACCCTGCAAGTAGCTTTCTGAGCCGCACTACTTCTCGGCATGAAACACTAGCATCTATGTATTTTTCTTTGGTAGTGCTCTGGGATATAGAGTCCTGCTTCATGTTGGACCAAGACATAATAGTTGATCCTAGACTATAACAGTAGCCAATTGTACACTTACGGTCCACAATGCTTCCTCCCTAGTCTGAGCCTGTATAACCAAGTAACATGAATCCTCCACTGGAGGCATATCTGAGTCCATATGAAATTGTACCTTGAAGGTACCTAAGCACATGCTTAGCAGCTGTCCAATGTTTGTGTCTCGGATCAGACATAAATTGAATCAGAATGCTAAAAAAAAATATACCAGGGATCAAATGTATCAAGTACATTAGCGAGCCTATAAGTTGTCTATACAAAGTGGGATCTACTAGATCTAATCCAGATCCTAACTCATGAATTTTCCTCAAATTGGAAACCATCGGTGTAGTCATAGATTTGCAATCTATCATGCCAAACCTACGCAATATATCCATAGTGTACTTTCCTTGAGATAGAAAAATTTCATCTTTTCTTTTCCAGATCTCAAAGCCAAGAAAGTAGTGCATTAGACCTAATCCTTTTATCTCGAACTCTGAGGTGAGCTCCCTCTTGCACCAAGCAATCAGATGTTTCTCTCTAGTGAGAAACAAATCATCAACATACATAACCAATATCAACGGTTGGTTCCTCACTACTTTTAAGTACAAATTTGGATCAACTTCACTCTTATATAAACGCAGTTTTTGAAGGTAGCTATCAATTCTAGGGTACCAATCTCGGGGGGCTTGCTTAAGCCCATATAGATCTTTCTTTAGCTTGCAAACATGGGACTCCTTCCCATGCACGGAAAATCCTTAAGGTTGTTGAATATAGAACTCTTCCTCAACCTCACCATTGAAGAAGGCTGTCTTCACATCCATCTTGTGAAGTTTCCATCCTAGAACAGATGCAAGTGCAATCATTGCTCGGATTGTGGTGTACCTTTCCACAGGGGAAAAGGTCTCATCATAATCTATGCCTTCTTTCTGAAAGAAACCTCTGACAACAAATCTGGCTTTATACTTATCAATTCTACCATCCGCAACATGCTTTATCTTGTAAATACATTTGGAAGTCACAATGGACTTCCCATCAGGTTTGGGAACAACCTCCCAAACATCATTCTTCATTATAGAGTTGTACTCTTCTATCATTGTATCTTTCCAAACTTGCTGCTTTGTAGCTTCTTCATATGAGGATGGTTCTGGATTACTGATGTGGCTCATCAGTGCAACATACCCTGAATATCTGTCAGGTTACATGTGCTTTCTAGATGAGCCTGCTGGTGTTCCATGTTTCTTTTCATTTTGTAAGATGTCTTGACACCAAGCAGATCTTCTTTTAGCAGGAGGTTCATTAGGTGACCTCTCAAACAGTTCTACTAGTTCTTCAAGAGCTAGCCAATCTGAGTATTCTTCTGGTTTCTCCCTCTCTAACTCTAAGGGGGGAGAATCATACTCGGGATCCTCCATCTCTGAATCACATTGAATCTCTTTCAATCTTTTGAAACCAGATTCCTCATGGAATGTAACATCTCGACTGAATTCAATGTGTCTCTTACTAGGTACATTTATTTGGTATGCTTTGGATGACTCGCTATAACCCACAAACATACCTTTCTTTCCAGAAGGTTCCATCTTTGTTCTCTTTTCTTTTGGTACATGAATGTATACTGGGCTCCCGAAGATCTTCAAGTGTGAGATTTATGGCTTCTCACCAGTAAACACTTCTTATGGTGTCTTCTCATCTAGAATGGCATGCGAGCTTCTATTTTGTATGTACATAGTTGTACGGGTGGCTTCTTCCCATAATGAGGTAGACATCTCTTAATCATGCATCATGGCTTTTGCAACCTCACATATGGTTATATTCTTTCTTTCAGAAACCCAATTTTGCTGAGGGTTGTATGGTACTGTTAAATGTCTACATATTCCTGCATCACTACATAGCTCATTAAATGCATGTGAATCAAATTCACCTCAATTATCAGAAATTAATGCATGGATGTGTTTTTCTTTCTGATTTTCAACTAGGTATTTAAACTCTTTAAATTTGCTAAGAGTTTCACTTTTAGCCTTCATGAAATAAATCCATGACTTCCTAGAAAAATCATCTATGAACAATACATAATATAAGAAGCTACTCAGGGAGGGGGATGACATGGGACCACATACATAATACTGTATTAAATCTAAAATCCCTTTAGATCTAGTAGAACTTCTAAGAAAAGTTTTCTTAACATTCTTCCCAAGTGCACAACCCCAACATACACTATCATGCTCAAAATCAAATACGGGCATACCTTTTACCATCTTTTGAAGTCTTGGTAGTGCTTTGTAGTGTAGGTGTCCAAGCGTTCGGTTCCATAGCTCACATGGGATGATAGTGTGGTGAATCATACCTTGAATGTACTTCTCGGGTACCTTGTAGAGTCCTCCCTCTTGAACTCCAATCACAACAATCAATTCTAGGCTTTTGTTCTTTGGCCACAAAATGCTTTGTTATCCATGAAGATAACTCAGAAGCCTTTTTCTTCAAGAACCGAAACTGAGAGGAGGTTCTTCTTCAAGCCTGGAACATATAGAATGTACTCCACATGTAGAATATCACCTATGCTCAGCTGGAATGAGGTTGATCCAACTCCTTGGATCGAATAAGTCGAGTTGTCCCCCAACTCTACCATTCATGTGAACTCTTTCTCCTTTAGATCGGTGATGGCACTCTTGTAACTAGTCATATGTTTGGATGCACCATTGTCAATCAACCATGTGTCTCCATTTGTGATGACAGATCCCAAAAGGGACGAGACAAGATAATACTCCCTTCTTGTCCCCATTTCTTCGGATTCATTCTTTTGAGTCATTTCATCTTCTACGGCGGTAGAAGCATGGAAATTTCCTTTTCGCTTTGCTTTGCACTCTCTTGAGAAATGGCCTTTCTTGTTGCAATTGAAGCATCTAGATTTTGACTTGTCAAAGCCTTTGTTGAACTCCTTCTTCTTTGGATGATAGAAATTCTTTTGGAAGAAGGGTTTCTTTCCTTTCTTCATTCTTGCAGCGAGGGCAAGGTTTTCTTCTTTGATGCACACTGACTTGCTCTAGATTCGTCCCTCCTCTTGGAGGCAGTCATGCCACAACCTTTTGAAGTTAGGTTGTACCTCTCGAGCATTTACCTCAGCCAAGAATGTCTCCCATGAGGATGGGAGACCATCAATAGCGGTTTGGATAAGAGCATCTTCATCCACCACTACTCCAATACTAGCAATTTGATCTCTTATTTGAGAGATCTTGGAGAAAAAGGAGGCCACTATTTCATCCGTTTCCATCTTTCGTTTCGAAACTTATTCTTCAATTCCCTCTTTTGACTTGGGGCATTCTTCTCACAGAGATTAGTCAATGTATCATAACATTATTTCACAGTCTTCAGTGGTGTGATCACGGGCATCAAGTTATCTTTTACTGAATCATATATGATATGTTTGGCCTTAGCTTGATTCTTCTTGAAGTTGATGCGCCTTGCATTAGATGTAGACTCCTCCATCACAATGGATACGTATCCATCCAAGTCATGTTCCTTTAATATGTTGAGAATCCTAGCCTTCCAAGTGTTGAATTTTGAGGTGCCCTCAAGATGGTCTTTCGGTTGTATAGAGACTGATGCCATAGTCTTCAAATATTGTGCCCAACTTCTTAGGATCAATGTAGGATCTAGCTGGCATGCAAAACTGAGCTCCTTCACGCCTTGAGCTCTAATACCATGCTAATATTTGGTTGATCTTTGATCTTTAATTATTTTAGATGCAAAGAATTGAATCAATGAGACAATGCAATCCATGAAATTCATACAACCATAACACAAGATATACCCTGGGGAAAATACTCAAAATTATAAGAACAAAAACCCCAACAATTCTTCTCAGTATAATATAATGGATAACAGAGAATGCTTTATTTTACAACATAACAGATTGCTTTCAGAAGATAAGAGATAACCAAACACTCTTGATGAAGATACATAAGCAATAGAGAAGAGAGATCAATCAGATGTGTGCCCAACATAACAATAACAAGCACAAACTATACCCTGCACAAAGAGAAGCACCTTTCCTTCAATGGAGAAGAGAATTCACTTCACATTGGATTCATCAATCCCGTATATCATATTTATACATTATTCTCTTCTATTTTTAACTTCTAACTTTAGGATGAAATCGCCCTCAAACTGGATGTATTAATCTTTCATGCAGAGGTGTGCCCCACTTCTCATGCAGTGCTTTATCGCACTGAGATGTCACTTAGGATGAAATCGCCTCTTAATTGAAAGCTTGCCCACTTAGTTAGGTGGCTAACTTAAGTGTCGATATGCAAGTGTCACAACTCACGTGTCATATTTTAGTTTAACATAAGTGTCATCATGCAATAACACTTAATTAACTAGATATTCTTTGTTGTCACTTAGTTAACTCTCTTTAACTGATTCTCCTTGATTTACTGAAGTGTCGTATTTTAGTTTAACTAAAGTGAAAACACTTTAGTTAACTAGTCCTTTTTATTTAACATTTAGTTAACTGAAATCATGCTGATTGATTTACTTGAAGTGACCACTGTGAGTTCTTTAGTTAACTAAGGAATATCTTTAACTGATGCTTTAATTGAAGCATTGATACTTAACTGAAGCTTTATAAGTAAAGCTTTAACAATTCGAGTTATCTTTAATTAGTTTAAGTGTCTGCATGGGAAATTTCGAATTCTCTTGATCTCTATGCTTTATCTTTTATTTCTTTATCTCTTACTGCATGGTCAATATGTGCTAACTTTAATTATCCATCACATTACATTATACTAAGAAGAATTATCGGATGTTGTGATCATATTATATTACTCCGGACCAAATGATCATATGCAAAAGTAATTCACTTTAGAGGTGATCAATCTCTAAAGGAGACTTAATAGCAACTAGTGATCATGGTTAATAATACATCACACAACATTAAATGCTTTTAACAAGTAATCATGACTTGACACACAACTAGTGATAATCATGACTTGACACACAAGTCCGTACAAGACTTTACAACATCATTACTTTGATCAAGTACCTCTATACAGGAGGAATAACTTTTACACGAAAGGAAATCAAAGTTCTCACCTCTATACGGGAGGATCAATCTTGGCTACACAAGATTGGTTTGGATAATGTCTCTTGATGTTGTATATTTAACAGATAGATACTTAATCAATGAAGGTCTTTTACACTCTATATATAGTCTTAAGCAGTAGATTGGCTCGGGTGGTGACTCAGACCACCTACCTGTTTTTTTGGAAGCCATAAGTCACATGATCAAACCTCCCCCTCCTTTCAAATTCAATACTACCTGGCTCATGGAAGAAGGATGCCAATCCCTTTTTAAAGATACCTGGATCCCATATAACACATCTTCACAGACTTTAGCTCCTGTACACTTTCTTCATAATATTAAAAGGATTAATGAAAAAACCATCACCTTGGAGGATTCTCACATGAAATCATTAGAAAAAGGAACTTCTGCATATTGAGGAACAACTGGACTCCTTTCATAACAAAAATCCATTGGGATTTACCTCAGTAGAATAAAAAATCTAAATTATGGAATTGGAATTGAAGAGAAGGAAAATTCTCATGCAAGAGGAAGCCTCCTTAAGACTAAAAAGTAGAGCCATATGGATCCAACAAGGAGATAGCAACACTAAGTTCTTCCACAAATACATCAAGCATCGTAAACACACAAATTAAATCTGGGAAATTGAATATTTTGAGTAGAATTTGGTCTCGAGTTTCCACGAAATTGATTCTGTTGGTGTCCAACATTTTTCAGATCTATACAAAGAGGACCAGAAGGCTCCACTAGCATCTATGTTGGAGGTCATAACACATTTCCCCAAGTATGTCACAGAACCTCAAAATGACTATCTAAGAGAGCATATCTCAAAGGATGAACTCATTGCATCTATCAAGACTCTTCCCAAAGACAAAAGTATGGGCCCTGATGCTTGGCCCATAGATTTTTACTCTAGCATGTTTGACATTATTGGAGAGGACTTACTGGAAATTGCTATCGAATCACAAACAAAGGGCCAAATATTAGCTACCTTTAATTCTACATTCCTTATGCTTACCCCAAAAGTTGACAAAGTCAAAAGGATGGAGGAATTAAGGCATATCTCCCTATGTAACTATGTATACAAATTGATAGCCAAGGTTCTTCCAAACAAGATTAGAGGTATCCTCTCAGCTACCATTCTACCCGAACAGTTTTCCTTCTTAGAGGGAAGACATATACATGAGCCTATCAACATTTCCCAAGAAGTGATCCACCCAAAAAATATAAAACACATGTCAGATGTGCTAATCAAGGAAGACCTCACCAAGGCATATGACAAAACAAACTGGACTTTCCTTCGTCTGGTGCTGACTCAGTTTAGTTTTGAATTACCACTTGTAAATTGGATTCTATTTGTGCATAGACAGTCAGTTTTTCTATCATCGTAAATGGATCAACATCAAATTTATTTAGGCTAGGAAGGGGCATGAGGTAATCCTTCCTGCTCACTCCCTTACTTTTTCTACTTATCATGGAGGGACTCAAAAACATCATCACCAATGACAGGGTGACCAATACTCTCAGGGGTTTCCACTTCAGGGGAACAATATCCGTCACCCACTTACTTTTTGTCAACGACATCTTGTTGTTCACTGATGGATCATAGAGGGATATCAACAAACTCAAAGCTCTGCTAAAACTTTTATCTGAAGCTACAGGTATGACCCGCAATCCAAGAAAATCATATATTTCTTTCATGAATATTGATCCAAGAATTTCTCATTGGATAACTAGTTAGTTCGATTTTGAACTCTGTGATTCTTTGGCGCTAAAATATCTTGGCTATCTGCTAAATCCAAACGATTATAAATCTAAGTACTGGGCTTGGATAATAACAAAAGTAGAAACTAAATTGCATCACTAGTGCAATAGATGGCTGAGCAAGGCAGGTAGATATATCCTCCTAAAATTTGCCGTGGAGGGACTTCCTGTTTTTTGGGTTACATTAGCTCATGTACCTACATGTGTATTGGATCATATTATAAAACTCAGTTTCAGCTTCCCCTGGAGAAGGAAAAACAATGAAATTCAGTACCACTAGATCTCATGGAAAATAATTACTCTCCCAAAACCCCTCGATGGGTGGGGACTCAAGCAACTTCACTTCTTTTCAAAGGCTCTTGCAACAAAAGGTATAGGGCGGTTGCTAAGTGGAAAAGGTCTATGGGAACATGTCATCCAACAAAAATACATCTATCCCCTACACATTCTGGAATGGATTAGATCCACGAATAAAGACTATAGGAATGTCTCAATCTTTTGGAAAGTTACGTTAAATGCAGCTGACCTCATTAGTGATTGGATAACCTGGAAGATAGGCAACGGTAAAAAAATTAGGCTCGGAACTGATTATTGGATAGGTAGTGCATACTCCTATAGACTCACCCCAACTATGATCGATATCCTCACAGACAAAGGGTATATATATTTATACTAGATCCAAAACCAAAACAAGACCTCCTTACTTCAACAAGAATGGATCATTGCCGAACACTTGGGTTTTAATGACGAGGAGACAACTCTATGGAACAAACTTATCAAAACTCTTAAGGACCAAAAAGTTAGATGCACATAAGAGGATTACTTCATCATATGGTCTACAAATTCCACTAGGGGGAATTATCTTCGCAAGATGGGATATCTTGTACCCCGCGTGAAGAGGATGATGACCTCCCCGCTCCAGAATGGTAACACCGTGATATCTAGAAATTAAATTTCCCTCTTAAATCCATTCTTTTCATTTGGCTCATTTTTGCTGGTAAAATCCATGTCTAGGAACACCTATCAAGCTTCCTTGGTATCGGGCCTAGCAGATGCGCCCTCTACCGAGAAGGAGAAGACTCTATATATCATCTTTTCATTAAATGCTCATATATCTATGAGACGTGGTGATATATTTCTACAGTCACAGGGATCTCCTTCACTTGGGAAGGAGAAGGTCTCAATGAGGCACTCCACAGATGGATGATCAACCTTATATACAGACCACATAAAGCTCTTCCAGTTCTATTGGTCTGGAGAGCATGGCTGGCTAGAAACAAAGCTATCGTTCAAAACATATATATCAGCCCACACATTTATGCTGCCAAGAGTATAACAATTCTTTTTTTAAACAAAAACAGGTGAAAGGTTTATATTAACAAAGGCTGTGCACAACCATTCAGTACAAAAAACAAAATCCAGCTCTCTGCATCAGAGGAAGGAAAATTGCAGAGGCTTATAGTGTTTTTCCCTTGAAGTTCTACACTTTCAGACTTCCTATAAACTCTATTTTTACTGGTGGGATAAACCCTTACAAACTGATTACATAATTTTAGGCAAAAAAACATTCAAGATAAACATCTAAGAGAACCTGCAAACAAGAGACTGCCATTATCCGTAATTCTGCTGATGGACTGAAGCCGCCTCAACCATCTCCTGATTTACTGTTGGGGCCTCCTGCACGCAGCTGCATTGTGTTTTGTAGACAAAGGATGAGATTTCCATTTTGACACTGTCAACTTTCCCCATTAACTCAATAATGTTCCTGTCTATGTCCTCCATACGCGATTCCAGATAAGAGAGCCTGGAGTGGATATATTTATCTTCCAGAACTAATTCTTCAATTTTATTTTCTGTGTTGCAAACTGCAACGTACGTCCTAGAAAGATATACCTTGATATCAGAGGTGAGCCAACTCAGCGTAACAATGGCTTGCCTAACGCCGTCCATTTCTCAGTTAGCCGAGAGGAAACCGCCTTCGAACAACACTGTGGGTGCAGAGGCTTTGCAGAGCCGGGCCGAGAGCAGAGAATGAAGGGCGTTCCATTTTGAAAACTATACCACCGACGGACACCTGGGGTAGTAAATGCCCAAACGTGGGGACTGTGCAAACCACGAGGAAAGCACGTGGAGTGATGTGAGACTGCCGAGCCATGCCTTGGCGGTGGGGAAAGTGAGGACCAAAGCCAATTTCACCATGGTGATAGGGGCTATCAAGCCTATAGTTTTCCAAAAATTAGATTTCCTTAACCGTGTTTTCATTAAGGTAGAAAATGATATGTTAAAACTTTGTTGAGAGAGGCTTGCCCCATGTCTAACTTGACTCCATCATTAGCCAGTTTGTCAGCAATACAATTGTGGTCTCTTAACACATGGTAATAGAGTGTGTCCTTTGGGAGAGCAAGACGCTTAATTCTTTTCTGAATTCTTTGGATTTTATCATTCTTGTAGAAATTGCCATTGCCCATAGCTTGAATAACATGCATGGAGTCCCCAAATACCTGTAAGCGATTCATGTTAAAGGTGACCGCTATTTCTAGAGAGTAATACAAGGCAAGCCATTCTGCTTGATTGTTGGTGCTGGTACCAAGTCCCCAAGAGAAGTCTACTACTTTATTTCCTCCAGGGTCAAAAATTACCCCCCCCGCACTTGCCCGCACCTGCCGCCCCCAACCAAGAGTATAACAATTCTTAATCACTTCCTTTAGAACAATAAATTTTGGATCCAAGGTACACACAAGGAGCCTTTGATCGACAAATCAAAAGCACGGTGTTTCTTCGAAGGAGCAACAAAAGGTAGGCCTAACAAAGGAGCAGTGGGGGGACTACTTTATTTATCAGACCATCATCATTTCAAATTTGTAGTTTATATTGGAATCGCCATTAACAATATGGCATAACTACAATCTCTCCTCATGGTTCTAAAATTGGAGGTCCACCTTGGTGTACAGGAATTACAAGTTATTGCAGACTCACTTTTGGTAATTGAATGGATGTCCAACAATTATACACCAAAAAAAATACTACTCATACCCATATATGAGGAACTTTTCCAACTATCCTCACACTTCCAGGTGATAACATACCAACACATTTACAGGGATCTGAATTCTCTAGCAGACAATCTCTCTAAACATGGTCTACTCATGGATGAAGTCACCATTGTCATCTGGGAAACAAATAAGGACTCCATCAAAGAACTAGACCCTGACCCTCCTCTGTTCTAAAAATCCTCCCATGCCTTCATGGGAGCATACATGACATTAAACTGCTCTCAATTTTCGCTATGTACATGCGTCCATACAACTATATTGAAGCAATATGCACAGGATGACAGTTTATAGCAGTCTATAAGATCCATCCACATAAGATATGTAATATCTTTTTTTACAATATACCAGATGGGATACAAAAATATGAATACATGTAAGGCTTTATGCCAATGAACAATATGGTTCTAAATTTAATACAATTGAAATGTGATCTTTTTTCAGGGGAAAAAATGCTGTTCTTATGTTGTGTTGCTTTACATTTTGACATGCCTTTGTACCTTCTAATGCAATTGTTAGTTGTAAGTTTGAAGTTTCTTGAATATGCACATATTGCTAAATGTCTAGGTTCTTTTATTTTTTATTTGGAGTGTTGTTTTGATTCATTATCTTTTACTTTTGAAACATTAGTAAAAATGAAAACAATTGTTGAATAAAAATTCTTCGACAATGAACTTTACCATAATAATGTAAAAAAAAGTAATTTTTTGGAACTTATTGCACCGAGAGTAGTGAGGTGCTTACAGCCCAGTATGGGGGAGATGTTGTCACCTAATGTAACATTATGTTACATTACAAAAGAAAAAAAGTAATTAAAAAATCATATCGGCTCATAAAATAAAATAAAATTAAAATCGAATGAAAAACAATTAAAAAAATCCATGTCAACATATAAAATTAAAAATTAAAACCAACATAGATCCATCTTAAACTTGAACTTACATGTAAAAATTTTTGAACATGTAAAAAAGTTAGATAAAAAAAAATTCCACCTCAAGAAATTGGATCCCTCTCGGTACTTGGTAGATCCAGGTTTAAGATGGATCTATGCTGGAACTTATAAAAAAAAAGCCATGTGTGAACATATTATGAGAGAGGTCGTCTTAGGGTGGGACAAATCTCTTCTGCATACTATGTGGGTCTCAATAAGATGTATATTATATGAAAATTAAATAAATAAAATAATATAGTTCCATTTTAATTATGGATTATGTTTAAATTAATTAATTGATTAATATAGTTCCATTTTAATTATGGATTTTTTAAGCAATGACAAGTTTGTACTTGAGTTTTTTTAATCTCTCTTAGTGCTTATTATTTCTGGGTTTAAGATGTTGCATGTTCATTTGATTAAAATGTCTCTAGGGCACTTTGTTGGTTAGTAAAGCATGGGTGTTGTTATCCCGCCCACCATTGTTTGAATCCCCTCGATACACATTCACACCCATGGGTTGACACATGTGTGAAAATAGACCATTTAAATGTGATTGGAGCCAGGTGCAAGTCTTGGGTGACTTTGATGTATAATAGGTACCTCTAGACATGGATAATATAACATCTTGATTTTAACCCTTATATTTTAAGATTGAATTATGCAAAGTTGTGCATATGTTTCTTATTACTATACTTTTGCCAAAGTACAGTGAGGAATGCATGCCATGGTGATTTGAATACTCACAAATATTGTTATTTTGCATTTAATAATACAATCAAGCTTGCTAAGCATGAGTGCCTAAAGCGGCTATGATACCACAAGAGGGGAAATGTGAGGGGTCTAAGGGTATGTTAATATGCCCGATCCATTTTTCCATTATCAAGCCCATTGTTGCTTTATCATGTTGAGCCTAACCTATAGTTCAAATGGAGAAAAAGATAGTGGACTCAACCATTTCCTAAATCTAGGCAACCACCTCATACATTCAAGGAGAATTGTCTCCTCTACATTATTTGAATCAAGCAGAGTTGGATGAGGACTGGCCATGCCATCCTTTATGCATGAGAAGAATAAATCTGAATTCAAGAAAGGAGTTAGTTTTTAGAAGGGTGTAGAGAGGAGAAAAGGGTGTTTTAATCTTGAGAGAAGAGGTTGTAATACTAAGGAACATAACAACCATGAAAGGAAGCCATTAGAAGCTCAGAAGGAGCCAAGAGCCAAGAAAAAATTGTTGTAAATTAATGGACATTGGTTTGGACCTTTGGAGGGACATCTAAGGGACTGTTAAGCAAAGAAGGCAGAGTTTCTCCTTATGTTGCGTGGGAAAATATTGTGGTTTCCAAACAATTGGTACAACATAAAATTTCAGCAATAGTATACCTGATAAATGTTTTTTTTGTTTGAGTGGAGAAATCGCCTTGTATTTCTTGCATATATATTCCTACCTTACTTTGGTGGTATCACATTAAATTTGTCAAGAAACATTAAATTTTAGAAATTGTAGATTTACAGTTTTACCAAGTAATTAGTCTTATAGAAGTCAATCCATAGATTATGTTCACCAAATTAGGTCTAATGACATGCCATGTGTATTTTACAATGTCTTGGATTTACTTTAGCAACATTGAAATTATGTTGATAAAAGCATACTTTCTTCAAAGGATTTTATCTCGGTCCTATGAAAACTATACATAGATTTTTCATGAAAAGTTGTTGATTAAATAAATCACATGGAATAGATGAAGACATATACTATCAAAGAGATGCTTAAACTAGAAAAAGTAGTTTTTTTTGTATTATGAAGGAAGAGAGTATACTATTTCTCAAAGAGATGGGTACGTTGGTAGAGTCAAAGAAGCCAAGTAAAAAGGAGGTTACATGAGTTTTATGGAATAATGAGTGGAGTGATCTTTCTTAAAAATTGCATAGTTTGGAAGTAGCATTCTTGATTGCTAAAAGTATTAGCATAGACCTTTCCAAGAATAATTTAAGGAGGGAAGAAAGTATTGTTGTATCCCTACAAGAGCAATGCTACCCTTATTAAACTAAGAATGACATACAATAATGTATTGCATAGTACATGCTTAATCTTCTCTTGGATCCATCAATAGGATACTCACAACATGTGTCTAAAAAGTCACAACACTCCTTTGATGAGGCGAGTTTTGGTTCTTATTCAAATGAACTTAACAAGAGATTCAAAAAATTCCCCTGCGTAAAAATGAATGGTCTTAGACAAGCTAACAATATTTTCATGTACTTGTTACATGATGGTGTCACTCGCTCATGTTAATTGGAAGCATCTATCTAAATAAAAAAGTCTTTCCAAGGTGGCATTTAATCAAGTTATTTGCCTCAAATTACCCAATTTGAAGTATGGTCACTATTCATGAAATGAAAAATCTGGGTTAACTACCCACATGTAAGGAGAAATGGTGTAGAGTTTTTGCAAAACATAGTATGTTGTTTACTAGACAAGTTTGCAAATGTTGAGGATCATTGAGTTGAATAATGGAGTTATGCAAAAGGGGCCTTTTGGCATGAACTTAAGAAAAGTTTGAAGCCATGCAATTCAAATCATCACCAATGCATCTAGATTTTCAACTCTTCCCACTCTAATTGTCCAATAAAATGAAACATGGAATATCAAGGCACACAAGAATTTAGGTTGCCTCTATGAAGCAAAGGTGCAATTTGGTTAGTGAAATCCAACAAGATTTTGCTAATTGGAGTTTGGTGGATTAGACCACTGAACACTATAAGGAAATAGAGAAAACAAATAATAGTAGAAATCTCCCTTAAGCAAGCATCTAGACTCATGAATATGCCTTTGGTGTAGACACTCTCAACTCAATATTGACAAGACTCTAGCATTGAAGGACGTGGTTTTTGAAGAGAAAAAGGAGGAAAAACAGTAAAAATCAATATGAACAACTATATGATTTTTGGAGTCGTGGGTAAATAATTATATATTTCAAAAAACAGTGTCAATGAGCAATATGAATAACTATATTGATTTTTGGAGTCATGGGTAAACTAATTATATCTTTCAAAAAATAGTGCCAATTTTTTTACAAAAAAAATAAGACACGTATGACTATCAATTTTAAGTTCACTATCCCATGATAGTGTGGTCTAGTAGCAATCAATGATAATATTGAACTTGTATTAGGGTAGAGACTTGGATTCACAACCCCTTAGTGAATGTAGATGAAACTAGGTGCAAACCCTAGGTGATTTTGGCATCATAAACACACCCCTCGTAACACAACAACGTAAAAAAAAACAATATTAAATTATTTGCATAATATTCCTTCTATAAAAATTGGCCTGTAAGCAAAACCTATAAATATATTTCTCCTATCATCCAAGTCCTTTTTCTTCTCATAGAAACTTGTTAATGTTTTGGTAAAAGATCTCATTTTTCAATTCAATGATTAATTAAAAAATAGTTTAACTTGTTAAACAAACTCAGTTATTTTTCAATTCATTGATTGATACAAATAGATTTAAGCATGAAGCTAACACTTTAAAACGATGAAAAGATACTATTGCTACTAACATTTCCTAATTAATTAGGAGAAATTTGGATTGCATGAATGAGTTTGTTTATTTTTCAATTCATTGATTGATACAAGTAAATTTAAGCCTGAAGCTAACACTTTAAAACGATGAAAATATACTATTGCTACTAATATTTCCTAATTAATTAGGAGCAATTTGGATTGCATGAATGAGTTTGTTTAACATTCATGAGTTTGTATTTTTATCTTTTCATCATTTTAAAGTGTTAGCTTCAAAATTCAAATATAGATGTAATTGTATACCAAAATAAAACTTTGAGATTAAACAATTACTTTTACTTTATTTGTACACTTGTGCTTCCGTGATTGACAATCATTGAAGAGTTGTGTAAGAACTCAATACTATACCGGAATCCAATGTTAGTGCATTCAATAAAGTGCCTACTTCCTTGATCATGTATTAGTGGCATACTAAATATGCATCATACAAGATTTGAAAACCATTCCCAATTCTCAACATCTTTAAAATCATAAGGTTCAAGGCCAATATGAAGTATGCCCATAATGACATCAAATAGGTTGTATGTACATTTGATATTGTTTATAACCCTCCAATACTAACCTTTGTTTCTCCCATATAATGCCATCAAATAAGTTGGAATAATATGTCAGATTGTTTCTAACCCTCAAATACACACTTTTGTTTTTCCCATGTAATGCCATTAAATAGGTTGGAAACATATTTGAGATTGTTTTCAACCCTCTAATGCTCACCTTTGTTCCTCCCATATAATGTTGTCAAACAAGGTCAATGCATATCAAATATTGCGACTAGCACTCAAACACTAATCTTTGTTCCTCTCATCTACTACTTCTAGTGGGATTTTTTTAGCATACTCACTCCTTGCCTATGTGGTATTAATTCTCATCAAGTTCCAACCTTTATAAACCTTGTTATATGTAATGTCCACATTTTGGATGCACCATGGTTCACCACTAGGCCCATTAGAACCCCCATGGATCCTAGTAAAATACTTGCATTAGTGAATGAAGAGGTAAATTTTGGCCTATAGTCATATGGTGTACTTAAATTAAGTCATGCACAAGTTATTTAGTCCATAGTTTAGAATATTTAATTATTATTTAATAATTATATATGATTTGTAATTTCCTAAGTGACCCACGAGGGCGCATAAGGATTAGGTGGGACTCATAAGATGTTTCCAAATAGAAATTGGAAGAAAGCAGTGTAAAGCAGGAAAGTAGAGAAAAGCAGGAAAATTGCAAGAAAGGCATGAAAGCAGGAAAGTGACAGGAAAAGTAGTAAAGCAGGGAAAAGAAAGAAAGTGACAAGAAAAGCCGTAAAGCAGAGAAAAACAGAAAGGAAGGAAAAGGCAGACTAAAAACAAGGAAAGTCACATAAAGCTACAAGTTCCATTTAGGCTAAGCAGGGCGCAATAAATGAGCTAGAGGACCAAGTACAATGCATATAATCTTGTCCAAGAAGCCAACACGATTATAAAAGAAGGTGGTGCGCTCCCATTAACATCTTTTTCCAGTTTGACTATTGAATTGATGAGCTTTAATATTTTTAATACTTGGGAGATGTGCCCCTAGTCAACAGTAGGGAGATGTGCCCCTCTATAACCAAAAATAGTTTGATTGTTTGCTAGCATTTGAATGGGTGATTGAGGAGAAGGACATCCAGTCCTTTTCATAGAAATTCAATGAAGTAGATTACATATTTTGCAGGTCTGATTTGAGTCTTAGTATGGTGTGGGAAAGATCCAGTGCGTTGGTGCTTATGTAGTGTGGTCATATTAACTCAATCAGTGGAACCGATGTCAGTGGGTCGAAAACAATCATTTGGTTAGAATAGTTTTGAGCATTTATGGTATTTTATACCTATCCCATTGCGTCCGTAGCATCGTTTCCAGTAGGAAACACTTTTTTTTTCCATCAAAAAAGGTGTCCGGATGAGCAAGTTATGGCTATTTTATTAGATCTAGGGGTTCCAACTATAAAGAACGTGCCAATGCTTTTCTATCTATAAATATTCCCGAGTTTTGAGTTCTATGAGAGCCATATATTTAGAATGGCATACATCCTTTATCAATTAGTGAATTATCAGATTTGATTCCAGTGCCATCCATGATCTTCTTCATCCAATGTTGCAGATTCCATTTAATGGAGTATTCTCTTCAGTAATTATTATATGCTTCCTATTTTGAGGTTGCTAGTGACTCTATGAGTAATTTTAATACTTCTAAGGCTCTATAATATGATGGAAATTTAATGATAAACAATATTTTATATGATCTACAGAGCTGACATTTATCTTTTGCATGAATCTGAGCTACTACTATACCTATGCTCGTTGTAATGTTTATTTTGACTAGTTTTTTAGTAGTTGCAGTAGAATGTTTTCTGTGAGCTAAATTTTCATTCTGTAAGCTGATGCAGGTCCATTAGACTCTGATTTAGCCATCGATTTCCTTAAATATGAAATTCGTGACGCTCTGGAGGTGTTTGGAAAAGTTTGGATGAAGACTAGTCAACCAATCCTAGGTAGTGCACTTGCTTGTTTGACCTCCAAACCTTGTCAAAGTGCTTCTAAACCTCTGTATGGATTTTGTATCAGGTTGTAATCCATTTATTCTACCAAGGTATGATTACTTCTAGTAACCACCAGAAGCCTTGGGTTTCCACAGAAGTCTCGTGGACAATTGCCTTGTACCCATGGGTTTAGCCCAAGGGGTCTACCCAATCGTGAAGTACCCATAAAAGTGTTGTTGTGGAAGTTTTGGCCTATTTTTCATAATTTTTTCATCCATAGTAGGTCCTACACTTCATCTTGGGAGCGTTTAGGAAGATTCTAATGTTGTTTGAAATTTTCTTCCTAAAATCCTAGTCAACAAGCTAGTCTTTGTTCTTTACTACACACTGTGGAGTTTTAAAATTTGCAAGCTTTGAGTTAATGTGCCTTGGATCAGAGTAGGTACATTACAGTGGTATCAACACATGGTCCTCTGCACTTGTGAGTATAAATACCAAGCTCCATAAACTCTCAGTTGAATAGGTATTGCAGAACACATATTCAAGTTGCAACCATGTCTTTGTTTAGTGAAGAAGATTCCTATTGGGACGAGGAAGAAGAGATCATATATATTGATGGAGGCCTACCCTGAGATGAGGATGGTTACTTTTGTGACCAATTTTATAGTGAGGTAGCAGGGCTGATTCACCAATGGCCAATCCTAGGAAGGATTTAGCAAAGATGATAGAAGCAAGTGAAAACTTGCCGCACCACTACCAAGAGTACCTTTCCTTGGGGGAAGAGATTTGTTAAGCCATTCCTTTCAAAGATTATTTTTATTGCAGATTTGGATTTGATACTAAGAATGTTGATGAGGATATTCTCAAGAATAATAACTATTAAGGAAGGAACCAAGTTGCTCCACCTCTCAGAGAAAAGAAGAAGCACTTGAAGGAAAGAGTGAAGCCTTATGCATACATTCGCTCCAATCAAATGAATAAGTAAAGAAGAGCGAACCAAAAGTGGCAGATGTGAGTCTTATTGCGGTATCCACCGAGGAATAGAATGCTTTCACCCATCTACTTCAAGAAGAATATGAAGAGACACCACGTGGAGCTGAAGACCCAACAACCCATCATCAAGTTGTTGGCAGCGTGGGAGGTGAATTCACTTCCAGCTTCTTTGTTGGTGATTTCAATATCACTACAAAGGAGATTGATTCTATTGATGGTGGTGAGACATCTTTTGGATCATATCCAAAAGAAGAACATAAATCTGATTTCTAGTCACCACTTGAGCTTCATAATGAAGTAGAAGACAAGCACACACCAATTGGGTGTGAACCAAAGAAATTGGTGGAGGAACATCCCATCACAACTCCATCACATGAAGGGACAAAGGTGTCACAAATGTATTGCTACTATTCTGATTTTTGCATCCCCTCGTTTCATTATGAGATGGCAGCCAATTCTCGTTAGAAGATAGGCATGGCTGAGCCTTCTAGTGTTGAGAATCAACATTTTGAGAAGGATGAATTGTTAGAGGAGAGATTGCATGACTCTCAGGAGTTGCATGAGCACACTTGTGGCAGCCCACATAGTGCTCTAAAGGATCCATTGAGTGACTTAGAGAGCCAACTCTTGGTCATAGAAGAAAAGCTACTCCAAACCTTGTCCTGAAATGAGGGTGCACAAAAACTCATTGACAATCTGATCGATGAGGGACAAGAAGGAATGGTAAAAAGAGTCTCTACTTCTGAACTAAGCATCATTAAAAGAGAGCTAGGGATGATGAGAGCAGAATACTTGCAACTGTTTATGGATAGAGATCTTTCTGTTGGACAAATGAGTGAGTTGGATTGTCATTAGTTTGGTTTGTCAATGGTTTGTCATTGATGAAAACATCTTGCTCAAAGCTACATGAAGTTCATGCATTGGTTTGTCATTGATGAAGAAGTTCATGCACCAAAAGAATTTGCTTACCAAAGAATGCCTAAACTAATTCAAAGCTATCAAACACATGCTTTAGCATTGTTAAATACTCTTGATCTTTAGCTTTGTTAAATACATTTGATCATTGCAAACATATATGTCTATGCCAAAGTTTTTTCAATTGAAGTGTTAACTCAACCAAATTCTGTGCCTCTTCTATTCTTGAACTAAAGTTTTTTAAATTGAAGTGTTAACTCAACCAAATTCTGGTGCCTCTTCTATTCTTGAACTAGAAGTAAATAAGTGTAAACAGAAATAAATGATGGTAAACATAAATTCTAGTACATGACAAAAATTTCAATGGACAAATATAAATCTAAATGCACTTTCCAGAAATGGGCAAGCGCTGTCATAACAGTTAGGGATTTCTAAAAGAAAAAACGAATTTGGGCCAAAAACGTTTTTTTTTCTACAGTTAAGAATTAGTTTGCATGGCTTGATAACCAAATTCAATTGCTTTGAGGTAAAAAATGCAAGAGATAAATGAAGGTGCTGCGTTGTGTGAATGAGGGTATGTGCACATGTACACGAACAATGTCTTGCTTATGAAAAGAGGAATTGGTATATGCAGATCGTTTTATAATTTCAAGCTGCTCCATATACAAGGAAACTCTAGAACCTGCAAGACATTGAAAAGCAAGTATGATTAATAAATCTGTTGTAGAAGAGAATGCGTTGATTATACATATGTGTTGAAGCAAGTAAAGAATGCATAGAATATATATATGCATTGAAGCAAGAGGTGAATGCATGCGTTGAAGGAAGAAGAGAATACTTTGAAGATTGAGCATTTATGTTGAGGTGGATTATGACAGAAAGGGATAAACATAATTGGCATTAACAGATTTGGATTTTACAGGTTATATTTGAAAGAGATAATGGGCTTTGTCTTGATATTTTGTGAAACAAGTAGGTGCTTGTGATACAGGGAGGAAGGGAGGAGCTAGGGAGACTATAAGTCTTAAAAAAAAGTAGGTGCTTGTACAAAGAGGGAGTAGAAACTTCCCTTCAGTAGGTGCTGAAGAAACAGAGGTAGTTGCCTCATCTGAGTTGTTTGCTCAGATAAAATTGATGTAAAAAGAAGTTGCTTGCTTGCTTATATCTAAAAGAAAAGAGGTTTTTTTCCTTTATGGGTTTCCTAATGAAAATTTCGGTGTCTCAATGTTTATGGATTGATTAATGGTTTGTCTTAATTGTTAAAAGGATTTAAAAGTAAATTCTGGTAGCTAACTTATTCACCCCCCCTCTCAGTGATCTTATCTTGTCCAACACTTTCTCTCGAAGTTGCAGAAGACAAGGTAGCATAAGTAGAGCAACTCTACATCGCATTGGGAGACTCACAGTCATTTCCCAAAATTACATGTGATTAGATGTATGTGGCTGATTACACACATGGCATATTGGAGCAACCTCATGTGCGAGGTGAGCATGAGGAGTTTTCAGATTTACAAGTGCTTGAAGGAAACATTGACTTGCAAGTTTATGGCGGAGCACTTGTTTCACACTAGGAGGATATTCGTAGTAAGCCACATCATTTGAGTGGATCATTGAAGGAAAACCAAGAGAATCTTATGGCAGCCATGAAGAACTTTATTGACACCAATACCTTGGTGACAAGATGCGGTTGGAGAGCTTCAAGAGGAGAGTTGGAGGGAGAAGCCTTTTTGGAAGAGTTCATAGTACTCAAGGAAGCAATGGTCAAGATGAAAGAGAGTTACATGAAATTACATTCAGATAGATATCATTTCCTCATGGTGGATGAAATGTACCATAGTGCGCTCAAGGAGGAATACAAAGAATCAGAAAGGCTCACTAGTGAATTGGAGGCCGCTAGTGATTCATTGAAGAGCACATAGAGGGCCCTTCAATAATCAAGAATGCAGAATGATAAAATTTAGAAGGAGTTAAGCTCATCACACCCTCCATCCTACATGGAAGATAGTCATTTGAAAATGGCAGGTGGCAGGTGGCATAGTGGATTTGATGGAGGAACCTCATGCGAGAGTTGAACATGAGGTAAATTCAAATTTGCAAGTGCTTAAGGAGAACAAAGATGCAGAATATTTTGGCCAAGCGCTTGTTGGTATGAAGAAGGGCATAGAGAAGGACTTATCTATGGGAGAAATAATCGAGGACATACCAATTGAGTCTGCAATCCATGGTATTTGTTTATCCGAGGATTGGGTAGACAAGTACATCACTAAGATGGAGTCCCAAGGATGCATAAGTATTGCTTGCATTTGTAAAGAATCGTTTGACATGCATGCCTTGAAAGAGAGACCTCATGAGCTGCCTATATGGAAAGAAGAATTAGCTTTGAAGAAGGTGGATGATCACATTCCACATGGATTAGCGATCCAAAGTGTTTATTCATCCATGGGTTGGGTGGATAGATACATAGCAAGGATGGAGATTCATCAAGGTAAAGATTATTTTTGCCTTCGTGATAATTTTTTTGGTTTTACTGACATTTCCTTATCATGTGAGCCACAATAAGGGTATATATTGCAGCCCTTGGATATGTTCAGTACACATACATCCATGGATTGGGTGTGCAAGTACATGGAATATTTGGAACTACCATGCAAGAGAAAAACATCTTGCATACAAGTCATGTTGGAGACAACACAACATGGAAGCAATCGGCTTGTACAAGAAGAGATCCAAACATTGTTGGATCAAATGACAAATACCTTCAGATGCTTTGGAAGTGATGGACTTCCAATATGGACATGGGATCCTGGCATACCATGGAATGACAGATTGTCACAAGCAATAATGGTGATGGATGGTATGCAACAAAGATCATGGGATCCAAGGATTGATGGGTTGTTTCAGACACCATTGATGTTTGGGAGGATGCAACTGAGGCAGTGGGATCTAGGCATCCCTTGGCATGGCGAATTGTCTTGGGTGTCATTGATGTTTGTTGGAGTGCAGTACAAGCAATGAGACTAACATTCTTCTCAGTTGTTTCAACTGGGTGGAACATACATTTTCAATTGCAGAGATAGTGGAGTCACTCATTGAGGAGACAATTATATTCAAAGTGGCGCAGTGGACGCATGATGAACCTATTGAGTTTAACATGTAATTCCAATGCTAAGTCAGTTCATCAACACAATCTTGATGATGAGAAGTAATTGTTTGGTTTCATGTTTCTTATGGAGTGGATGTCATTGCTTGTGGAAAAGCAAATTTTGGGAGGGGAGGAATGTAATGTCCCCATTTTGGATGCACCATAGTTCACCACTAGGCTCATTATAACCCCCATGGATCCTAGTGAAATACTTGCATTAGTGAATAAAGAGGTAAATTTTTTGCCTATATTCATATGGTGTAATTAAATTAAATCATGCACAAGTTATTTGGCCCATACTTTAGAAGCTTTAATTATTATTTAATAATTGTATATGAGTTGTAATTTCCTAAGTGACCCAAGAGGGTGTATAAGGATTAGGTGGGCCTCATAAGATGTTTCCAAATAGAAATTGGAAGAAAGCGGTGTAAAGCAGGAAAGTGGTAGGAAAAGCATAAAAGTAGAGAAAAGCAAGAAAAGCAGTAAAGCAAGGAAAAACAGGAAAGTGACAGGAAAATAAATAAATTAGAGAAAAGAAGAAAGCAAGGAAAAGGTATACTAAAATTAATGAAAGTCACATAAATATGCAAGTTCCAATTAGGCTAAGGAGGGCGTAATAGATGAGCTAGAGGACCAAGTACAATGCATCTAATATTGTCCAAGAAGCCAACAAGCTTATAAAAGAAGGTGGTGCTCACCCATTAACATATTTTTCTAATTTAATTATCGAGTTGATGAGATTTAAGCTTTTCAAGACTTGGGAGATGTTCCCCTAGTCAACAGTAGGGAGATGTGCCCCTTTGTAACCAGAACTAGTTGGACTATTTGCTAGCATTCCAATGGGTGATTGAGGAGAAGGAAATCCAATATTTTTCATAGAGATTCAATGTATTATATTACATATTTTGTAGGTATTATTTGAGTCTCAGTATGGTGTGGTCAAGATCCGGTGTGTTGGTGCTTCTGTAGTGTGTTCAGATAAACTTAATCAGTGGAACCAGTGTCAGTGGGCCGAAAACAATAATTTGATTAGAATAATTCTAAGAATTTATGGACTTTGATACATGTCCCATTGTGTCCATAGCATTTTTTCCAGTAGGAAACACATTTTGTTTCATAAAAAAAGGTGTTCGGATGAGCCATTTTACTAGATTTAGGGGTTCTAGCTCTAAAGAGCGCGCCATTGCTTTTCTATCTATAAATATTCCCGAGTATCGAGTTATATGAGAGCCATATATTTAGGATGGAATCCATACTTTTTTACTGAGTGAATTATCATATCTTATTCCAGTTCCATCCATGATATTCTTCATCCAATGTTGCATACTCCATTTAATGGAGTATTCTCTTCAATAATTATTCTCTGCTTCCTATCTTGAGGTTGCTAGTGACTCTATGAGTAATTTCAATACTTATGAGGCTCTGTAATATGATGGAAAATTTCTGATAAACGATATTTGATATGATCTACATATATGACATTTATCTTTTGCATGAACATGAGCTACTACTATACCTATGCTTGTTGTAATGTTTATTTTGACTAGTTTTTCAGTAGTTGCAGTAGAATGTTTTCTGTAAGCTCAATTTTCATTATGTAAGCTGCTGCAGGTCCATAAGACTCCGATTTAGCCACCCATTTACTTAAATCTGAAATTTGTGACCCTCTAGATGTGTTTGGAAAAGTCTGGATGAAGATTAGTCAACCGATCCTAGGTAGCGCACTTGCTTGTTTGACCTCCAAACCTTGTCAAAGTGCTTCTAAAACTCTGTATGATTGTTGTATCAGTTTGGGGGATAATCCATTTAGTATAACCCGGGTTTGATTATTTCCAGTAAGCACTAGAAGCCTTGGGTTTCCACGGAAGTCTAGTGGACAATTGCCTTGTGCCCTTGGGTTTAGCCCAAGGGGTCTACCCGGGCATGAAGTGCAGCTAACGAATTTTGGCATGTTTGTCATCATTTTTGCAGCCTTAGCAGTTCCTACACTTCATCTTGGGAGAGTTTAGGAAGAGTCTAATGTTGTTTGAAATTTTCTCCCTGAAATCCTAGTCAACTAGCTAGTCTTTGTTATTTACTATCTACTGTGGAGTTTTAAATTTTGCAAGCTTTGAGTTAATGTGCTTTGGATCAGAGTAGGTACATATATTATACATGTACTTTCCCTATGAAATATACACTGCTATTTAGCCTCTTTGTTTTTCCTTAGAAAAAAGCATAATTTCATTACTTGTTTTTCCTTGGAAAAAAGCATAATTTCATTACTGTTATTTATCCTCTTATGTGTAATAAATAATATTTAGTGAATGTTATTTTGTAAGAGGGATGTTTAAACTATCTTTAAAGTGCAAATAGATACAATGCCATTGTAAATAATAAATTTATTTAGAATAAAAGTATAAAGACTAAACTAACATAAATAGACTAGGAAGGTGTACATAAATTGTAAAAGTGTTGGGGGCACATACACACTTAAGTGGATCGCACCTACAAAACAAAAACAAAGACTTGAAGGAAGGCTTCCTTGGAAGATATATATTAAGCGATAAAAGTAGTTAGCATTCATAAAAACATGAATAGAGCGCATACAAAAGAGGGGAAATAGCTTAAGTTACTTTTGTGAGGGAATATTACCTTTATTTATCACATTAACTATAAACATACTAATCATCTATTTTATACCTTATTTGACCAAAGTGACATTGTACCAATATTGTCATAACTTTGTGACTATAGCATTATGACTTTATGTAAGCAAAATCACTCCCTTACCCATGAACTTATTTTACATAACAAAGTGACTGTATTAACGTGTCTAAGAGCATAATATTCCCTCCCCATTGAAAACTTGGAAGCTTTATTCTCAAAACTCAAGGACTGAATAGTATCTCATTCACGTCGCTTCTTCTTCTTCCACTTATTTGGAATTTTCTTGGAGAAGTTGCACTTATTTGGAATTTTCTTGGAGAAGTTAGTGTGTACTAAAACTTAGGTTGGAAGATGTCCAAAAGTTTGTAATCCTGGAAGGAATAAAAAAGTTCATGTTAACCCATGAATTGAAAACGATTTTCAAACAAAAAGTTGAATAAGTCTAAATTTGTTTTAGATTGAAATGTTCCATGGGCTTGTATGGATCCAAGTATGGCTTGGGAATTTCATTAATTTGGCTTTGCCACATATGTATACAAGGTAATGGAGGCACAAATGGATGAAACTTTTGAATCTCTTCAACTTGTTCATAATTATCTTCAATAGTTTGAGCATATTTTCATGCCAAGCAATCCACTATGCTTTTAAAGATAGTCATCCAATTATGTATTTTCACAATCTTTATTTAGATTTATTAATATTATCTTTTTTCATTTCTCTCATTACAATTATATATTTTCATACGGTTTGTAATACCTTTTACTTATATTTATGAATATGATTTTTATTTCCTTTCTCTCATTGCCTTATCGAGTCGTTCCATGTTTTTCTTATTTTTTTATTCAATAAATCTTTATTAACGTGGTTTTCATAATGAGGGTTTCAAACAAATAAGATTACGAACAAAAAAAAATGGAACAAAATTACTTGTAAAAAATAACATTTACTTGCTTTCCTTGCCTTGAAAAGGGGGTAATTTGTCCTTCTCATTGGGGCTTTGAGGTTGAAACCAAATGACAACTTTTCTAACACTTATGTTCCAAAATTAAGTTAGAGATCAACTAAGTCCAAGAATAGAGGAGTCACATTGATAAAATTTTATTCCATGATTGATGTTTAAGTATGGTTATATAGCATTAGTTGTAAATTAAAGTGGCAACTTGGCATTGTGGCATAGACATGTTTATATCCAAGACATGCATATATCCCATAAGTGTTATCCAATGCTACAACTTGGTTGCATTACTTTAGAGTATAGTTGCACTCATAATTCTTGTGCCATCTTAGCATACCTTGGCAATGATTCATATAACGCTTGAGATTCAACAATAGATCAACTAATTGTTATTGCAAAATCCAACTACCATAATGAGTCATCACATTAATTCTCTATGTCTCTTTATCTTCCCAACATTTGTACAACTATACAAATCATATATGAAAAACCATAACACTATAGGTTCATAAATATTATTAGCTATTCACCTCCCTAAGATTGTAATCGAGTTGGTGATGGTGTATATCATAGTTGGTTGATAGATAGATTATTGTGTTGTAAAGTTTCATGTTGTCCATATCATGATGTATAAATTTATTCATTTAATGGAACCCTCGAGTAGATATTCTACCTAGTTTATCATATTAATTGTGTATGTCGTTGAAAGGGTTCATTGTTATTTATTGATTGTATGCTTAAATATTTACCTTCCCATAACTTAGTGAAAGTGTATATGGTTTCAATTAGTTTGTTCAATTGGCATCTAGATAACCTGACTTCAGATTAATATTATTGAAAATTTTTGCACCCTTGAGATGATTGAGAAAATCATGAATCCAGGGGGATTGGATATTGGTTTTTGAATGCGATTTTGTTCAAGGCTCTATAATAAACATAGATTCACCATATCCCATCCTTATTCTAAACCAATATAATCAAGCTCTTACAAGGTAAGGAGTTTGGTTGGATATGGCCCTTTTGCATTAGCTCTTGAATTTGGCATTTAATCTCCACGTTATCCATAAGAGAGCATCCCTATACCATCCTATTAGGTAGAGGGTCACTTGATGTCAAATTAATTCCATACTTGATAGTGCATAAGTACCACTGTAGGTGAAGTGAAGATGTCTCTATATTCTTCCACCTACTTATGCTCTATAGAAAGACCCCTTGTAGAGGCCTTGGTGATCGCGATGATATTCCTTTCACCTTTTGACCAAACCATGAAGAGTGAAAATATCCAACATGATAAATTTCCTTCATACACTTCTTAGATGTGATTGAAGAGATTGTGGTGCTATGGGATACATATGGTATCTTGTAGGGATTACCTCCCAAAGTAACAATGAAATTATAGGGCTTGAACTCATAAACAACATGATGCTTCCACATATATGGTTGTCCAAAGAGAACATCACAAAATTCAAGTGGGGAAACATTACACAATAACTCATCTTTGAAGGGCTTGATGCGATAGTGTAAGCAACATTGTTGATTGATGTGATGTCTTGTCCTTGAATCAACCAACAAATGGTCTATGGTTGGGGGTGTGTCGTCATTGACAAATTCAATTTTTTATGACCTATGTTGAGATCAAATTATTATGGATACCATTATCAACTATTAAATGTACTAGAGTCACCTTCACCCACATTTGAGAGTGTAAGAGGTGTTGAACTTCCTTAGGATTGTTTGGTTCCTCTGCTTGACCTTTTCCATAGTGATGGTAACACCATATTCCATTTTGATGATCATTTTTTTAATCCAACTTAGACTCATGATTTGAGGATTTCATCTTGGTATACAAGGATTGCTTGGAGCCACATTCATCAATCTTGTGCGAAGAGATTTGTGGATTTCACACCACTCTCTAGTGTCTATGTTTGACTTTTTGTTACTCTTATTTGCATGCAGCTTGGATTGGTTGTCCCGAGGTTAGTTATACTTACTATATCCTTTGTTCTGATATTTAGGGCCACCTTTACCATACTTTTGTTGTGGTTGATTTATAGACCCAAACTTTCTCTTACCCTTATGTCAAAACCTTTTCTCAATATTGATAGCATACCAGTAAGCGACTCCCAGTGAAGAGATGTCCATAAATACATTTTTGTTTGGATGTACTTATCTAGGTCACTGCATTATTTTAGACCCAAGTGTCACATAAAGTCCATGATACCCAAACAATTTGAAAGGAAGGCATGGCAAGTATTGGTGTATTATGGTACTACCTCGTCTTTCTCCTAGTGCACAGTTTCCCATTTCATATATTGGTCAAATTAGTTTCCAATAGGGTAGAAATCCTCCTTGAGGGCATCAACAAAACCCACTAAAGTGGGTTTTATCTCAAATGCTTTAGATTGATCTTCGACATGCTGCACATGGTGAGTCTCAAAGAAAAAAATGACACGGGGAAGGGACCTAAAGAGTGTGAAAGTGATGTTCTCATTGTTGGAATTTTTTTGTACAAAGTAATAAATCTCTAGTAGACTTAACCATTTATCCAAATCATTAACATTTGTATTTCCTTTAAACAAATCAATGTTAAAGTTAATGTGTACCTTTGAAGGGAATCACACCTCTAAAATGCCTACTATTCAAAGGTGCCTCTATCATTGTTGGGAGTCAAGGAAGGATCTGGAGGAAATTATCCATCATCTTGTTCTTTTTTTTCCTAAGGTTCCTCAAGAAACATCTTGATAAGGTCTCCTAATCCATTACCTTTCTTTTTGTCTACCATGGGAGGTCAATTGGGTCAATGAGGGAAGTCTTCACCAAGATCGGTTAGATCAAGGTCCAACTCCGTATATACTGACCTCACTAGGGACATAAAAGGAAAAACAACAAAGCTTGACCTCACTAGGGACATACAAGGAAAAACAACAAAGCTTGACCTCTCTAGGGACATACAAGGAAAAACAACAAAGCTTGACCTCACTAGGGATATATAAGGAAAAAAAAACAAAGCTTTGATGCCACTGATCCATATTATGCTAATAATAAAATGAAGATAGAAATAATATATGAAATAATACAAAGATAACACAAAGAGCATGGTAATATAATGAAATCCAAACTCAATTAATAATGAAATATTGAAAACATTGCAATTGTGAAGCAATACAAACTAGCTAGAATGGTCAACGATGCCCATTCACAAAAAAAACCTAGTATGAGAGGTTAAAACTAACTTTAAAAATAAAGTCTATAAACCTAATAGGAAAGAAAACCCAAGATCCAAAACCCTAACCCTAGGGGTGAGGTGGCAAAAGGAATGCATGCTCCAAGGAGCCTTATTGATACATCAACTTCTTGAGGTCAAAATTTTTGCATATGAACTCCATTTGGGAATTTCTTGGATAGTTATAAAGATTATTATGAATAGTATGTGTTTGGAAGACTTGTTGAACAACAACATCTGAGCCATGCCAATTATAAAAAAAAACATGGGAAGTGGCTAAAAAATGTGTCAAAATTTCAGGATCTACAAAACTACTTTAAAACTAGCAAGGTGTGGGATTGTTTTTGAGTTGATGGTAGATTTGGGTGGCCACCTATATGTAGTTGTATCAATAATCCCCTTTAGGAAGCAATTTTCAGGATTGCATCAAGTTATTCCATTATATGGGGGAAACTTCTATTGAATTTGGATCCTTGTGAACCACTCACCCTAGTGAAGCCGTTGCCACTTCTTAACAACTTGATGGAGTTGTATGTTGTGCTAGTGAGTTCCCTTTGTCTTGTTATCCATGATCCAATTAAAGTTTACCTACACAATGCAATAAGGGTCAAGTTATTTAGGGTCCATGTGCTTTGCCACATTCAAGATGTCCAATAGAGGTAGGAAAGATGGTCGAAGCAACTCCACATTAAATACATCGTAAGCCAAGGAAAGGTGGAATTATCAATTCAAAAGCATTCTTACCCACAACCTTGGTGATGGTGTAAATCCCATATCATAGTGGTAAGAGCTTCCTATAGGGGTGTATGAGTCTCTCTTCTTGCAAGTGCAACCATATCTTACCACCAAACTGAGAGAACCTAAATCTAATGATGTTGCTACTGGTACTTGACATTGTCTTTATACAAGATACAATGAACTTGTTGATAGATGAGTTGGATCTGTTCAACAAATTTGGTTGCTTTGTCTGCCCCAGTTTAAGCACATGGGGTCTCTTCCTTTGTAAATGAAATTGGTAGATCCATGTCAATTGGGACCAATGGGTGGAAGCCTAAGCACACTTGGAAAAATCTATGGATAACACAACCATGAACAACTCTATAATAGTTATGTTGAACATAAGGAAGGCTTTAATTCCATGTACATGGATGCTTGGCATTTTACATTCTAAGGATACGGAGAATCATTTTGTCAACTACCTTCATCTGTCCATTGTTTTTGGGATGTAAGGTAGATGAGTTGGTTATCTTAATGTCCATCATTGCACATAGGTTAGATAAAAAAATTACTAATGAACGAGTTGCCCCTATTTGAAATAATTGTCCATTATAGCCTAAAATGCACCCAAACATGCTCGAAGAAGAGCTTAGTAGTGGATTTCATCTTGCAATGTCCCAAAATGGGCATCTTAGAGAACCGGTCAACAAAGATAAATACACAATTCTTACCATTCTTGGTTGAGGGAAATACATATAATCCATGGAAACTAACTCGCAAGGATTATCTTCAACAGGCAGAGGAGTATGTGGCATTCTTTTTTATGATAGGTTTAGCGATGGCATAGGTGGTGCATGATTTTATATACCTATTGACATCTTGTTGGATCTTTGGCCAATATAATTACTTCTATAGTATTGTGACTATTTTCTCCATGTCAAAGTGCCTCGTCACCCAACTATACTGTGCCTCCCATATTATATTCTCAATCTTTCATAAATGAACATATAGATGGCTTAGATGTCATAGAATTCCATTGTGGAATTGAAATTCTAAGACTATTTTTATCTACATGTAGTGTCAGATATGTAACAACAAATTCAAGATCAATATCATACAATTGGTGACAACTAGATGCCTTCTATCCACATGCATATAAATTTGTGGTTAGTGTCATAATAGAGGTAGTTTTAGGTAGTCTACTACTTTGTTTATGATAACCTCCTTATACTCAATGCTGATGTGGAATTTTTGAAGGTAATTTCACTACTTCTGATGGTAGTCACTCTACAAATTTCCTTGTGTCTCAATGAATTGTAGGGGCTTGTGGTCAGTGTGGATGATCATTTTCTTTCTAATACCGCTCTAATAAATTTTTGATACTTCTATGATACTTTTGCATCAACAGTTAACCAGTTGGATGATGAACCCCAGTTCTGCATATCTCACACCATAACCCTCCTCCTCCTGTGAGCAATGTTAGAAATTATAGCAACATAACCAGGATCACTAAAAGAATGGCAAAGCACATAACCAAAATGAGTGTGGAGCTCGTTTAACCATGATGATAAGAACAATCATATCCCAACCATAGGAAAATCTATTTGTCTCCCTCGAGCTCACACATTCCAATAGAGAACAATGTACATCCAGATAGTAGTAGCACAAACCCAAGAAAATAAGAGAGAAGCTTCTCCAATAGTGGAGAACCCCAAAAATCAAACTCCTAGCTGAAGTAGTGAACCTTCCTTGGCTAGTGAGAACTTGGTTGAGTGAATAATGAAATGAGAGGTATAACTCTCTATTTATACACATCAAAAGGTAATTTTTTCCCTTACTGGGCCGAACTGACTTGACCTAACTTGGGCAGTTCTGCCCATTGTCTAGGGAAGAATACCCACTGTTTTGGGGTAGTTTACCCATTGGGCCGACCTGTCTAACTGATAGGGCCGACTTGTCTTGGGGAAAGATAAAATAACATTTAAAGATACTTTTCTTTGTGTGTTTTTCACCCCAAGGTTTACACTAATTCTTTCAAGGGTTTACACGTTCAAATACATCAATATATTTTCTCGTAGGAGGTACAACAATAATATAAAAATAATAGATTATGAAGTTGCACTATGTCCAACACTCCCTCTCAACAAGGAAGGTATTCTAATTTTATTATTTCTTAGGTCGACCTATGAGGTGATGCCTCATGAAGCTACTACTCCAACACTCCCTCTTATCTAGGTAGGCATCATGAGTATTATAATACTAGAACACATCTGGATATCATATGTACATCACGGTTATCTCTAACCTCTCTATATCATAAGGAAGGTATTCCAACACAATCTCAGTCTGTCAAGAAGTGTCAACAAATAAATCTGTGTGCATTAAATCAATTCAATCCATCTGAGAACATGCACTAGCCCCATGACTCTACACACTCCATCGGAGATTCCTTCATGCATCAACTCAACAACTATACACAGTCCATCAGAGAGTCAGCAAGCATCATCTCATCCCATCCCATCGGGAATCAATACAATGTGACTCAACTCAACCCAGTCCTTCAAGGAACATGCACCAACTCAACCAGTCCTTCGGTGAGTCAAGAGCACCAGTGTGTGCCAGTGTGCACTAGCTTCTCCATCCCGTCACATGATTTCTGAGAGATATCCTCACTCTTTTCAGAGTGATCTGGAGAATGCACTAAATCTCTCCATCATTTCTTATGATGTCGAGAGATCTCCCCACTCTACTAAATGTCTAGGAGTGTGCGCTGGTCTCTCCATCCTATCAGGATGTCCGATAGATATCCTCACTCTATCCTAGAGTAATCCAGAGAATGAAGTGGCCTCTCCATCCTATATGGATGTCTGAGAGATCTCCTCACTCTATCCTAGAGTGATCCGGGGAATGCAGTGGCCTTTCCATCCTATTTGGATGTCTGAGAGGTCTCTCATATACGACCATCTAATACCTATCTATCTCTATGGATGATGGGATCCTCCCATTCCTGGCTGATATCCTGGACGAGCATAAGTACTTGTGTAGAAACAAACTTCACACGACCATCTACTACCTGTCCATCTCATCTACCGATGGGATCCTCCCATACCTAGCTAAGAACCTAGACGAGCAAAGGTACTTGTGTGGAACTAAAATTCACACGACCATCTACTACCTGTCCGTTTCATCTTCCAATGGGATCCTCCCATACCTGATTGAGAACCTGGACTGGTAGAGGTACCTGCGTGGACCCAAAATTCACACGACCATCTACTACCTGTCTGTCTCATCTGCCGATGGGATCCTCCCACACTTGGATGATAAACTGGACGAGTAGAGGTACCTGTGTGAAAGTAAGGTAAACATATCGATGTCATATTTCTCTCTCAAGGAGGGACACATTCTCTTCCACTCCAAGTCTTCCATGAAAGTATTCAAACTTTATCCTGGGAAGAGGCTTGGTGAGAACATCTGTAGTCTGGTCATCTGTCGGAACATACTGTAACTTGACCACACCTTTCTGCACCATATAACAAATGTAGTGATACCGACTCTCTATATGCTTCGACTTGTCATGGAATATGAGATTCATTGACATTTGCACACAACTCTGGTTATCACAGTGAATCACAGTTGGCTCTGGAATCTGGCCAACAATCCCGCAGGGAGTTTTCGAAGCCATACAACTTCTCAATCTACTGTACTAGCAACCATATACTCGACCTTTGTAGTACTGAGTGATACTGAGGTCTGCTTCCTGCTATACCAAGAAATCATTGCAGAACCCAAGCTGAAGCAACATCCGGAAGTACTCTTCCTATCTGCAGCACATCCGACCCAATCTGAGTCTGAAAGTCCTTGCAATATCAAGTCACATTCTGAAGCATATATTAGGCCATATCCCATAGTGCCATGCAAGTACCTTAGCACATGTTTTGCAGCAACCCAGTGAATTTGTCTTGGCTCGCACATGCATTGGCTAAGGGAATTCACTGCAAAACATATGTCTGGTATTTGTCAGGTACATCAAAGATCCATTCAGCGAGCGATACATAGTTGGATCAATCAAATATGAATCTGACGTAGAGACCCTTAGCTTATTCAAATTTGCATCCATCGGTGTGGCCATGGACTTGCAGTCCAACATTCCGAATCTTTTCAGAATATCAATGGTGTATTTTCCTTGATTTAGGAAAATCTCCTTCTTCCTATGCCATACTTCTAATCCCAAGAAGTAATGCATTAATCCAATATCCTTCATTTCAAACTCAGATGCAAGCTTCTTCTTACACCATACAATCATTTTCTCATTCCCAATGAGAAACAGATCATCAACATTAGTGGCTCATCATAATAAACTCCCTCTGTGCTGGAGTGTCCTTCTCCCTCTTCATTTGAGCATCCTGCTCCCTCTTTGGATATATCCACAGAGCATCTTGATACCTCTCTGAAGCTATCCACAAAACATCCTGCTCCCTTTCTGGAGCTATCCACAGGTGTTGGAGGGGCCTAGGTCGGCCTGTCGACTAGGCTCTCCGCCCGACCACTCTGCAACACATGTCGACAGGTCGCGTCCACTAGTACAGGTCTGGTCGGTTGGATAAATCGATAGACGGTTATATAACTGTATTGGCATATATATATATATCTAGGCTGGTGAGCCGATAAATTAGTAGAGATTGGTTCTATAATTGTACTCTGCTATTGTTGGTTAACATAAAGGCTTCTCTCTCTCACTCTCGTCTCTTGTATCTGCATCATTGTATATGTTTGCTTATATTATATAATGTATCTCTGATAACCACATGAACCTTAGGACTACAACATTTGGTTCCATTACCAGTTGATACATGAAAAATTACTAGCAGCATGACCTATGATTTCAGAACAGGAGATTAGAGGCTAGTGGGAGAAGAAAATCGCGAACTACCTACAGAACTATGCACGACGTAACAAGATGATGATTAGCCAATCAAGAGAGCGATTCTTCTCCGAGACCCATGAGCGATTTGTAGAATCCGTGCCGACCGCCTTGAAGAAAATTCTGGATGAACAGACCAGTCGATGAAACCGAGTGGAAGCTATTGTCGAAGCTGATCAATGGAGGACATACAAATCTATCGGAGTGGTGTGAAAAGATTGCAGAAGATTTTTGTGAAGAACATGCAATCAAAAATCGAGTCTCGGACTCTCGGTAGACGAAATAAGAAGAAAGTTCTTCACCGAATTAGCTGATCAATTTTTGTGTTCTCTGCCGACATTATTGTTTAAATTTTTTATTGACAAAGGTGTCGCACATATTGTCGAAACAAGACCGTTGCTACTCCCGCCCCTTCCAAACTCTAACTAGGAGGAGAAAGAACGTAAGTGGGAAAAAATTGTAAAGGAGCATGAATGGGAATTTTTCTTGAACAAATGATGGTTTGCACTTCCCCAATAGTCTAGAAACCGTCGGGCTGGCATTGGGGGGGTGATGAAGCATGCTCTGATGTACCTAGTTTGATGAAACTTGACATATGACAAATGACATAACCAGCAGTGGAAAAAAATCCGACAAAGACAGACTTTTGAGTCACAAAAGCACCCCAGATATTCAAAAAATCGAAAGAGAAAAAAGGAGGCAGCGACGTGAAGAGCTATGGGAGTAGGCAATTGCGCTCCAGAGGACGCAATGATCAAATGTCGCAACAGAAACAGAAGAGAATCTGCCAGAATCAAACTGAGCCCGCAATGATTGGGGTGTCGAAGAAGAATTTTCGCCGATGGATGAAGACTTGTGGATAGAGCGTGGTAGAGCTCTCCAAGTTCAAATACCTGAAACGGTAGCACCTCTGTCTCCATTTTGTTTAACACAAAGCGTTCGGGTGGAAGAAATTGTCGAAGAAAATCTTGGTCTCCATGCTGGTCAGTCGGGAATTTGGAGTCGTCGAAGCATAGAAGGCGATGATATTAATAGATTATTAATTCATCGACCGGAGGAAGGAAATTGGGTATCTTTTCAACCCAAATTTTCAAATAGAAGTTTTCATCTAGTATACACAGAGCATGAGGAAGCGCCCCCCCTGCCAATACCAAGTTTGAGCGACTCGACAAGCACGTCGGAAAGTCCAAGATTTAGTGAAATCCCGTTCGAACAAAACTTTAACTAGATCTTGACAGAAGTGGTTGAAGAAGGCAGATCTAGCGATACCGAAGAAGATAGAATTATTGATTCTGAAGACAGAGAACCAAGTCCAGAAAGACAACTAATCCAAATTAACGAAGCACCAAGTGTTGATTGTGGAAATACCCACCCACACCTCCATCAAATTCTCAGATTAATACACCAGCAGACATGGCACACACAACAACACACCTTCCGTTCTATGAAGGAGACGAAGACCCAAGAAGACATTGGTTTGTGTGCGAAGCAATATGGACAGCCAATCTAATTACCAATGAAGAAAGACTGATTGCTCAATTTGTTGGTTCGTTAAGAAAAAGAGCACTGACATGGTACATGGGGTACGTAGCAAAATCTCCAAATGAAACAAAAGCACAAATCAAACAAAGCATTTTGGCCTTCTTTATGATTGAAGATGCGACATACTTGGTGGAAAAACGACTGAAGACGATAGTCCAAAAGCCGACAGAAACTGTCAAGGAATATGACAAGTGGTTTAAAGACCTCCTGAGCAAATTAGACTATGAAATCGAGGAAAAACTATTAATCAAATGGTTTATTGCTGGTTTAATCAATAAAATCAGAATACATGTCCGTCGACAAAATGTTAATACATATGAAAATGCACTAAGAGTAGCACTAGAAATCGAAATAGATGATGAATACCCCTTAGTATCCATGGATAGACACGTCGACAAACACCTTGAAAGTATGGAACAAGCTATTAGAAATATGACGCTAAAAGGACCAGAACTATGGTGTACAACTTGTCGAACTTCAGGACATACCAAAGATTCTTGTCGAAATGAGGATCGACGACAAGAAGTAAAACTCATTCAATCCAGATGTTTATGCGATCTGTGCAAAGAGTATGATTCACATACCACAAATGATTGTCCATACAATCTGAAAAATAAGAAGGCAAGATGGTGTCAAATTTGTGAAGTGAACACACATACAATTGAATAATGTCATCTGAACCTGAAAAATTGGCAAAATTATCATGCAGTGTACCAGACAAATTCTGTCGAACAGAACCAAGACAGAAATCCAGCAAATGACAGATTCGAGAGAAATGATGGAAGAAATAACCAGTACAATCAAAACAGGAATGACAGATACCCAAGGTATAATGATCGACAATATGATCGGTGGTATGACGGCTACAATAGACGTGGTGGATACCAGAGTTGCGGTCGTGGCAGTGGAGGTCAAGGCTTTCGATCTGGTCGACCTGGTGCATGTTTTACATGTTTCAGCGAGAATCATCGGCATGCAGAATGCCCTTATAAGGAAAGAACTGATCTTAAATTTTGTCAAAGTGTGGGGTAGGCGATCACTATTTAGAGGATTGCCCTACCATGATCGAGAAAATAAATAATAAAAAGAATGTTCATGTTTTATCTTGTATTAAAAAAAATGATGTGCTTCGTACAAAAAACTTGCAAATTGTAACAAGGCAAGGCACTCACATTGGTCAAGATAAACCTCAGATAACTAGAATTGTTGATAAGGAGGATTATCCAAATCCCATAAAACAAAAATCTGTGTACAAAGATGCATCCGACATATTTCATGACTTAGCAACACATGAAGATGTTCTCAATGAATTTCTCAAATTAATTTCAAATGAAGAAGCTGTAGGAAAAATGATTGATTTGTTGCATAAATTAAAACACGTCGAGCAAAGACAAACTAAAAACATTTGCTGACTAAAACAAAAAGAGAAAAATGATGCCGACCCATTATTCGATCTCGACATAAATGGATACCACGTACGTCAAGTCGTACTTGATTTTGGATCCCAAGTGAATATCATGACTCATGATACCTGGGACCATCTCGGTCGACCTCAACTATAGGAATCAGGCATCTACTTAAAGCTCACAGATCAAGGATTAAATGAGCCGATTGGAGTATTGAAAGGAGTTGAAACTTCCATTAAAGGTATCACAACAAGAGTAGATTTCGAAATCATCATCCCAAAATATGATGCAAGCTCCTTCCCTGCATTGGTCGGTCGACCATGGGGACGAAAGATGAAGGCTTCAATTTCCTTAGATAAAAGCCGTATCAAGTTGAAAGGCAATGGCCAGAAGGTTATAGTACCAATCTTCCCATCTCAGGGAGAACCTTGGTCAAAACCTGCAAAAATCGATAATGATGTCCAACAGCTTTACCAAATAGACAATAATGAAGATCGCATTGAGCCAAACACCCAAGGAGAACTTCATCTCAGAGATCCTATCTCGCTTGGATACAATTCTGACACATAACTCTATGACTGGAAAATAGAGAATTATGAATTGCATGCAAAAGAATGTTGGACTGTGGAAGCCATCTCAAGGAAGCAAATAAAGAAGTGTCTCTCAGTATCTTACACACCAAATATTTTCGAACGAAAACCATGAGCATACCCAACACTTGTTCCAGACAAAAACGTACAATTTGGTAGCTCGACATTAAGATATAAAGAATGTGATTCACCTGATGTCCATGTCGAACAAGTATCAAAACATGTCGGTGAGCAAGGCCATCTACAAAGTTTGGTAGAAACATTTACTGGTCAAGCTGCGAGATGGTGGGACACTCATCAGCCGAAACTCCAAAATTGGAATACTACATCAACATCCTTCATATAAAGGTTTGGAGGTAGAAAATTGACAACTCAGACTGACATTCCCCTGTTCACACAAGGACAAAACCTGAAGCTCACATTGATCGTTGCGAAAAATAATGGAGAAAACTAGGTTATAAAGATGAAAGAAAATGGCCTCACCTCTTCCCCAGAACACTCGATGATTTACCTAACAAATGGTATAAAATGGAAGAAGCAAGGGGGGGAAATTTCTTTTGGAAAGACCTAAAAGAAAATTTTATTAAGGATTTCTAGTTTTTTCCGCAGGATGAGAGATTAGTCGAAGCAAGCAAAAGTATCAAAGAATTTCTGCAGCCAACAAAAACTTTAACAATTGCAGATAAACAGAAGAGCATGCACCTACCTAACACTTTCTACAATATAAAGACGACATATAAAACAACACTCGACAAGATTGAGTTTAGAAACAAAGATGACAGTAGGAAAAAGTTTTCAATGAAGAAAGGATCATCCCAGTGTGTCGAAACCTGTAAGAACAATCTTAAGCACAGAGATTGTACAAAAAGATGAACCTGAAAGATTATCAGAAAAAGAATTTCCACCAACTTTCACACAAGTCAAAGAAGGTGAAAGACAAATAAGTAATAGTCGTGCACCAGAATGGATGGACGCAAAGATTAAAACAAAGGAAATAGATATTTCAAAGGACGATTGACCGAAAATGGCAAAGATTGGTGATTACTGGAACGAGGAACAAACAGTAGAAATCTCCAGTATTCTCAAAGAATTCCAAGACGTTTTTGCTCGAGACTATAAAGACTTGAAAGGACTTGTAAAGGAAATGGGCGAGATGAAAATTGACATTAAACCTAATGCCAAACCCGTGAAGAAGACCCTACAAACTTGCTCACAAATATAAGGATATTGTCAAAAAGGAGATCGATAACATGCTTGCTGCAGGAATCATATATCCTATCGACCAGTCGGAGTAGGCAAGCCCAATGGTCGTTCAGCCAAAGAAACAAGATCTGACACGACTGAGAATCTGTGTCGACTTTCGGGAGTTGAACAAGGTAACACTAACAGATCCCTTCCCTACACCTTTTGCAAATGAAATTATTAATGAAGTTGTAGGGCATGAGTGTTATTCTTTCACGGATGGATTCTCGGGGTACAACCAAGTACCTATAGCAAAAGAAGATCAGAAAAAGACAACATTCGAGTATAAAGTTATGTCGTTCAGGTTGAAGAACGCACCTGCGGTCTTCTCAAGAATTGTTGTCAAAGCATTTCAAGAATATATTTACAAAACCATGGCTGTATACTTTGATGATTGGACAATTTATACAATGATGAAAGATCACTGCAAGTGGCTCAGACTAATGTTGGAAAGATGTCGACAGATACAACTATCCCTGAACATTAAAAAGTGCATCTTTGCGACACCTATCGGCATATTACTTGACCATGTCATTTGCAAAGAAGGAATCAAGGTCGACTACGCGAAGATCAAAGTTATCCTCGACCTAAAACCTCCAGTTCATCCGAAACAAGTACGAATCCTGTTGGGTCATACCGGATATTACAGGAAGTTTATCAGACACTATTCCGATATGAATCATCCTCTCAAAGAATTTCTAAAAGATGATCGAGATTATAGATGGACGGAGGAATGCAACATTTCATTCAACACATTAAAAAGAAAAATGGTCGAAGCTTCAATCCTTCGATTTCTGGATTGGTCAAAGAAATTTCATGTCCATATTGATGCATCTGGAATAGCAGTAGGAGCCATTCTAACACAACTTGGAGATGATGACTGGATTACCCTAATGCATTCAGCAGTCGGAAATTGAATAAAGCTGAAAGAAATTATTCTACGACCGAAAGAGAAGCATTAGGTATGGTATTTTCCCTTCAGAAATACCATCATTATTTATTGGCTAATCCCTTTGTATTTTATACAGATCACCAAGCTTTAAAATACTTAGTCAATAAACCATTGCATCACGGGAGACTATGTCGTTGGTTATTATTGTTTCAAGAATTTGAATTCGAAGTAATCATTTGACCTGGAAAAGCTAATGTCGGACTAGACCATCTGTCGAGAGTCGACACAGGAGAAGAACCAACAGGAATTGAAGACGACTTACCAGACGCACACTTGTTTCGCATTGAAGCAGTACCTTTAGAACTTACAGAAATTGCACAATTTCTTGAAAATGGGCAAGCTCCTGAAGGAATGAATGAGAAAAAGAGGAAGATACTAGCAATGAAAGCATCCCCCTACACTTTGATCAATGGATTCCTCTATAAACTCATCTTGGATGATATCTTATGACAATGTGCACTTGAGCATGAACAACAGGATATACTTACAGAAGCCCATGCTGGACCAGCGGGAGGACATTATCATGTAGACATAACAGCTAGAAAAATCCTGCAGGCAGGACTTTGGTGGTTGACAGTTCATAGAGACTGTCGAGAGTTTGTGTCTAAGTGTGATAAATGTCAGCACATGGGCCGACCACTACCAAGAATAGAAATGCCATTGATCCCAATTAAACCTAGCCGAACATTTGAAATTTGGGCTATCAATTTTATTGGACCATTTCCAGTAGTGGGAAGACGAATAAGTGCTCGGTATATTATCACTATTGTCAAATATGTTACCAAGTGGGTAGAGGCAGAACCAGTCGAAACCTGTTCAAGTGAAGTTGCCGCTAAATTTATTTATGAAAACATCATAATGTGTTTCAGATGCCCCACAACATTGATAAGTGACCAAGGTACACACTTTGTATGTAAAACCATTGAAGCATTGACTAGGGAATTTGTAGCTGATCATAGAATAAGCACAGCATATCATCCTCAGTTGAACGATGCAGTGGAATCGTTCAGTAAAACACTTACAAAAGGATTGACCAAAATTTGTAACATAGAGAAAGATGACTGGGACGATAAAATACCTGTTGTCCTTTGGGCATATAGAACAGCATATAAGAAAACAACAGGACAGACACCATTCTCACTTGTCTACGGGCGAGAGGCTATCGTTCCGTTACATTTTCGACAACAAGCACCAACCATCGCAACAACTCTACATATCGATGTCGAAGATACTCGACATGAATGGCTATTACAGTTGTCGAAGCTGGATGAAAATCGACAATTGGCAATAGAACATCAGAGAGTGAAAAAACGGCAATAGAAAGCATGGCATGATAGAAATATCAAACAAAATAATCTATCAATTGGAGATCTTGCACTCCTCTATAATAGCCGAGTAAAAGGGAAGCTAAAGAAGTTACATACAGAATGGATGGGACCCTATATCATCGAAAAACTAAATCCTAACGGCTCAGTTCGATTGAAAACATTACAAGGAAATATTTTCAAGAAAGCAGTAAACGGCGCCCGACTTAAAAGGTATAAATCATGAATATTAAAAAAAAAAAAAAAGGGTCAGAAATAACTGAATGAGAGTACTATAAGCAATCAAGCAAGTATAGCAGAACACAGCAAAAGAAAAAATGACAAGGGTACAACAGAGGAAAGAGGGAAAAAGTAGAGAAAGAAGTCGGGCGCATAACCGTCGATATTACAGGCACCGACAAGAACATCGATGGTTTGCAGAAGAAAATCCGGCACAGCAGAAGCATTGCAGCTCGGACCGACCAAAAATAATTAGAGAAGCGCGTCAACATAACATAATGAACGAGATGTCGCAACACCATGATGACAAAGCAATAAAGGCTAAAGATAACCACACCACCAGAAGTAATGCATCTGACGAAGCACCGATATCCGGCTAGCCTAATTTAATAGCCCTATAAAATCAACCATTAATACAAGCCTCTACGTCTCGTTCACCTGTGCCGAGTAACTCCACCATAAATTTGGAGCTCGAGGATTCTTGGTTACTCTTCTGTCGAGAACTTGAACTCCAAGAAACATAATTGCTTGACTCAGCTGAAGCTAATTTCAGAACCTTGCACCTTGAATCCGCCATGGCTCCCCATAAAAATTTAACAACTAGCGGAACCGCCGCAACATCAGTTAGAGAACTGGAGAAAGAACAAAAACCACTAGAAACTAGACTCCAATTGATTTGGAATGCAAAGGCTTTAGAACCTTCCTGGAAGAAAGCAGGGAGGAGCATTGAAGATTGGGGGAAGGAGTCAAATGGTCATTGGAGAGACGAAGCACGAAAGTTTCAGACAACCACAATTCTGCACTACCTGAGGGCACCTTTATTGGATAGTTTTGGAGGATTGAAGGAAGTCATTGCACAATTCATCATTAGCAAATATCATAATGGCAAGCTTTACTTGGATGTTTCGGTCGAAATCAATGGTGAAATCATCCACAAAATCACTGGCCTTTCACATAAAGGACATACCGTACCAACAAGCTTAGGTGCAAAATTGATTGATGAGTTTGTTGATTCTCCCGCTGGAAAGAATTCACGAAGTATAGTAGTGAGTCAGATTTTTTTTGGCAATTACAAAACTGCCGCCAAGATTGTATCACACGCACTTTCGCAGACAGGCAGAGGATTAGACTTGAAGACTGAAATGCCAGAAGCTGTCAAGAATATGGCTATGAATGGAAAAGTATATAAATGGGCTGATTACCTGGTTGACATTCTCAAATATACATGCCATAAGTGCTAGGAGGAGGGAGCTAGCATTCGCTACCCATCTGTACTCATTTGGATTGCTATGACCCACTTTCGACCAAAAGGGAACAAAGATTTTGCCGAAGACCGACTCGTCCTTATGGAAAATTTTCGTTGCTTTGCACTTGGAGCAAGCCGACATGGACCTACAATAGTCAAACTATGTCTTGAAGCATGGTTTGCTAACCTTAAAGAAATAGCAACAAGATGGAGGGTACCACAGAATGTCCGTCGAAGCTTACACCCGACAGCACACATCCAACTATCTCTGGATGAAACAGTAGTATGGTACATGGAAGGAGCAGCAGGTCCAGCAAAACGGCTCGACTATTACCCCTCAGTAAGCGAAATATTCACAGAGTTAAGCCACCAGTTTAACCAAGTATTACCCATCCCAGCACAAGCAAGGAAAACCAACTTAAAAAATGTCGAACCCCTATTTGACATGGAACAAGAAGAAGCGTATGAAAGTTGATTGTACATGAACACTTTCAGCTATTAGCCCGAGCCGACACCTAACCCTAAGGTGTTAGCACTTACCCAGAATCCGGACACACCAGAGGCCGGAGAGCAGTCGAACAATGACACAGAGTCTGAAAACCCAGAACATCTTCTGACAGACGATAATATCCAAAAGGTAGCAGCTGAAATCATCACAACCCGACAGAATCAAGTAATATCGACCAAGGGAAAAGGGAAAAGGAAAAAGACAAGTAACATTTCAAGAACTGACGGCTGCAGATGAGATCGAGCTATATGACACCGCTACCCAAATCCTTGAAGATGCAGCCAAGAACAAACTGCTAGTCGAAGAGCAGTTCAGAAAATTATTAGAAATAGATAAGTATCCATCTTCTCAAATCATTGTTAAAAAACCCAAAATTTCAGTCGTACCTGATATTGATCTAACTATCCAGTCCCCCCCCCATTCCCCAACCATAGTAGAAGAAGAAAGTAGTCTATTAGCATTACCTGCTCCTCCTGTCACAGAAGATACTGCTTTGAATACATTCATTGCAAACATCCTGATATTTTGTCCTAACTAGCGTGAGATGGTCATCCAACAACCAGTTTTTGCCTCTCCATCTACTAATTTAGCTCCCTCCGACACCATTCAAACTGGAAGTTCACCTTTACCATCAACCATTCCAGAAATTGTCAATCACATGACAACCCATCATATCAGAAATCCTGACCCATCAGGTCTATTATATGCACAACAAATAGGTGTCTATACCCCTATTCCAGTCAGTTCACTGCCACAACAAATGAATCCATCTCAAGCAAACACCGTTACAAAGGAAAATCCCCAAGTTGTCAGTTCCCCGGTCGAATCTAGTCTAGTTAGTTCGTATCCGTTCGACAGTACCATTCCATCGAGTCCAATTCCGACATCCATCGACCTACCATCGTTCCCAGTAAACCAATCGAGTTCCCCCGTCGACGGATCCAAGTCTATTCCAATTACACAGCAGCTCAACAAAGAAGCAACCATGAAAGAAGCAGATAAAGCCACTTCTAGTATAACCAAGGAAACAGTCGCAACTCGAGACACTGTAGCCGACATGACAGGACCATCAGAGCACACAAATACTCTAGACATCAATACAAGCAATGTACAAATATCTAGCACACCAGCAACAATTCTACCAAGAGCCGAAGTAGCAAAACATGGAACTCCAATCATCACAACAGTAGTACCTAGTACACAAAGTCAGGCATAACAGGCTGTTTTCAGCACACAAGCAGTCATCGATAGACACTCAGCAGCAGAAGGAAAAGATAAGGACCCAGAACAACAAATTGTAAACAAAGAAAAAGAAAAGAGTAGCCACAAGAAGCACAAAGAAAAGAAATGCAAAGAAAGAGAATTGGAGCAGCAAGTGGAAATGCAGCAAATATAGGAAAATACTCCATCTGTACATTTAGACCAATTCAGAGCTACTACAAGTTATCAGCCACATTTGGCACCTCAAGATGAACTTGACTTACTTGAAGACGTAGTTTTCAGAGTCCAAAGATGTCACCGACAGGAATCACAGGAACAAATAATACAGCTCCAGGAAGAAAAGATTACATTTCTCACCAAATGTGAACAATTAACTCAGCAAGTTGTCCCGCTTCCAGCTAGTTCCGACATGACACCACCTCTCGACAAAGCATATCGGTTACTGGAATCTGTCGTGTCAATGCTACAATCTGAGCTTCTCAAGAAACAACAAGATCGGGCTATTGAGGTAGCTTCCCTCATGACAAATCAGTTTACAGCCTTTTCCGAAGCCTTCAAAGTACTCAAGCAGTATGACAATCAAGCAGAAAAACTTACCACAGTTCTGAACAATTGGTATGTTTATTACGGCGACGTCTACAAAAATCTTTAGAAAATAAGAGCATTGCTAAGCCAACTTCAGCACCAGCACTTGACTGTAGATGAAGCCCTTATCGAAAAACTTGATAGCCATATCATCATGGAAAACACGCAATTGGACAAATTAGAAAAACAAGAAGTTTAGTGGATATCCCAAGCCCGAGGAGGCCTCAACAAACTGGGAGAAATCCAGCCTCAATTTCATCAGTTACTTGTTGCTGCCGACAATACATTCAACATATTTGGTCTCAACATGATTCACTTGCAAGCTACATCCACTCACGACAAGATGGAAAATCTGTCAAAACTCACAACTCTGACTGTAGACATCCAGAATTTGCTACGCACTTGGGAATATTTCTAGCACCATCTCTCTGTCTCTGCTGAATTTATCATTGAAGCCTATCTCCAACTACTTGACACTCTTGATTCTAGCATTCATCTGTCATAACCATCTGTATAACTCTTTTTGAAATTTTGATCTCTCCATTTCTTTGGGATGAAGAAAGATTTTGAAGTGGGGGAGATGTTGGAGGGGCCTAGGTCGGCCTGTCGACTAGGCCCTCCGCCCGACCACTCTGCAGCACATGTCGACAGGTCGCATCCACTAGTATAGGTCGGGTCAGTTGGATAAACCGACAGATGGTTATATAATTGTATTGACATATATACATATATATATATATATATATATAGGCTGGTGAGTCGATAAATTAGTAGAGATTGGTTCTATAATTGTACTATGCTATTGTTGGTTAATATAAAGGCTTCTCTCTCTCACTCTCGTCTCTTGTATCTGCATCATTGTGTATGTTTGCTTATATTATATAATGTATCTCTGATAACCACGTGAACCTTGAGACTACAACAATAGGGCATCCTGCTCCCTCTCACTTTAGGTGCCAATCTGAGCACTAGCTTTCACGGAGCAGAAGAACACAATTTCTTACTAAAATGTAAGTATTCATCCTGGTGACGACTAGGTACATCAAGTATCCTCTCAACTGTCAGTATGAATCTACCAACATCACTATCAGTGTAGCCAGGTACTCACAATCATCATGTTGGATCTGCTCAAGATCTCAACTATGATCTTCCTTATCCTAGGAAGATCTCAACACATCACCAATAGGACAAGATCCTCAACTCAAGGGCTAAATCCCTGTTAACTGCTGGAGGGGAGATGATCTCATCTCCTTAGTATCTATCAGCTCCTCATCGTCGATATTCAAGTCGGATCCTCTGGGCCTATGGGTCATGTATCAAATATAGTTGGATGTGTTAGGTCCTCGTCTGTTTGCATGACTTCCATCTAACTGCTTTGTCTAGGAGTCATCCTTATAGATTGAGAGTCATGCTCCTAGAAGATTCCCGCCTTTGATTAATCTGAACATCATTAGGATTCATGTCTCTACCACTTGTTCATCGGAACAAGTCTCACAATACTTTTCTTGTAGTCCATATCATATGGTCTTTTACCTATAAGTCCAATCCCGTCAAATGGTTAGCAACATACCACAATCAAATTTAATCAATTCATATAACAATCATTCACAAATATGTAGGCATCTTTGCTAATGCTTTGACACAACATATATATGGAACTATCTGGATGTCTGCTATCTCCGTTAGAACATGTTAGAAGGAGATATCATCCAAGATAGGTTCATAAAAGTTGTGTAGCATTACTACTATTTAAACAGTCATATACATAACGAATACTATATGAGCCTATTGCTCATCAATAAAGGAACTAGATCACATTGCTCTACATCCTTCCTAATTCTAGGAATATAGATCTGCATACAAATTGTTATGGAAACATATTCAAAACCAACAGATCTAATTTACAAGAGAAATAAATCCAAATACTTATCTTTTATTGTTTTTGTAGGTGGTCTCCCACTGCTTCCTTGTGGGAACCATGAGACTCTGAGACTCCTCTGTTTTTCATTTTCTTGCTAGGAGATCATCGCAAACCGGATCTTCATATCATCACCTCAACATACTAGAAGAATTTTACTGAATCAACCAAGATGCTTCTTGCTCCGGCATCATTCTTTCTCCATTGAGACTTGTCATCTTCTGCTTCTGGTTCTGGGACCTTCTTATGACGAACTTCAAAAGATCATTTTATTCTAATATGGGAATAACCCTAGAATTCCAAGAAATGAAATTGGAATCCCCATCAATTCGATCTTCAACCTTCATTCCAATCATCTTGATTGCAGAACTGGATCAAAAACCCTGGCAAGGGCTAGGTAAAAAATGAAGTTTGTAATCTTGCAAAATTGACTCCATAGGAAAATGCACCCTAGTAAGGTGAATTGAGAGAAGGTAGGGTCGAGCCAAATCTGTGGAGGGAACAACACAAAACTTGAAACCCTAATTTCTACGGTAACTACAACAGCTGTAGAATTAGGTCCAAAAAATGAAACTTTTTAGAACTGGAATTTTCCTTCACCAAAATATGCGCCTTCCCTAGGGAGACATTTCTAATGCTCTTTTCAAGTCAAATTGATGAGGGAAGGCCTTGAAAAGTGAAACCCTAGTTTCTTGCAATGGATTCTTCTAGTACTGCTCTGATACCATGTTAGAAATGATAGCAGCATTACCAGGATCACTAAAATAATGGCAAATCATAGAAACAAAATGAGTGTGGAACTCGTTTAACCATTATGATAAGAACAATCATCTCCCAACCATAGACAAAGTTATTTGTCTCCCCTGAGTGCACACCTTCCAATAGAGAATGATGTACATCCAGATAGTAGTAGTGCAAACCCAAGAAAACAAGAGATAAACTTCTCCAATAGTGGAGAACCCCAAAAATCAAACTCCTAGCTGCAGTAGCGAACCTTCCTTGGCTAGTGTGAACTTGCTTGAGTGAATAATCAAATGAGAGGTCGAACTCTCTATTTATACACATCAAAAGATAAATTTTTCCTTTACTGGTCCGACCTGACTTTCCCTAACTGGGATGACCTAACTGGGGCAGTTCTTCCCATCATCTAGGGAAAACTTCCCACTGTTTTGGGGTATTTTACCCACTAGGATGAGTTGTCTAATTGACAGGGCCGACTTGTCTTGGGGAAAGATAAAATAACATTTAAAGATACTTTTCTTTGTGTGTTTTTCACCCCAAGGTTTACATTAATTCTTTCAAGGGTTTACATGATCAAATACATCAATATCTTCTCCTGTAGGAGGTACAACACTAATATAAAAATAATAGCTTCTGAAGTTGCACTATTTCCAACACTCCCTCTCAACAAGGAAGGTATTCTAATTTTATTTTTTCTTGGGTCGACCTATGAGGTCATGCCTCATGTAGCTACTACTCCAACATTCCCACTTAGCTAGGGAGCCATCATCAATATTATAATACTGGAACACATCTGGATATCATCTATACATCACGGTTATCTCTAACCTCTCTATATCATAAGGAAGGTCTTCCAACACAATATCAGTCCATCGAGAAGTGTTAACAAAATAATCTTCGCGCATCAGCTCAACCCAATCCATCGGAGAACATGCACTAGCTACACGACTCTACACACTCCATCAGAGAGTCCTTCATGCATCAACTCAACAACTATACATAGTCCATCAAAGAGTCCAGCAAGTATCATCTCATCCCAATCCAACGGGAATCAATACAATGTGCCTCAACTCAACCCAATCCTTCGGGGAACATGCACCAACTCAACCAGTCCTTCGGTGAGTCAAGAGTACCAGTGTGTGCCAGTGTGCACTAGCTTCTCCATCTCGTTATTGGATTTCTGAGAGATCTCCTCACTCTTTTCAGAGTGATCTGGAGAATGCACTAAATCTCTCCATCATGTCCTATGATGTCGAGATATCTCCCCACTCTACTAAGTATTCGGGAGTGGGTGTTGGTCTCTCCATCCTATGAGGATGTCTAAGAGATCTCATCACTCTATCCTACATTAATCTAGAGAATGCAGTGGCCTCTCCATCCTATCTGGATGTATGATAGATATCCTCACTCTATCCTAGAGTGATCTAGAGAATGCAATGGCATCTCCATCCTATCTGGATGTCTGAGAGGTCTCTCATCATGACCATCTGCTACCTATCCATCTCTACTGTCGATGGGATCCTCCCATTCCTGGATGAGATCCTGGACGAGCGTAAGTACCTGTATAGAAAAAAACTTCACACGACCATCTAGTACCTTTCCATCTCATCTGTCGATGGGATCCTCCCATACCTAGCTGAGAACCTGGATGAGTAGAGGTACCTATGTGGAACTAAAATTCACACGACCATCAACTACCTATCTATCTCATCTTCTGATGGGATTCTCCCATACTTGGCTGAGAACCTGGACGAGTAGAGGTACTTGTGTGGAACCAAACTTCACATGACCATCTACTACCTGTCTGTCTCATCCGTCGATGGGATCCTCCCATACCTGGTTGATAACCTGGACGAGTAGTGGTACCTGCATGAAAGTAAGGTAAACATCTCCATGTCATCTTTCCCTCTCAGGGAGGGACACGTTCTCTTCCACTCCAAGTCTTCCACAAAAGTATTCAAACTTTATCCTGGGAAGAGGCTTGGTGAGAACATCTGCAGTCTGGTCATTTGTCAAAACATACTGTAACTTGAATGCACCTTTCTGCACCATATCATGAATGTAGTGATACAGACTCTCTATATGCTTTGACTTGTCATGGAATATGGGATTCACTGACATCTGCACATAGCTCTGGTTATCACAGTGAATCATAGTTGGCTTTGGAATCTGGCCAAACAATCCTGTTGGGATTTTCCGAAGCCATACAACTTCTCGATCTACTATACTAGTAGCCATATACTCGGCCTCTGTAGTACTAAGTGCTACTGAGGTATGCTTACTGCTTCCATTCCCGTTCCACTTTCGCTTATAGGGGATGCTTCCAGCTTCATGACGATCTCTAGTGCATTTGACTGCGATGTAATATTTTGTTGCATCAATGGATAGTGTATATGCGACAACAACCTTACAATGAACCATTCTTTTTGTCCGGTGAACCTTACAAGGTGAGCCGGTCCATCAATAATTTGAACCTCTTATCAAAATCCCATGTTGATTCATTCTACAACTTTTAATCTACTTTAGCTTTGTAATGCACTGTGACTCGGATTTGGGTTTCTTTAACTCTTTCAGCATATCTTTCCTGATGTCATCCAAATATTTTTTGGGTTGGTTCGCCAACACAGTACACTGGTACTTCATGATCAAGAGTAATGCGTAGTATCTGAATGTTGTAACTAGTTGTGCAATCTTTGTATTGTCATCCTAGAATTTCTTCACTTTTCATATTGCTTCACAGACAAATAAGTGTTGTTATGGATCTTTTGTCCCTGCTCCATGGAAGATAGGCATTCTCAACATAGGATCCGCCATTGGATATTGCACAGTATTACTACTTGGTGTTACTAACTAAGTCTGTGCTTCCACTACTCTGACTATCTTTACTACTAGACTTACTTCTTGTACTAACTACAAGTGCTTGCAATAAAATTTGAGTTCTTACCTCAGATATGGGAGACACGCATGGGTTCGTGGGTGCAACACAAAGAATAACATGAGTAGGGATACTAGGATGTACTGGATATCTCACTGGATTATGATGAGGTTCCTCTTATTTCCTTTCTGTGTGTATAATTCCTTCGATCTATAATACTACACTAGTTTCTCTTTCCTCAAAATCATTGTGTTTCCCTTCTCTGTCAGCCATAGTCCTCTTCTTACTGTATCGAAATATTTTTCCACTATGCAACACTCCGATCTCTTTTTCTGTCACACATTCTTATTTTCTCATCATCCTCAACCCATCCATCTATTTTTCTTTGTTTCCTACATCCCTCCCATACTCTCAAACCATCCCTTGGTTAGCCCCCAGTTCCCTTATGTGCACGAGCCTCCTAGTGATCAAATTCCAACTTCATGACCCCTTTTTTGCACAACATCTTGATCCAAGTAGACAGTGCTTTCAAATATCTTATGCAAAAGCCCTTAAAGAACTTCCTTTTAGTAGTATTGTACGATTGGTTGCAACTTATAGCAAACTCTGTGACATAGCCCCCAGTACGCTATCCATCCAGAAATCAACTGCGTGCGAGATCTAATTACTTAAAGTATTCACTTGTTGAATCAACTTAGGGCCCAATTTCTCGGAATAACAGGGTTAAATGTCACATTCATCTCAGTTAGGCTCTTTAACCACTCAGCCAAAATTATCAGGAATTCACCAAAGAAAATCACATGTAGATTTGAATACACATACCTTTCTAACCACTCCTACGGCTTGATCCGTGGGTCTTTATTCTGATCTCTGGAAAATTCATATTCCTTTTCCTATAACCACCCATCAATGTCTTTCTTAGTTGGCCTCCACATCCCCTTCAATCATAGATCTCGGTCTCAACAACAAAACCATTTGTTGGAGTGCAGTGGGAAAACCTAGGTTTTAACCTTAATTCACCAACAAAAACCTTAGATACCATCCCTTTTAGCATCACCTTCAAGTAGATGAAGTCTCACTTGAGGCATCTATGGGGACTGCAGGAACTAAGTTTCAACAGTGCTGAAGGGATAAGAGGCATTCGTTCTAAATCATTTGGCTAACCATTCATAACATTTGCATAGTTAAAGACAATATATCATTCATTCATGGAACATATCATATACTCATGAAAATAGATAACATATTCATTCCATTAAGTTGAAAACAAAGCATAACACCTGTGCACAGTAACCATGGCATTCATCAGATCACAACACATAGCTAATTCATTTACCGCGAGCTCACTTCTTTATTATCATCAGAACAATCTTACAAAACCTGAGCACTCTGCATTAGATCTTTTTCTTAACCCCTAAAATCCCCAACTATGTGCTCAAATCCTCTCCAATTCATAAGGCATACCACTCTAAGCATACATAGAACTCACTCCCTTATCCCCAAAACCCCTTACATATTTATATGGTTACATTAGGCCTTAGCCTGTGCAAAGTGGGAAAACATGCCCAACAGTTTCTAACTGACTTCTGCTTTTTGCATGCACTTGTCCTTTAGCTTGTTGTCATGCAGTCCACTTATTTGTTTGCAATTCCCTAAACTAGTAAAAAATACTTGTTCCAATAGAGATGTTGTGGAAGCTTCGTTGCAGCCAATTAATTATCAATATATGCAAACCAAGGTGTATGAACAGATAATGTAAACAAGTGTTCATCAAGAAAAACATCCTCTACAATAATAACATTCCCTTCAATGGTAAGTTTGGAAATAAAATCAACAATTACATTTTCCTTCCCATGACTATCAAGAATAGTGATGCCGAATTCTTGCAGTAAAAGCAACCATCTAGTTATCCTACTATTCGTAATAGATTTGTTCATCAGATAATGAATGGTAGAGTGGTTAGTATGAATGAATATAGTTAAACCAAAATATAATGTCGTAACTTATTAATTGCATGGAAAATAGCAATAAATTTTTTCTCAGTTACCATATAATTTAGCTTTGTTGGAGTTAAATTCTTGCTGACGAAATAGATAGCATATGGCTTGTGGTCCTCCTTCTGTCCAGGCATATCTTCAACAATTGTGTTTGAACCATATGTAGAGATGTAGAATGGCAAGGACCAATTTTCTCCCCCCAATACTGGTGTAGTAGATAACTTCTCTTTCAAATTTTCAAAGGCATCCTGACATTGGTTAGTCCAACAAAACTTCGTGTATTTTGAGAGCAATAAAAACAAGGGTGTTGCAATTTTAGTTAAATCTTTAACAAATCTACAATAGTATCCTACATGCCCTAGAAATATTTGTTGGAACTTGAAGTTTTGCAATTTTTTTTTTAATCTTTTCTAGGTCTACCTTGATACCTGAAGGAGATATGTGATGTCCAAGAACAATACCCTTAGTTAACAAACACATGAAAATTTTCATGACTTAAAGATAGGTTTGTTTCTTGAAACCTGGAAAGGAATTTTTCTAAGTTATTCATGGATTCTTCAAAAGTATTTCCATATATAATAAAATCATCCATGCGGAAATCGACACAATTGACAAGTTATACAACTTGGAGAGAACCCGACATTGTTCTCGTTTTTTTGGGGATCAATTTTAGTAGATTTTTTACCTCCGTTTCAAAAAGTGTGTATATTGGTAGCACCATTTTTCATTTTGATCCATTTTTTTGTGATTTTGAAACTTCTTGGTCATAAGAAAACTATAACTTTTATTTACAAGGGCCTTTTTTCAAAGTTTACAAAAAAATCTACATTTAGTACCTAGTTATAATTTGAATCCCCATGGATTTACCTAGTTATAATGCAAAAATCAGTTGATGGGCATGTTTCCTAGGGTTGGTGATCTAAAATATGTTCAAAGGATGGGTAAATTAGATGTTGAAAGGAATAGGGATATGCAATGAAATTAAAAATCAAACAATCCTTGGTGTCCTCTTTAAATGTCAAGGCTTGGTTGAGAGTCAATATAGGTTGAATGATTTCATCGTAACTATCCTCAATCCAAGAAGGAATTTCTTGGTCTGTTGAAGGTATCACATGCGAATAAAGAGTGAGTTTCTTCATGTAATTTACATGGGATATTGTCATGTCTCCAAAACTACAATTAATATAGGCATCTACTGTGGCCAACCAAGGCCTTCCCATAATTAATGGGTATCCACCCAGATTAGCTTTAGGTTGGAGAATCATGAATTCTGTAGGATACTCTTGGGAATCTATAAAGACCACTATATATTCTAACACCCTGTTTATGCCCCTGAAATCACAACACCAACAGTTGGGGATTCTCCCCGGTAAGCAAGCCCAATTAGATCGCTCACCGTTTGGTGTGGGGGAATCCGTCTGGTTAATGGTCCGACTACCGTGTGCGTGTTTGTTTAAATATTTTACCGGTTATGGCCCGATTCACCATTTATGTATTTTATATTTTATTATGAGATGCAAGTGCCCTAATTAAATGCATATAATTGACAGGCAACAACCACACTAGCGATGCACGGGTTCTTACCTCTCGTCTTACCATTCCTACCTTATCAATTACTTATTTATTCCTATTCTAAATTATTATAATCTAACTATCCCGTCCCTGAAAGGAGCAAGATTGAATTAAGAGTAATAAACTGGAAATGCTCAAAAAAGTCTCACAGATAGCTGTTTCAACACATTAATCACATTCACGGCATAAATAATATCAAAGATAGCTCAGATATGATAAAGCACATTATTACTCATTTAGCACATAAAAATTGCACAGAAAGCAAAACCATTCGTCACCATGAAGTAATTCAAGGAAGTTTAGAACGGTCTCACAATATGATTATAAATGCAATAAGAATTAGTTCCATTAACATTCCACACATTCCATGCAAAATCTCTGCACCAACTTTTCCCAAGCAACATATCCTTCTTTATTAAGCAGAAAAATAGTTCTCATACAATAATAGTCCATCTCTATTGTACCTGCAAAAAGTACCCTACTCTCTATTCTCTTCCCCTGTTTATATCTTTACAAAATTTGTCTTTAGTGTCTCTTCACATACCCTAACCCTAGGGATTCCCAAAATTTTGTCTTCTACTGTTAATACAAAGAAATTACAAAAATTAATTTCCAACTATATTTTCCAAATCAGAAATATATTTGTCCCGCATGTCAGTTTCTTCAAAAATAATATTACTTTGGACTGGCTCCACCATTTTTAAAGAGATCTCATGATTATATAATTTTGCCTCTATACTCTTTACTCCTTCAGTTGCCGCCTTGTAACTGTCTTCTAAAAAGTAAGCGTGAATGGAAGCTTGTACAATGAAATGATGCAGATCTTCTCCTGTTAGCACCTCCGGCTTCTTAATGTAACTCAAATCATCACTCAGTGTGCTCTGCAATTCTGATAAGCGCTGGTCTCTCTCAAGAAAATCTTCCATGGTTGGAGGTATAACCAACTGACATTTTTCATGAATTTCACGTATTTTCGGTAAAATCCTTTACATTTATTGATGGTTTTTGGGATCCTATTATTGATCCGTAGACCAAATTTTTTGCAGAATTCGAGGAGGCCTAAATCCAGATTGGAATTTGTGGTGGTTTTGTGTGGAAAATTCTCAGGGAATTCTGATTTTCCTTCTCTCCACTTCTTTTGTTTCTCAATCTCATTCATGGCGCGCACTAATTTCCGCTTGGCTGCCAGAGCTTCAACATCAATTTCCCTCATCCTTAATATCATCATCTTCATCTTGTAGATTTATTAAGTGATAAGCTCTTGTAAATGATGGATCTTATTCTGAATTTCACATCCTTTCTCATGAAAAGGAGTCAAGTCTTGCTTCTTGTTATCTGCAACTTTAAGTTGTTCTAACAGAAACACCTTTTCCTCTATCAACCTTTCCAACTGAACCTTAAAGTTTCCAACATGTTGTCTGTTGTCTACCTCGTTTTCTTCTGACTCCTTGATGTGAGTTTCCAGGTCCCTTATTCTCGCCCTCTGAATTACCAACTGCACAGTCAGTGCATCCTTTTCAGCTTCCATATTTTGGTATTCTTTTGCTATCCTTTGTTTTTCAAACATAAGGGCGTCATGTTTCCTTTTAAGCTCCAATCCTTGTTCACGCTCCTTCATCAAATTATCTTTTACTTTGAAGAGATTCTCCTTCTTTCTTTCCACGTCACTCATCAACTTGTTAATATTGTCTGCATTTGCTTGTGCTGCAACTACGTTGATTGATGCCACGAGCTTAGGGTCCTTTTGAGTACCCCCGAAGATTGCGCTTTCTTGAATGGTTACAACATCTTTGTGGGCTGGTAGTTTCATTCTCTTTTCTAACCTCTTCATGATAGTCTTCCTTTTAGAGTAAAAAAATATTGTGTCCAATATTGCTACCGTATGTCGTTTTGACGGGGTAAACGGGGTGAGAGCGAGCTCTGGAAATGGGGAGTGTCCTCCAATGATTATCTTTGGTAAGTCTATGTCCATATCTTGCGTGCTCAGGCTTCCCTGGTCCATAGCTTCCTTGGACTTTTCTTCTTCCTCCTTTTGCCTTTGTTGTTTAGTCGCCTCCTTTTCTGCTCTTTCTTTCATTTCTTATATCCTTGCGGCCTCTTCCCTTTGGATCTTTTCAGCCTCCTCCCGTTGGATTCTTTCGGCTTCTTCTTTCTGAAGTCTATCTGCTTCTGCCTTTTAGATCTTTTCAGCTTGTTCCTTCTAGATTTTTTCAGTCTCTTCTTTTAGCTTCTTTTCAACTTCTGCTAACTGTATAGATAATGCATCCTAAAGTCGCTTTTCTGCTTCCTCTTTTTGCTTTATCTCAGCTTCCTTGGCACTGTTAGCCTTAGAACTGGAACTAGCTTCGCTTTTGGGGCGATAGCTCTTGTTCAATTCGGTCATGTTCTTCGCGCTCCGAAAGAATTCTTCATCTTTGTCCAAAAGGTGTGCATAATCAAAGGTGATTTTGCAGGAAGCACAATGGGCAGAAACCTTACCTTTGCTATCATGTCTTCTGAAACTCTTCGTTCCAAAATAAAAGACCTCTAAATATTTAACAAAAACTTCACCTTCTTTTGCCTTGTGAAGCTTGTATGCTCCAATAGTAAATGGCATCTATGGATAGGCAGCCTTCTTCTTGTCATGAAGAACGTTACTAACCCCATTGATGAAAAGTTGTCTCATGGCCTCTTTATGTACAACATAATTAGTGGCATACCGAGGAAATAGAGAAGGGGGTTGAGTTCCTCCATACATTCTGATATACGTCCCTTCGACAGAGAAGTAATAATCTTTGTATTCCTCGATGACTGACATGGCATTCTCCGACATACAATTTGGTTCCTCTTTGAAGATTAGTTGATATAATGGCATGATAAACCTTTCACAAATTTGGGTGTAGTGGCTCGCGTACTTGTGGGCCCAGGTCATCTGATAGGCCACGTGGAGGGGAGATTCATTATGGTTCCAGACGCATCCCAAATAAGGGAAAGAGTGTTTTATTAATAAGCAATCCACCAGATAAGAGGCCATAAAGAAATCAACTTTCTTCTATGTCAATCCTCCTTGTGCTGCAGCTATATGTGATGACATACTGTCAGAGATGATATCTGCCCAGTTGAACATTGTACCATGTGTGGAAATGTGGTACATCACCAGTACCTAGTTGAGTTTGTATATGTTCCCATTTGCCAAGCCAAAAACTCAGCTCAACATCAGGGCTATGATCCTGTATGGTGTTCTTAATTCTTGACTCTCGTACTCTCCCCTAGCCCTTGATCTCAACTGCCTCTTAGAGATCGTCATCCTTTTGGCGAAATCTAAATGATCCAAGTTGACTCCTTTTACCCAATCATCATTCATCATGACTTTAGGGGCGGGCAGCTTGTAGGCGACAGTTATATTGGCTAGTTGGAAGGATGCGAGCCCCATCCTGTTGACATCTGAGATGATTCTAGTCTTAGTATCTACCTGGGGCAAGATCCACCCAATGACTTCCGAGCACGGGAACAACTCTGGGCGTGTGGGTGCCTTATGAAGGCAGGATCTCTTGATATTTTGGTAAACCATTAATTCTTCGATAGATGCGTCAGGGAAATTTGTATCTCTGTTGGCCCTGTATAGTTCGCCCCATTGAAATTCTGGGGTGGCTCCTGTCATGACTTTTGTGTCTCCGAACATTGTTTTAAGTGAGGTGTCCAACAATATTTCTACGTTTGAGTCTGATTCAACCAGCTTGGATTTTCTCCTAGCGGAACGTCTGTGCATGTCAAGCCTGTTAGGACATAGAAAGAACAAATAAGGAATCAAAATGTTTATGAACAATTCAGTATCATGGTATAGTAAATAAGCAGAACGATGTTTGAAACGAGTGTCAGTCTCGCTTTTATTTTGTAATGAAGCTTCAAGCAAATCGACATTTATCAAAAGGTTAAACCTTAAGGTGGCAGACCAAATGAAATTCCTTTGCTTAATTGCACACACAGTTACATACAACAAAATACAGTTGTCAAAAGTACAAATAATTAAGCAAAAACTAGATTTCATGTGTCCCGAAAGGGTTAATAATGTTTGAAAAGGTCAGCGGTTGCTTATAAGCGGGAAAACGGGGTGCGACTGTAAACAACATTTCGTATGTCTTCTTCCCTGCTCAAAATGATGGGCGTAAAAACGCTAAGGCTATGAGAGAGCAGGGCGCGTGAGTCTTCGAAGACACAAAGGCTTGGCGACATATCCTTCTTGCAATGGCGAAAACTGGAAGAAACAAGCCAGAAACAAAGTGGTCTTCCACAAAGCTGCTTGGTTCTTAAAACCCTTGGTAAAACGTAAGAGCTAACGACTGCGACAGACCCGACCAATCAAAACCATAAGTCTATGACGAATGACGAAAGTATGTAGGTTACAACGGGCGAACGGGCTCAAAAAACAAGAATAAACGTGGGTGAAACCGAGCGGTAGAACAACTGCGTTCGGTAGTTTTAAGTGAAGATAAAACAACGGGTATAAGCCTTTAAATAAAACGCCTTTCCCACCAAACCCTTGAAAGAAAGAAGAACAATAAAAGGCTCAAAACGGTGTAAAATAAAAACGCAAGCAAACAAAGAAAAACAAATGGAAAAAAAGTTTAGACCGCCTACCTGTCAACGAAGAAGTGGCTCACTGGGGAAACAACCTAGCGGTTGGTAGCTACCTGGCACACTCTGACTAGAGAAAACTTCTTGAACACTCAAATGGTGTTCTTCTCGCTTTGCAACAAAGATAAAAATGATTCCCATTTTTTTTAATATATATAAGAACCCGCCATTAATGCGAACAGGGTTGGTTGGTGGGTTTATTTAATGACCCTACCAGCTGGAGCCACTTTCTTCTTTTGCGGTTACCAAGAAGACTTATGCCGAATGTTTTAGCGACTTTAACACAACTTCTGCGAAATGGTCGGCGGCATTCACACAAAGCGCGACGATTTTGTCGTCACGAAGTTAACAAAAATGTCGCGACGTGGGCGGCAAATATTTCCCAGATGACAGCGAAAAATCGGTGACATTGACAAACTTCTACCGAAACACTGCAAATCAGAGTGAAATGGTCAGTGCTAACTCGCCAAACTGCGGCTACGTCTACTTTGGTCGGATTTAAAAGGTCGCAACGCTCTAGCCAGATGTCAGCGAAACGTCGGTGACAAAACTCAAAAGAAAGCTGCGACAAAGGAGACTTGAGCGCAGGGAAAGTGTCGGCGATGAGGTAGAACGGGGTCAAGCGGTCGGCGTAAAAGCATAAAAAATAGCGAAACAATTGGTGACAAATAAACAAACTCTGCGACTGTTTTCGACGAAACAACCACTTTCGGCGAAGAAACTCGCGAAGCGTTAGTGAAGGCCACCGCTTCTTGCCACGACCGGTCGAAAAAAAAAAAAACAAAAAAAAACAAAACTTGGTGAAACGGTCGGTGAAAGACAAACAAAAACAACGAAATGGTCGGCAAGAAAATGGTCAAAAAAGTGCGACCGGTTGGCGCCAAAATGCCAAAACGCTGAGAAAGGGGTCGACAAAAATTAATCAAAAACCTGCGAAACGGTCGGCGCAAATAGCTGAAAAGCTACGAAATGGTCAGCAAATCTAATTAAAAAACCGCGATCGGTCGGCGCCGAAAAGATGAAAAGCTGCGAAGGGTCGGCGGAATTTAACCAAAATACTGCGACCATTTCAGAGAAAAAATTTCGAGTTTGTACTTAGGCTAAAAAGGCTTGTACTTCAATATTTTTCAAAGAAAACTCTAAGTGCCAAAACGGAAAATTACTAAGAAGCAAAAAATTCTAAGACATGAAGGAGGGGCCCTACAAATTGAAATTTTTTGGTGATCAGGTTGCAACAGCAACACACCCCTTCTGGATTAAAAATAGATCTATCAACCAACTGAAGGACTGTGGGAGTTGAGTGTAAGCTAGTTAACTGTATTTTTTCCATGGTCTCCTTGGTCATGACAATGATGGAAACTCCTAGGTCAATTAATGCGTTAGGAATACAGGTATTTTCAATATGTACATTGATGACTGGGCTTCAATGATCTACATATTTAGTCACAAAAAGGTTTCCTAGCATCAAATCAATAGTTTTTCCAATTACTTGAATAGTTTTGTGGTCTTGTATCTTTTTCCTAGGCCTCCTTAGACATAAATCTTGAACAAATTTTGCATATATTGGAACATCTTTAATTGCTTGGAACAAAAGAATTTTAACACATACATTTCTTAATTCCCCTAAAAAGTTAAATTCAAGTTATTTGGGGATTTTTTCTACTCTCAATCTCTCGGGATATGGGGGATTTGAAGCAGTATTAGATACTTGAGGTTAATTAGACTTCATTGGAACAACACTTTGTCTTACTGGGGAAAATTTATCAATTTTATCATTGATCTTTAGGGGTTCATCCTCATAATATTGTTCCTAAATGATGGGAGGACTATTTTTATCACTTTCTCTGATCATAGGTGAACATCATTGAGATCAACAAGGGAAATAAAATAGGTTGGAAAATTACCTCAACTATGTAAGTGGGTTGAGCTACTTTATTGTTTGGGTTATGCACATGTTAGGCAGGAATTTGAGGTATTTTAGGAGGTTGGACTGATGGCAGTTGGTGTTGTTGTTGTTGTTGGATTGAGGCTGGGGATAGGATCACTATTGTATGTTACCATAAGTATACCCTTGTCAACTTTGTTTCCAAGGTTAGGTTTGGATCTAGGGGGGGCACTGTTTCCATGGCATAGGTGGACACCAATTTTGGTGGGAATACTGAGCAAGTAAAGAGGCATAGTGCCAAGATGGATCTTGTGTGATACCTGGTTGTCATGGTTGCCATGGTATTTTCTAATCCACGAAGAAGTCTTGCTCAATTCCTTCATTGGTTCCTTGGTATAAATTTTTTAGTTATGGTAATGAAGAAAACTACCCAGTTGCATTATTTTTCTCACGGATAGCACAAGTTTCCACATTGTTAAGACGACATTCTCGTAAATGATGCTTCTTTTGACACTTCGAGCAAAAGTTGGTTGGAGGCAATTCAACTTCATCTTGTTTATTTTTAATCTTCATTGTGTCTGATTGGGAACTTATTGAGCTAAGAATAGTATTCTTTAAATTATACAACATATTCCCTATTTAATCTCGGGAAACTCTCCCTCTTGAGGACTTAGATACCTTTGAAATGGCATCTCTAGGACCTTTTCCATATTTGGCATTGCCTCGTGAGTAACACTTGCACAATTCATAAATATTTCCATGTGATAATCAAGAATGTCTCCAGATCCCATTAAATTTAATACATCAATACATTCATCCTAGATTCCTCTAAGAATAATGATTCAAAGAGTCTCAGGATCCAATCTATGACATTGTTTTGACCTTTGAAAATTGTATTGAAAATATTCAACATAGTCCTCCTAACTCATACTATTTTTGGATCATTTTAAATGTTTCTTCTCTTAGGTCTCTTGCCTTAGAATAATCTTGAAATTTATTCAAGAAGGCTTGCTTCATTTCTTCCCAAGTCCGGATGGAATTCCCTCCAAGCCCCGTGAACCAACAAAAGGTTGCTTCTTTGAGGGTGGCTAGGAATAATTTGAGATTTTGAACATCGGTGGAAAATTCATAGCTTTGTAAAAGCACATCAAATTCAAAGAGGAAGATGTATTTGTCTTCATTGGATAGGCCATGAACGTTTGGCAAAGCAACATATGGATGTTCTTCATTAGAGGCCTGTCATTCATTAGCAATCATGTTTCTTAAAGGGTTGTTTTTTCAGTCACTTGTCCTTTCAAAGGATATTGATTCCTCAGAGTGTATATAATGATCTAGTTCATGGGTAGGATTCTACTAATTCCCAAGAGTTCCCTTTCCACTAACCAAATCTTATATTCGTACTATTTCTAGGGTAGGAGGAATTACTAGTGCTTCAACTTAAGAACCAATTTCTATATTTACAAAATTAGACTCAACTACTACTTCTATAACTGGTTGGGAACTAGATATTTCTTTCTTTATTGTTCCTTTGAACAATTTTCCTACCAGTGTGTTTTTTTTTTCAACTCTTACCGCACCTTGGAATTTACTCTTGGGGCCTCAAGATCATTTCATGCATCTACTATGACCTAATACTAATGCAAAACACTACATATGAAAGCTAGTGAAGGGTTTGTCCACAGTTCCCTAAAATAATTCCCTTACCATGTGTTTGTTTCCTAAATCAAGATATAACAAATACCCTAATTCCTTAGTGTCTCCCTGCCAACAAAACAAAAAATGAAAGTTAATTTGTATATCACCTCAATATGTAGGTGATAGGTTAACCTTTACTCATTTAATTATCAAACCAAGGTTACTTTAGAACTTATGGGACACCAACATTGTATGTACATAATCATATTACTTTTGTTATTAATATGCATGTGGTAATCTATAAATTTTCTAAACTTATTAAAGCAACAATTCTAATCTACAAATGCGATGTAAAGACAAATCCATATAAATAATTTACAAAACATCCACATAAGGCCTTGGTCTGAATTGTAAGAGAAAAGGAACTTGATATACACATGTAACTGTGATCTTTGCAAATCAATGGCTATCCCTTCTAGTGCTAATGGAAATGGATAGTTTAGTTGTTTACCATCATCTTAAAATTACTGCTCAATTTGATGAGTTTAGAAATCACAAGTTATTACATATATAATTGCTACCATCTATTCAAGGAAACCAAACAACATTGAACTAAAATACAAATGCTAATATTTAACAAAGGAAATAAAGAGGAAATGAACCAATTACAAAAGGGAAATGATGAGGACAATACCAATGAGTGGGCTCTAACTCAAAGATATTTTCCATATAATGCCTTATACTATCTCAATAGTTGATCACATACATGAACACGAAGAAAAATTTACTTTCTATTAACCAAAATAGTGAAGGAGTACACTTGCAGTGATTACTATCCAACCCCATACAAGGTCTAGATCGACCTTTATAGCTAATATGAACATCTAGATAATTAACTATAGTGTAACTAAAAATAAGTTGTTATGGAAAATAAAACCCTATATAAGGGGGATGATACCATGTAGGAGTTATATAATTAAATATAAGAGTTTGGGAAGGTTGCAATCTAAAGGTGATCACAACACTCCCCAGTGCTTACAAATTATCAAAACCATATGTATGATAATAACCTACGTTAAAACCTTCTCCTAGAATTTCAAGTGTGCATATATGTGTTTCCTTGAATGCTTGGTTCTATGGTTTAAATGCTCAATCAAATTGTGCCTAGAATTTGATTAATATGTTGTTACAAAAGTACGATTATAGGATGGAATAACAAAGGATTCAACTCCAGAATCTAAGGTGGAAAGTTGCTTGCTCCAAACACTGAATAAGTTGCTTGGATAGGCGTCAATACTCCTTGGATATTTTCCATGACTTTAACCAACACAAAACTGTAGAAAAAACCCTTTATGAAGTCGAGCAAAAGGTGTATATAGAACTATTGTAACAAATACATAAGTAACAATCATTAAATACTTCTCTAAATTAATATTACAAGCAGGAAAATGACTTGCTATCAATCCAATGTTACCTTTAAAACTTTGAGAACTCAAATTTGAGTAAAGGGTATATTATTTTAGACAAAAGGAGGTATGGAAAATAAATGTTTGGATGACAAAAATGATGACATTGTTGGACCCCATCAAAATTGATGCTAAATCCAATCCTATGTGGTTACATTCATAGACTTCATATTCAAGGCACTAATATTCTCAAATACCTCCTTGAGATCAAGCATTTTTAAAAATGCCTTCATCAGACGATCCCTTTTGTTAATGTAATGGAGATGATCAGATAGAATTTGGGCACCATGGGCCTATCAAATTTGGCATCAAAGTTCAAGAAATGTATTAATTTGGAAACTCACAATCAAAGAGCTTCATCATAGGGATTAAATTGAAGATGCCAAGAGGCCCCTTCAAATTTTTCCTTGGTCTCTTTATGACACAAGAATCACACATTTGCTATATGAGAACTAAACTCTCATAGGAATGTTTTAGTTTGGTTTACAAAATCATCCCACCATTCTATCCAACTATCCTCCTCTTGTGGATTGGGTAGAGTGTTTTAAAACCTTGACATGAATTGGGTGCAAGTTGGGTGTTCTAGTTTGGAGAGACTGATAAAGTATCGAGGCTTAAGAACCCACATTTTGGCCCAAGCCATGAAATGGAGAAAATAATTGTTTAGTGGTAAAAAAGAGTGACCTACCCCAATATTTCATTGGTCTACCTTCATCACAATAAGAGAGTTTTTTTTCTCTAAGAGCATGAATCTATTGAGTCACTTCATAAATCCCTTAGAGTCAACCCGAAGGATAGACCAAGTGAACCATAACTCATATGAATTTACTCTATTATACTTATCGAGGTCATAGAGACCGTGTCTAGCCTCAAGTTTATTCTAGGGTGTACACTCCCATCAAGGCATGTGAATAGGGTTAACCCCAATTTTTTCAATCCACAACTCCACATTTATAAAATCTCCACATACAAGCTAGTTTACCTCCAAGAGGAATTCTACTAGCCAATGCCACAATATAGCTATTTCTTCAACTTTGTCGAATGCATAAATATTAGTTTAAGCGAAAGAACCATTCCATCAATATTAAGAAGCACCCACACCACTAAATTAAATGGATCTAAACCTTGAGTGATTATGCATTCTGCAATCTTGGGAAATATAAGAATAGGCACCCCCTCACCCATCCTAATGCATGGTCCAAAACACCACAATGCTATACTAGATGTAATGCAAGGTCATTCTTGGTGTAAAACCATACACCTTTACTTATTGAAAACACATGAAATCCAATTCCAAAACCATAGAATGAACTATGCAAACCATGGTATTCTTAACTGCATCTATATGGCCTCTCACATAATATAATGCAACTTTCAATGATAACCATATACAAAAGTATTCATCTCCTCTTCATTCCTACCACTTAACACCTAATAAAAATTGATAGCCACATAAGTAGTTGATTCCAATGCATGTTTCACCCACCGATCAAGGGTAGTTTTCTTAGGTCTTCTCTTCCTTCTTCAACTTCTATAGCGGCTTGCCCATGTTTGAAAAGTAATACCATAAGGCCTCATAAAGTTCCAAAAAGTGGAAAGGATGATGAAATTGACAATGAGAGTTAACCGAACCGAAATCCACACACACACACTAAAACGATTAAATATAATTGGCATTGCAAACTATGAAACTAGATAAAAGAATGGGGAACTTATGGAAGCCTATCTTCCATTATATTACAACAATCTAGGCATGCACAAGCTCTATCTTTTGATATATCTTGCTTTAAATGATGTTACATGGGAAATTGATAATGTCCCTAAATACATACATCCTAATATAGGTAGTATGTATCATGATAATCCCAAGGGGTTATCTCAATTGGTTGGCACTAGTGTTGCTAGGTATTTGACTAGTTCTATGCCAACATATGCCCAGTTTGAATCCCCATGGATGAGGTGCACTAGCTTATGCCAACAAATTAGGCTGTGGGTCCAATCCATGAATGTGGGGAAGCATCCCTAGGGTTTTCCCATGAGGTTTTACTTGGAAAAAAAGGTATATGTATAATTCTAGCTTCAGGACATATGTGGGCCAATGTATCACAACTTAGTGTAATCAAGTTTGACTTTGTTTAACTATAGTACTCTATGTATACCCAATTTAGTCACTGTGTTAGGAAATTGAGTAAGATCTAGAGTAGAAACTTATAAACAAAAATGGGAAATACCATCTTTATCAATTATTTGACTAACACAAATTGAGTGAGATCTAGAGTAAAATCTTATAAACAAAAATGGGAAATATCATCTTTATCGATTATTTGACATCTATCAGAATTCTTTTTGTTGTGTATTTGTGTGGTTATTCTCTAGCTTTATGGTTCTTTATATTTATCACTTATTTATAATATTTTAATAGTTGCACAATTTATTTTGGATGTGCACATTGTTTTGGTTATTATTGTTGATCTGTTGCAGGATATCGATGGTATAAATTGCAAGTAATCATTGAGTATATGAGAATTAATATATTGAACATAACACGTATCATAGGAATAATAACAATGCCATGTTTGTGTATGGAGATATAAAATAAAAATGTGTGCTTTACATGCAAGCGGATGTACAACATTGATATGTATTGGAATATGGATCATAATATGCATGGTCGAAAATATATTTGCTTATCAAGACATAGTGAGTACAAGCAAGCATGAGAATACTTTCAAAGAGTGATGAAGAAGAGAAGGATCTGCCAAATAAAGTTCACGATGGTGTAGGATATTGTTGAAAAAACAAAACATGGTTGAGATTTAGATGTTGACTATAGGTTACCATATTGTTGGACCATAACATGTGTGGTGCTTAATTTTCGTTAAATAATTAGTGGGTCCAAGATTTTAGGGTACATTTTACGAGATATAACTATACATTTAGGACATATCGAGGGGTGTAATGTATAGTGTGTATGCAATTAGATATAACATACGAGCTATGCACAAAAGTTACAACATATGAGTAAAATAAGTTTCTAAGTGATTATGTGTGGATGAAAAAGGTGGAGGTTCAACATAAATTTTGTGATTATTAATTCTATCTTTTGGAAATATTGTTTTTATTGATGTTAAAGGAAAGGAAATATTGTTGTCATTGATGTCAAATATTTGTTGATACTACCGATATCAAAGATGAAGATGAAATATGGTCTTAACAGGAAGCCCTGATAAAGATAAAAGATCATCCCGAACATGATGCCCAAGTGAAGATATTGATGTGCCCCCATAGGTAATGATGATTCCCAAGTGAAGATATTGATGTGTCCCCACTTCAAAGACAAGTAATGACGATGCCCAAGTGAATATATTGATGTGCCCCAACTTTAAAGACAAGTAATGATGATGCTCAAGTGAAGATATTGGTGTACACCTCACTTTCCCACTTGTGGAGGCAAGAAAACCAAAGGAATATGTGCCCCCACTTCAAATATAGGTAATGATGATTCCCAAGTGAATATATTTATGTACACCTCACTTCCCCACTTGTGGAGCCAAGAAAACCAAAGAAATATGAAGATTCTTGGAAATATTGTGTCATTGATGCCCAATTTGAATACCCTCTCTTTGAAGGAATTTTTACTCTAGATACATATCTCAAACTAAATTATAGGTTACATGGATGTAAATATTATTCTGATACCTTTCCAATTGTATATGGAACTCTCTCTAACTCCATAACAATGAGGATATATGAAAGGATTTGTAAAGTCAACCCAACTAGAATTTTGGTTGGCCCTGACAGGATATTGAACAATGTAATGTTGGCCCAAAAAGTGATTTTAAAAGAGTATAAATAAGAGGATCACTTCCTAATTTGTTCACTCACTCATCCAATACATGGATATATTGTAGGAGAGGTGCACTAACTAAAAGGATTGCAACATTTGAAGAAGAGGATGAGCAAAGATTGAACATCATTCTAAAGGAGGACATTTTCAAGTCACATTGGAATATTCTCTATAACGTGTTTTTGGGGATGTTTCAGACCATGCCACTCAGAGGATATGGAATATCTTGAAGTACCTATGGTTCAAGTTTCAAATTTTGGTTCGCTATATTTTTGGAGATATGACCTTGGGAAGTTAGGGTTTCTAAATGATCCCAAAGTCATCTTTAAACATGTGAGTTTGTAATTTTCGCTATAACTTGTGTTCCAGGAAGCTTTTGATAGTGAACCTTGGATGAAATGAAGTAGAGATATTGAGGAACCTATGGTATGATTTTCAAATGATGGTTCACTATATTTTTGGAGATATGACCTTGGGAAGTTAGGGTTTCTAAATGATCATGAAATCAACTTCAAACAGGTCGGGTTGGAATTTTCTCTACAACTTTTGTTCTAGGACGTTCCAAATATTGAACCTTAGAGGGTATGAAGTAGAGATCTTGAAGTACTTGGGGTACAAGTTTTAAATACTAGTTTGTTATATTCTTAGAGATATGCCCTATGGAAGTAATGATTTATGTATAGTATGAAGTAGATAAGAGGCAGATTATGAAGTAGATCAAAGGCAGATTATGAAGCAAATCAAAGGCAAATTATGAAGCAGGTCAGAGGCAGATTATGAAGAATATCAAAGGAAGATTATGGAGATGATATGGCACTGATTCTGTAGCAGATTGAAGTTGATTATGAAGTTATGTTTGAGGTGATTATGTAAGTAGTCTTGTACTTGATTCTTTAATAGGTTGGTGCCTACATATTGTTGAGTTGGTGCTCGATTGAGGAGATTGGTGTCTCCAATAGGTTGGTGCCTACATATTAATGAGTTTGTGCTCAGTTGAAGAGATTGGTGTCTCCACTATGTTGGTTCCTACATATTGTTGAGTTGATGCTCATTTGAGGGGATTAGTGTCTTCAGTACGTTGTTGCCTACAAACATTGTAATAGTAGGTTGGTGTCTACATGAATTTACAAAGATAAGATTTTGTGGTTTTCTCTCGAAATGGTTTCCATGTTAAATTCTGTGTATTGTGATTTGAGTTTATGTGTATTTACTGTTTTGAAGTAAATAAATGATTAATGAATGGTTAAAATAAGAAAAAGTATCTTATATTGATTCACCCCTCCCTCTAAGTATAACCATAAGTCCAACAATTGGTATGAGAGAAAATTCCTTCAAAATAACTTAACCACTGGAAGGAAGATCTCGAGCACATATGGGTTGTGAGGAATTTGGTTTCATCATGGACATGGTACCTTTTTTTAATGGAACAAACTATCTATTATGGAGCATAAAAATGAAGACATATTTGATGACCCTTGGATTTGATATATGGGAATCAATCACAATAGGTTATATAGAAGCTATAGAGGAGTCATGAGAAAGTAATACAAAAACAATGGACGCCATCTTGAGTGGCTTACCAGATTATGTAATTGACAAGGTAAAGAGGTGCACATCAGCCAAACAAATTAGGGACAAGCTACAAAATATTTATGAAGAGTGATCCAGTGATTGTTGCAACTGCGAATCTAAGACTAAAGAAGCACAATCTGTGTGAAAGCTAAAAGGAGAATACAAAGCTAAACTATCCTCCAAATGCTTTAATTATGGTGGAATATGACATTTTGCTATTAATTTTCCATATGAAAGGAAAGACAATGACGATGAAAAAGAGTATGAAGATCATCAAAAGGAAAGGTCAATTCTAGAAAATGAAGAAAATTTTGAAACAAATAAGGAAGTTGATCTTAAAGAAGAATTTGCTTCTGATCTAGATGAAATCATGAAGCTCAGAAGAGAGAACCTGCTACTAAAGGAGCACCTGTCAGAAAGCCTTGAAGGAAAAGAAATAATAATTGTTATTCAACTTGAAGAAGCAAAATAAAAGATGAATTGATGAAAATATAGCTAGAAGAAAAGGAAAGGATAATTGTTAATCTAAAAAATCAATTAGAAGAGCATAAAAGAATTGAAGAAGAAGTGAGAGGTCAGCTCAAGGAAAAGTAGGAATGTTAGGAACCTATGTCAACCCTTCTCTTTACTTTGTTAGTATATTGTTTTTGGACGCATATGCTTTGTAAGTCGTCTCGTAGTATTATATGTTCTATGATATTGATCCATAGTTTGTATCAGCCCATAGTATTATATGTTCCATGGTATTGATACATAGTATTGATGCATAGACTCAGTATATAAGTTCGTGTTGAGGCCAATGAAGGCATCCACAAGTTATTTGTATTGAGCTTGCTCAAAGGAGGTTTACCCCTTGAAGTGGCCCACGATCAATAAATCTATTATGTGTTATGTTATTTCTGATATATCATGCATTTTCATTAATTAATTGTTGGAGGTTCCTCACATCTGGTATCAGAGCACTTGCTTGGGCTCGTTGGGTGGAATTTCTGCCAAATTTGTTTTTCGCATCTATATTGTTCCTTTCAATTGCAGGTTCGGATCTAGGAATAATCCCTATCCGCTTAACCGTGGGAAGTACTTGGGCATAGCCCTAAAACTCATTGTGAGGAGTACCACAAGACCCCCGAAGTAGCTGGCCCATTGAGAGGACCTACCATTGAAAAGGGAAACGACCCCTACCTAATTGACTAGTTCCCACTTGTGAGGTAAAGCAAGAGCTGTCGTTTATGGCAAAGCGGTTATCAGTTTTACCTAAGCTGTGGAATGAGGGTACTGCCCCAATACGCAAGTCGTTAGACAACATTTGTGTCCAAGTGAATCCCCTGAACCTTTAGGAAGCCGCACATACCTGGGGTGCATATCTATTTCCAGCTGATAACTCGCATATTACATTTGTCCATAACTATTGCAGATCAATTCTGATCCGTTGCAGATCCATTTCGATTTATTTTTTTTTAATGTTTTTTCGCCATATCTTCTTTGTTTTCACTCTGTTTCCTTTGAAAGTTCACTGACACACCTGCAATCCCATTATGCATATTTCATTCCTGGGGAACCTATCCCAAATTCCACTTCCCGAAGACAGAAATCCCACATCTATCTATTTTTAGGGTTTGCCATAACTTCTTCGATTTTTACCCAATCGCCTTCAAATTTTGCCACGGTGTTCATTTCCTATTTCTGCTTCTTTGTCCCTCTTTGACAAATTTTCCCATTATTTCACCCCACTTATGAAATCCTCATTTTATGCTTCCCTATCCATTAGAAAGTGTCCAAGACCTAGTCAACCCCCAATTACCCATCACAGTTTTTCCCAAATCCAAATTTTCCTTTACTAAAGAAGTTTTTGTTTTTGTTTTTCTACCCATTAAAAAAAAAAAACTCCTGGTTATGGTTGTCACCCACGCAGGAGCAAAAATCATGGAGGAAGAACTTGCAGCCCTCATAACCAAACTCCAAGATCTGGATGAAAAATTTCTCGTCCTCCATCTTCAGTATTCAACCATGAACAATAAACGACAGCCAAAATCTTCTACATACGCTAGGTTCTCTTCTTCCCGCAATTTTCGTGGGCCGAAGTTTGATTTTCCTCGCTTCAATGGTAATGATCTGACTGGATGGATATACCGGGAAAAACAATATTTCAGTCTGCATAATACTTTTGATGTCAAAAAAGTTCCACTTGCATCCTTTCATTTGGAACATGAATCCATTCAATGGTACCGTTGGTACATCAAGGCTCATGAAGAGCCAAAATGGACAGATTTTTGCCAACTCATTTTGCAACGATTTGGTCCTAGTGCTTTTGATGACTTCACAGGAGCACTCATTAAACTTCTCCAAATTGGCACTGTGAGAGAGTATCAGACAGAATTTGAGAAATTGGCCAATCACATAGAAGGATTGTCTAATGAATTCTACAGGATTTGTTTTATCAATGGTATCAAGGATGCAACGGATCAGAGATTAAACTATTCTATCCAAACACAATGATGGAAGTCCTAGGGTTGGCTAAGTTGGAACAGGACAAGATCAAATCCCAAAAACGCTCCAAATCCACTTTTGTTCCATTCAAAAATATGCTTTCCCAACAACCTCCCATAACGCTAGCTCCTCAACCAACTCCTATCAAGCATTTGTATGAAGTAGAGTTGCAGGCACGTAAAGAAAAAGAGATTTGTTATAATTGTGATGAGAAATTCATTCGAGGACATAGATTTGTTGAGAAAAATCTCTATCTCTTGTATGTGGATTCTCTGTCTACCTCTAAATTTGGTGAATAAGCTACAGATACAATAGATGATCAGGTCAACATTCAGCAGCTTCCTGTTGACCCTCTGTCTCAGGACGACCACCCAAAGATATCTCTCCATGCTTTAGCCGGAGTCACCACCCCACAAACAATGACGGTCAGGTGTTACTTCAAGAAGCTCCCTCTTACAATACTCATTGATTCTGGTAGCACTCATAACTTCATTGACCCTCAGATCGCCAAACAAGCTGATTGTTTTGTCCATCATTGCTCCAACTTTGAAGTCATGATTGCCAATGGGGGCACCTTACCTTGCAAGGGGAAGTTGTTTAGTGTGTGTATCTCTATGGAATATTATAATCTGCACTTTGGCATGTTTTCCTTGGCCTTAGGCAGATGTGATGTGGTTTTGGGTGCTCAATGGTTACACACACTTGGCCCCATCTTATGCAAGTTTGCTGAACTTTGGATGCAGTTTTCAGTCAATGGGAAAAAAACACATTGATGGACTTACAACTAGGGTCTCTCTACATCATCGGTTGACATCGCATGGAAAATATCCTTAAGAAGAATTCACATGGTGTCATCACTTAGCTCCATTCCATTCAGATGCACCCATCAACGGTCTCCACTACTCCTTTGGATCTACACCAAATTTTGGATAGATATGCAGGTGTCTTTGGTGAAACAGTGGGATTGCTACCTTCAAGAGCCATTTTCGGTAAGAATTTAGCCGCCTCTACATCGAAGAAGGAAATGATGTCTATTTTGCATGCAGCCCAGAAGTGGAGGCCATACCTATTAGGGAATTATTTTTGCATTAAGACTGATCACCAGAGTCTGAAATATTTCTCGGAACAACGGGTTTCCTCCCCAACACAATAGAAATGGGTTATCAAACTCATGGGTTATGACTATGAGATCACTTACAAGAAGGGTAAGGACAATCTGGTGGCGGATGCTCTTTCTCGTACATTTGATGACCTAGTTTCTCCTTCAACTATTTATATGCATGTTCCAAATTGGTTGCAATCTGTTCAATAGGGCTATGTCAATGACTCCTCATTATCTCAAATCATCCAACGGTTGGCCAACAACCCTTCGGTTGTACCGCATTACTCTTGGGATGGTGCTTCCCTGAGATACAAGGGTCATCTCATGCTTCCCCATAGCACAGATATTCAATAGTTTGTCTTCTATGAAATCCATGCTTCTCCATCGACAGGGCACTCTGGGTTCCTCAAAACATTTGAGCAGGCACAACGTAACTTCTTTTGGTAGGGAATGAAAAGGATAATTGAATAGATAATGGCTGAATGTGATACTTTCCATCTCAACAAGGGTGAAATGACACTCCTTTCGGGATTGCTCGAACCCCTTCCCATCCCTACACAAATTTGAATAGATATTTCTATGGATTTCATTGAAGGTCTCCCTAAATATGGAGGGAAGACAATGATTTTGGTTGTGGTTGATCGCCTCTCCAAATATAGTCATTTTTGTGCCCTCAGCCATCCCTATACAACCTCCTCAGTCGCACAAATTTTCCTGGACCAAATCTCCCCTCTTCATGGAATCCCTTCTTCCATTGTCTCGGATCGCGATGCAACTTTCACCAGTCATTTTTGGACAGAACTATTTCGCCACACTAGCACCAAACTGAAGATGAATTCAGGGTATCACCCACAAACAGATGGTCATCTTGAAATTATCAATAAATGTTTGGAAACTTATCTTCGTTGCTTCACCTGCGAACAACAACATCAGTGGGAAAAGTGGCTCACTTTCATTGAATGGTGGTACAATACCTCCTACCACACTGCATCTAAAATGAATCCATATGAAGCAGCCTATGGTCAGGCACCACCAATTCTTCTTTCATACAGCCACAGATATTCACCAGTTCAGGAAGTTGACACGGTTCTTCGAAACCGCGATCAGATTCTTCGCATTTTTGCAGGACAATCTTCACATGGCAAGAATTTGAATGAAACAACACGTCGATCAACACCGTTCTGAGTGCACTTTTCAAGCAGATGATATGGTTTTTCTTCATCTGTAGACTTACAATAAATCCTCCCTGGAACTCAAAGGACGTCATAAGCTCGCACCAAATTTCTATAGGCCCTATAAGGATCTTCAGAAGATTGGGTTTATTGCTTATAAATTGGAACTCACTCCTTCCCGAATTCATCTAGTATTTCATGTCTCTTGTCTAAAGAAAGTTCTTGGCACCAACATAAGAGAACAGACTGTTTTACCAGAACTGGATAATGAAGGATCCATCCTTTTGGAGCTGGAGGCCATCCTCAATAGGTGCATGCGTCAGCTTCTCTCTCAATCTATCACAGAGGTATTAATTTAGTGGCACGGACTGCAACCAAAGGATGCTACATGGGAACCACTCCTTCAGATTCAACATCAATTTCCACATCTAAATCTTTGAGGACAAATCTTTTTCTGAGGGGGAGGGGATGTTAGGAACCCGTGTCAACCCTTCTCTTTACTTTGTTAGTATATTGTTGTTGGATGCATATGCTTTGTAAGTTGTCCCGTAGTACTTATGTTCCATGGTATTGATCCATAGTATTGGACGCATATGATTTGTAAGTCGTCTCGTAGTATTATATGTTCCATGGTATTGATCCATAGTATTGGCGTATAGAATTAATATATAAGTACATGTTGAGGCTAATTAAGGCATCCACAATTTATTTGTATTGATCTTACTCAAAGGAGGTTTCCCCCTGGAAGTGGCCCGTGATCAATAAATATATCTGTGTTTTGTTATTTCTGACATATCGTGCATTTTTATTAATTAATTGTTGGAGATTCCTCACAAGGAAATCTTTGAAAATTTGGAATATGAAGTTGTCTCATTAAGAGGGGATTTGGAAAAGTCGAATGTACAATTACATAGAAGTTTGAAGAGAACTGAAACTTTGAAAGAGATCCTTAGTTACCAAAGGGCACCACTCATCAAGAGATTTCTTGGCTGTGATGAGAATCAGAAGACCCCTCAAGAAGATGCAAGCAAAGAAGATGAAGAAAATCCCAAAAGCTATGCCAATGTTCTCAAAGGTTCCATCAACAATGAAAACAACAGGAAAGGAAATGGTGACCAACAACACACTGATGAGTTCATAAGAGCATTTCCACCAAGAATATTTTCCACACCCAGGTACCAAAATGTCTTCTTTGGCTATCATTTCTCTTGCAATAATTTTGGTCATAAAGTGTATTGTAGAGCATATGCAAGAAGTGATACTGTGAGAAGCAAAAATAGATATCCTTATCAAATTGAAAAGGACGATTATGTGAGCAACATAACTAGAATTTCTTATGGGTTTAATGATAGAAGTTACAATTCATTTTCTCCCCTACTTGTTGTTGAATGCTATAAATGCAATAATTATGGGCATATAGCAAGTTTCCATAGAAGCAACTTCAAAAGAAATGAGAAAGAAAATACCCATGTCAAACATTACAAGAAATGCACAAAAGTATAGAGGAACAAATCAGAAGAGCAAAAGCAGGAAGATTGTGGACCAACAATAAATGCTGACATTGGATGTTTAAGACACATGACAAGGAACTAGACCAAGTATTTCATTTTTAAGAAGGACAACAAAAACAATGTAATGTTCGAAAGAAAGGGATCTCTTACAAATCATGATGAAATATAAAATGTATTGTATGTGAAGGATTTGGAAGATAATCCTCTCAATATTAACAATTGACTCTCAAATTTGCAAAATGAAGAATACCTCATGGAAAATGAGGTGGAATTTGGGGAAGAATGAATAGAAAAGTCAAAAAATTCAATGTGCATGATTTACCCAAATGGATTAACTACTATTGATATTAATTTTGCTAAGCTTATATACAGGGAGACCAAGATAAGCATCATATGGTTGTTTTACGTATCTAATTCAAATGAAGAAATCCTAGAAATGTTTATGATCATGAAGGTATTCTACCAAAAAATTAAACCAAAGATCCCTCCAAAAGTAGTAATCAATACAAGAATTGCAAGATGTTGGTTCAGAATAGACAAAACAAGACAGTGAGAGTAACAGTAAAACAAATTGCAAGATGCAGAAGAGGATAAAAATGAAGGAGCATGAAGATAGGGGAGTTACAAGAAAAGATACATCAAAGAAAAGAAAACACATTCTTAGGGGGAGCAATAAAAGTCCAAGGGGAGAAACCCCTTGCCAATGATGAGGCGTTGTAGGTAGAGAGAGAATTGTAGACAAGAAATGAGGTACAAACACAAGGATAAACATAAGCTCAGGGGGATCATCCCTTTGCCATTGATGTCAAAGGGGGAGAAATTCTAGACAAGGGAAGTATCTACAGGTGTGATGTCATAGGACAAAAAATATTGTTGCCATTGATATCAAAGGCTTATTGATACTATGTATGTCCAAGATGAAGATGAAATATGACCCTCACAGGAAGCCCCAATAAAGATAAAATATGATCCTGACATGATTCCCAAGTGAATATATTGATGTGTCCCCATAGGTAATGATGAATCCCAAGTGAATACATCGATGTTCCCCCACTTCAAAGACAAGTAATGATGATTCCCAAGTGAAGATATTGATGTTCCCCCACTTCAAAGAGAAGTAATGATGATGCCCAAGTGAAGATATTGATGTACACCTCACTTTCCCACTTGTGGAGGAAAGAAAAGAAAAGGAATATGTGCCCCCACTTCAAACATAGGTAATGATTATGCCCAAGTGAATATATTGATGTACACCTCATTTTCCCAATTGGGGAGGCAAGGAAACCAAAGAAATATGAATATTGTTGAAAATATTGTGTCATTGATTCCTAGTTTGAATACCCTCTATTTGAAGGCATTTTTAATCTAGATATCTATATCAAATCAGAGTATAGGGTACATGGATGGAAATATTATTTCGATACCTTTCCAATGATAAATGGAACTCTCTCTAACTCCATAGGAATGAGGAGATATGAAAGGATTTGTAAAGTCAACCCAATGAAAATTTTGGTCAGCCCTGCCATGATATTGAACAATGTTATGTCGTCCCAAAAAGTGATTTAAAAAGAGTATAAATAAGAGGAGCACTTCCTAATTCGTTCACTCACTCATACAAGACATGGATATCTCATAGGAGAAGTGTACTAATTGAAAGGATTTCAATATTTGAAGAAGAGGATGAGCAAATATTGAACATCATTCCAAAGGAGAATATTTTTAGGTCATATTGACATATTTGCTACATCATTTTTGGGGGGACGTTTCAGACTGTTCCAATTGGAGGATATGGATAGAAGATATTGAAGTACATGTGAATCAATTTTTAGATGTTGGTTTTCTATATTTTTCAGAGATATGACCTTGGGAAGTTAGGGTTTCTGAATGATCCTAAAATCATATTTAAACATGTCAGTTTAGAATTTTCGCTATAAATCTTGTTCTAGAAAGCTTCAGACGGTGAATCTTAGAGATGAAGTGGAGATATTGAGGAACTTGTGGTATGAGTTTTAGATGATGGTTCTCTATATTTTCAGAGATATGACCTCAAGAAGTTAGGGTTTATAAATGATCTTGAAATCAACTTCAAACAGGTCAGGTTGGCATTTTCTCTATAACTTTTGTACTAGGATGTTTTAGATAGTGAACCTTGGAGGAGATGAAGTATAAATATTGAAATACTTGGGGTACAAATTTTAGATACTGATTTGATATATTTTCAGAGATATTCCCTCTGGAAGAAAGGGTTTCTGTATAGTATGAAGTAGATTAGAGGCAGATTATGAAGCAGATCAGAGGCAAATTATGAAGTAGATCAAAGGAAGATTATGAAGCATACCAGAGGCAGATTATGAAGTAGATCAAATATAGATTATGGAGATGATTTGACACTAATTATGTAGCAGATTGAATTTGATTATCAAGTTATCTTTGAGGTGGCTACATATTGTTGAGTTGGTGCTCAGTTGAGGAGATTGGTGTCTCCGGTAGGTTGGTTGCCTACATATTACTAAATTTGTGCTCAATTGAGGAGATTGGTGTATCCACTTGGTTGGTGCCTACATATTGTTGGGTTGGTGCTCATTTGAGGGTATTGGTGCCTCCATGAATTTACGAAGATAAGCTTTTGTGTTTTTCTCCTGGAAGGGTTTCCACGTAAAATTCTGTGTATTGTGATTTGAGTTTGTGTATTTACTATATTTTGAAGTAAATGTATAATTGATGATTGGTTAAAATAATAAAAAATAGCTTATACTGATTCACCCCCCTCTTAGTATAACCATAATTCCAACAATCAACATTTATTAATACAATGTTTATTCTCTCTAGCCTCTACTTTGTTGAACATCTTTGTGTATGTTTTCTTTATAGCTCACTTTCTATGTCACGTATTTGTTTCAAAATGTTTGTTAGTAAATGCACACACATTCTCACTTAATTCAATCTCACATAGGTAATAGAGATAAACTGATACACATAGAGTGGGTTCCATAATTCCCCACAAGTATGAATGAATAAGAAAATACTTCAATGGTAAGTTATAATCAAGGTATGTTTAAATATAATAAATTTGTTTTCTATTTGCCAATTGGATAAGAAAAAAGTGTGATCGTAAACCTACTACATGCATAATGTTAAACATAAGTTGTGTGAATCATATGCATTGCTTGCAGTACGTTGGGGTGGTTAAAACATTCTAGTGACACATCAAACAATATGTTGGGGTTGTTAAATCGTTCTAGGGACACATCAAACATGAGAAGAAATTAATTAATTTTGTTAAAATTATCAACTTCTTATGGGAGAGTTAAGAGAGAATGTATAGTTATAAGAGGAGTGAACTAAAACAAAGAGAATTTGAAGAAATAAAGTGCCGATTAATGAATAATAAAGTATGCAACTTAAAAGGAAGAGTATAGATCCAAGTATTGATCATAGGATGAAAAAGATTGTTAAAGTAGAACTTAGATTTATATAAGGGTCAATTAGATATTAGACATAGGATTTAATAAAGTTGGTTTAGACTTCATATTATATTGTGTTTTTATGTTTTATTGTATTTCTTGGTCTATCCCACATTCTAAAAGTGGGTTGAGTAGATCTCATTGTAACCCTATATAAGAAAGCTTTTACTTTCTAATCTATCCAAAACATTAGAATAACTCTTATGAATTATTTTTTGGTTTCTATATGTGCTCAATTTTCATCAGATGGTATAAGAGCTTAGTTAGAGACTCAAAGATATGGAGAGCGTGAAAACCTAGGGACTACTACCGATATAGATGGACTGCGGGATCACTAACATAACAACTTAAAGTGCTAAAAGCGTTTTGCCGAAACTAGTTTGTTAGCCGGTCTAAGAAAAAAAATTACCGCTATGGTGTTTTTTTTAGCAGATCTGAATTTTTTGAGTTGTTTGAAGCAGAGCTATAAAAACTTGAGTATTTTCCCATTGTTTGAGGGTAGATTTGTGGTTTATTGGGTTGGTTTTTAAGTAGATTGATTCATCAAAATCTGTGTTTTTGAGCTATTTGTGGGAAGATTTATCATAAATCTATGTGTTTGATCAATGATATGTGGTTGCTATAGTGATTCAAAACCAATATCCAGGTGCATTGACAGGTATTTTTTAGCATTTTAATATGTTTCAATTCATTTTAATGCATTTGTGACTTATCATTATGGCCTCATACCAACATCATCTTGGAACCCATACAGAGGTTCTTTGGAAAGAACTATAGTACATGGAAGTAACATATGTTGGCCATTTTTTAGTACAGGTACTTGGATAATATTGTCCTAGGTACCAATAAGCACCCCACAATTGCAAGTAGGGACCAGGACAAGTTTAATGAATGATACATGGAAGCAATAACGGTGCTTAAGCTGTCTATGAAAAATGTTATGCTTCCCGAGGTTTAGGCTGGGAAGATTTCAATAGAAATTTGGAAGCAAATGAAACATATGCATGAGACTTCAAACAATGGATGAAGGTGCCTCATTATAGGAGCACTTAATCAAGACCAAGGATATCTGAGAACAACCAGTTTCCCATTGAGTGCAAAATGGATGAACAAGACATGGTGGCAATCATGCTAAAAAGTTGAGCATGTGCTTATGAGAATTTTATTGAGACTCTAAACATCACCTTTACCAGTGTTGACCCAAAGTTTGATGAGATTTGCAATAAGCTCTTACAACAGGACAACAGGAAGAATTAGTTCAGTAGCATTAGTTTGAAAAAGAGTTCATAACATTCATTTGCCACCAATTTCAAAGGAAAAGGTAAATGGGCCAAGAAGAAAGGCCATGGCAACAAAGATGATCCCACAAAGAGTCGGAAGATCATCACTCGTCACTAATGTAGCAAGGAAGTCTGTGTGAAACATTTCTACAGAAAGAGGTTGGTTGGACAAAAAACTGATCAGGGATGGCCTCAACAAAAGGCTCATGTTGTAGAACATATAGAGGAGAAGGAATCAATTTTCTATGCATCCATGGCTAAGAAACCAACATATAACCATAGGTCATCTACTTGGGCGCATCTCACCATTTCACCAATAAAAAAGACTCTTTCATGGAATACACTCCTAGTGTTTAGAGATTCAATGATCTTTGGTGGTGGTGAAGAGTACATGGGGGAAAGAAAATGTTCATATTTCCAATGGAGGTAACATGCTCACTTTCATTAATGTGCATTATGTGTCAAGTATGGAGCTTAGTTTGCTATCAGTTAGTTAGATTATGAGATAGTGTCACAAGCTTGCTTTCAAATTTAGGAATCACAAATGCTATGTAATCAACAAGGAGACTTAGAATATCATTGCTAATGGTGCATATGATCATGGACTATTTCGACTAGTTGACAATGGACATGTTAGAGACCGTGTATTGGTATCCAAAAGTGCATCAAACATCAATAGTCTCTCTCATCAACGGTATGGACACCTTAGCCTCACCTACCTCTCTTAGTTGGATTGAGAGAATTTGGTAGATGGACTTCTAGACATCCAACAGAAGATTCAAGGAGTATGCAGATCTTGGAAGGAAGAGAAGCAATACAAAAAACCTTTTGACAAAGGAAAAACTTGGAGAGCAAGCAAAGTCCTTCAACCGGTTCATGCAGACACTCGTGGACCAATGAACACAACATCTATCATCGATGCCAGGTATTTTCTTCTATTTGTTGACGACTACAGTAGGAAGATGTGGGTGTACTTTTTGAAGTTAAAATTTGAAGTGTTTAATGAGTTTTAAAATTTTGAAGGATTAGTAGAAAAAAGTCTGGTTGTTCTATAACCACTCTTAGGTCTGATAATGGTGTAGAATTTTGCTTCAAAGACTTCAAATGTTTGTGTGCTAAACATGGGATCCAAAGACAATACACTACACATTACACTCCACAATAGGATGGAGTGGTTGAGAGATGAAACCACATAGTCACAGAGATGGCATGATGTATGATGAAGAACAAGTATGTTTCCAACAAGTTTTGGGTTCAGGCAATATTCACAACAATATATTTGTTGAACATAACTTTAACAATGGAAGTGAAGCAAAAGACCTCTGGGAAGCATGGTTTGCGAGGAAGACTAGTCAATAATCTTAAGGTGTTTGGTTGTATTGCATACCTGGATTCTAGATGAAAAGAGAACCACAGCTAGAACCTAAGAGAAAGAAATTGATGCTTTTCAAAGTATAGGTACATTCATAAAGTCTACAAGTTGATTGATGTGGAAACCAATTAGGTTATCTTTAGTAGAAATGTCGTGGTTGATGAGAAAGTTGGATTGTTCCATTCTTCTTCTTCTTCGGAGTTAAAAATTACCATGGAGCCACCCATCATAGCTCGAGATTCAGGGGTTCATCTTTAGCTAGCTCCACCTAAAAGGGAGGAATATTTTGAACATTCTGACAAATCTTTCAAACCCAGTCCAATAATTTATGATCCTCGTAGCCCGAATCAACATTTGGGTGACACAGGTACAAGCAACCCAAGTTCCAGTTCTGACACTGACTTGGATGAGGAGGTTTCCAAAAAGAGACCCAAGTGGTGGCATGACACCATTGGAGATCTTCAAGCAACATAAATGATCTTGGGACGAGCATCAAGAGAAAAGAGCAAACCAAAACCCAATAGAGTCAACTTTTCTCTTATGTCCAATGTTCAAAAAGTGTTTAAGCCACATATGTTCGATGAAGCTAAAGGGAGATATGAATTGGAGAAAGCCATGTTTGTTGAACATAAAATTTTGATGAAAAATCAAACTTGGGATCTCGCAACACTTCCACCATGGAAGAAATCCATTGGCTGCAAATGGGTCTACAAGGTAGATGGCACAATTGACAAATACAAGGCACGATTGATAGCTAAAGGGTTCTCTCAACAAGAGGGCAATGATTATGATGAGACCTTTGCTCCTATAGCAAAGATGAGAACCATCCACTAGTTCTAGCCATGCTAGCACAATGTGGATCGAATGTTGATCAGATGGACATGAAGAGAGCCTTTCTCAATAGAGATTTGGAAGAAGAGGTCTACATGTAACAACCACATGGATTTGAGGTTTTAGGGAAAGAGCACTTTGTTTGTAGAATAAAGATGACTCTATATGGCCTGAAGCAAGCACTCAGGGCATGGTACATCAAGATTGACAGGTACTTGGTGTTAAAATATTAACCAAGAAAATGATTGGAGAGAAATGCATGTAAAGGTTTGCGCGCATGCATGCAAAAGTGAGTTTTGCATGCAACTGTTTTAGGTTTTTGGTAAACCTAAACCCTCAGTGAGATGTTATAAGGAAGATAGGAGGTGATTGTCTGAGTTAGTGAGACCATTGATCTAAGATAGATCAAGAGAGAGGAGGACAACTTCACATGTGAAGTAGGACACATTCTTTAAGAAGGGAGAAGCTCGTACCACATCCGGTATAGCAGTTGAGTGTCTGTAACTTGCAGAGTATCTTCGTCTCAGAGATTCAAGAAGATTAGTAACGATCAGAGCTCAAATCTGCTGAGATCTAATTCAGTACGAGCTTTTCAGTGTTGGAGGAAGGGCGCACTTGTGCATGTAGAGAGGAGGATGTTTTCAGTCACAGGGCAGTCTTCAGAGCGAGCATAGCAGAGATGAGGATAGAGACAGATAGATCAGGAAGAGGCGGATACAAGGACACTCAGATCCAGTTTTCCAATTAGGGCTCATCTCTTCCGTGCATGCATCAGCTGGATGCATGCAAATCTTGAGTTTTCCTAAAAATATTACCGAGGTAACCCTGTATTGTACTTGTCTCTTTTCCTATATGCTATGGGATCAAGAAAGAAGATAGCCCCATAGTTTGTTGGTTTCTCCCGAAAGGGTTCTAGGGTACATTTGTTGTTTATGTATGATTGTTGGTAAATGCAGATCTAGTTGTTTGAGTTCATATTAATGTTGTATTGATATCGAGACTCGTACTGCTTGAGCTCTCAGGGCGATCCAAAGGGAGTAATGATCTCTGGATCAAAATATTTACATGGTATCAGAGCCCTGGTAACAGTCAGGAAGTGCTTTCATACACGGATCTACAGCTGCAGCGTCAGATCTACATCATGGGGGAAGAGAAAATTGTTTGCACCTCTTGCTCCGCTACAGATATTGATGCGTGTACTACAGACGGGATTGACAAGGAGATGGCTCTTAACTCCTGTCAATCGTTGATGGCCTCCACGTCTAGTGTATGGTACATAGACAATGGAGCTTCGAGTCATATGACAGGTGTTCGCGGATATTTTTCTGACCTAATAGAGGATGGGATAGATCTTGATATTGTCTTGGGAGACAACTCTATGGTCAAGGCTATAGGATGAGGAACTGGGTCCTTCCATAAAGACTCTGGAGAACATATGAGAGTTCGTGATGTCCTATATATTCCAAGTCTTAAGAAAAATTTGATCTTCGTTTCTACTATTGAAGATCGTGGACTATGGGTGATGTTCAGAGATGGAAATGTGCTAGCTCATCCAAAAGGATCCAAGGTTTCCTCAGCTGAGAGGATCGGAGTCCATTGTGGGAAGCTATATGAACTGAGCTTCCAACTTCATCATGCCCTAAGTCATAGCAGTCAGGATGATGACTGTGATCCCTGTGAGATTTGGCACAAAAGGATGGCTCATCTGCACCATCCAGCTCTAAATATTTTGAGGGAGATTGTGACAGGAGTGCCTAAGTTTAGCACTGAGCACACAGATGTGTGTAAGGGATGTGCTCTCAGGAAGTATGTCAAAACTGCATTTCCCAAGAGCGACACTAGAGCTACAGGAGCCCTTGATTTGATTCATTCTAACCTTTGTGGTCTGATGTCCACCACATCACTGAAAGGATACAAGTACTATGTGTCTTTCATTGATGACTATTCCAGGAAAACCTGGATCTACTTCCTGAAGAGCAAAGAGTCCAAGGAAGTTTTGCAGAAGTTTCAGGAATTCAAGGCCCTTGTGGAAAAACAAACAGAGAGGAAGATTAAGATCTTCAGGTCAGATAATGGGGGAGAGTACACCTCTGCTAAGTTCAATAAGTTATGCACTCAGGTAGGCATCAAGAGGAAGGTGACTGTTCCTTATACACCTCAACATAATGGGGTGGCTGAGAGGAAGAACAGGGCCATTATTGGAGCTGCGAGATCCATGTTGCATAATCAAGGATTGCCATTTTTTCTTTGGGCTGAAGCATGCAACGCTGCAGCCTACATTCAGAACGGGATCCCCCACAAGGCTTTGGGGGACAGGACTCCTGAGGAGGATTTTTCTGGGAAGAAACCTGAAGTTGGGCACTTCAGTATTTTTGGATGCCTCACCTACTCGCATGTTCCTTCGAAAAAAAGGACAAAGCTGGAACCCACTGAAGAAAGAGGAATTATGGTTGGGTATGATGAGACTTCAAAGGCCTATCGCATTTACATCCCTGCTCTCAAGAAGACTGTTGTGAGGCGGGATGTGAAGTTCGAGGAGGATTGGGCCTTTCGGAAGTCATGTGAGTCAGAGAAGGGAAAACAACAAGTTGCTACATCCCCACTTGACACACGACAAGTACTGCTCAGCAGTCAACAGGGCCCCAAGCATCTAGAGTGACAGATGCACTACATATGATTTCTACAGGTACAGGAGCAGGGACTGGCACAGGATCTCAGGTTGGTGATCAACTGACATCAGGATCCCAGATTACAGGTTCTCGAGCTACAGGATCCACAACTACTAGCACCTCTATTGCAGGTACTCACTCACATACAGGATATTGGGACGAGGATGATGAGTTCTCATATCAAGATATCACTTTAGGGAAGAGAAATCCCAAGTGGCTTCAGGACACCTTGAAGGACGCTTAGGAAGTAGGAACTCCCAAGAAAGATGTGAGAGAAAGAAAGGCTCCACATAGATTCTGCATTTACTTAGCCTTAGTAAGAAGCATCAGTGAATCAGAACCTTCCTCATACAAACAAGCAGCAGGAAAGAAGGCTTGGAGAGATGCCATGTTGGAAGAATATGCTTCCATCATGAAGAATGATGTCTGGGAAGTGGTGCCCAAACCAGAAGGAAAATATGTAGTCACCTCCAGATGGCTCTATAAGATTAAGTATGCTGCAGATGGCAGCATTGAGAAATACAAAGCTAGGTTTGTGGCTAGAGGGTTCTCACAGATAGAGGGAGTTGACTATGAGGAGACGTTTGCCCCTGTGGCCAAGTATTCTTCCATCAGGACTGTGATTTCAGTTGTAGCAGAGATGGGATGGAAGATCCATCAAATGGATGTCAAGACGGCATTTCTCAATGGACTCATCGAGGAGGAAGTCTACATTGAGAAACCTGAGGGATTTGAGGTACGAGAGCAAGAGTCTCATGTATGCAGACAGAAGAAAGCCCTGTATAGTTTGAAACAAGCACCTAGAGCTTGGTACTCTAGGATAGATACCTATTTGCAGCAACTAAGGTTTCAGAGGAGTGAAGCAGACCCAAATCTCTACTTCATTGTGGTAAGAGGGGATCCTCTTATTCTTGTGCTTTATGTAGATGACCTGTTTATTACAAGAGCAGAGAAACTCATCAATGATTGCAAGAAGGATCTTGCATCTGCGTTTGAGATGAAAGATATCGGGCTGATGCATTACTTCCTAGGGATGGAAGTCTGGCAGGAGGATGGGCATATCTTTCTCAGTCAGGGAAAGTATGCAATGGGCATTCTGAAGATATTTCAGATGCAGGATTGCAAGCCTATGACTACCCCTATGACGACCAACTGGAAGAAGCAAGTGGCTTCTGAGAGTAAGTTGGTCGATTCCACTAAGTATAGATAACTCATCGATTCCTTGATGTACTTGGTCAACACTAGACCAGATTTGAGCTTTGCAGTCAACACCTTGAGTCAATACATAGTTGAACCCAGAGATGTGCACTAGGTAGTAGCAAAGCATGTTTTGAGATACATCAGTGGAACTGCAGAGTATGGACTGAATTATGTGAGGCAGGGAGAAGTCCAGCTTGTGGGGTTCATAGATTCAGATTGGGCAGGGAATGCAAGTGATAGAAAAATGTCATGTCCCAAATTTGTCATTGGGTCACAATGGCCTAATCACATTGGCCCTATTCATTAGAGTTTTTCAAATTGATGCTAAAGGTCAAATAATTGCCAAGGAGGAAAATTATTAGTTTCCTAGGTTTGGGGTGGAAGCTTTGGGATTTGGAATAATGGGGATAATAAATGATGTTTGAACATTAGAATGGCATAAATATTTAATAAAGGAGCTAAATAAATATATACAAGTGAAATTCAAAGTGGCATTTCATCATGAAGACACATGGAGGAAGTAGGACCCATATATGGCTAGATTTCCCCACTACACTTGGCATCATTCTCTCACCAATTCGAATTCAAAGTAAATGGTAACATACTTGGGGGAGTCCAAAAGGTATTATTCATTGCATGACTCATCCAAGGTCGAAATATAGAGAAAGAGTAACTCCCATGGAAGAGGAAGAGGCAATTTGGAGCTAGTGAGACACTTGGGCTAGATTCCCTAGCTCTACGACAACAATGATGAAGATGCTATGACACCTATGACACAAATCAGACCTGAAGGCTGACATATGACATATATTACACATCAGGGCTAAAAATAGACTCCAAGAGGGCGCTCAACGGTGTTAGGGCAGCTAAGATGCTTCCACGTGTGATTTGGTGGAAGTGGGAGACTAGGAATTGTTGTACAAGTGGCGTTCTTTGGAATCTCTTCCCAACTTGAGTTGGCATGAGTCTCTTGGAAGGAATTCGACCCATGGAGGACATTAGAAGTTTATAAATGTCAATAACAAATAATGAAACCAGATTTTGATCATTTTTAGAATTTGCAATTGCATTTGTGAAGAGGGAGAGCTAGTGGATGACTAGTTTCTTGCCTTAGCCAATTTCGAGGGTGAAAGATTCCCATCCAAGTTGGTAATTGGAAAAGCCATTCAGACCTTTCATTTGGAGCTTTAATGGAGTCTTTAATTGCAGGTGTAAGCTACAGGGTAGCTCATGGTTTCTTCTATTGCATCTTACTCCTTCAACCATTTCCAGTTTTGATGGCATATTCTTGATCCTTGAGGGAGGGCGTTTTTGGTGAGCTATTGTACTCTTTGGGGGAGATTCTAATGCCCCATTTCTATTATAATATGAATTAAATACTTTTTTCTTCATCTCCAAAAAGTTTCAGGTCTAAATTCCAAGTAAAAATGTATAAATCTCAATTTTAATGAAAGAACCGTGCCATTTCCCCACTACATTGTTGTGAATCAACGTAATGCTGATGATTTTGAATGAATGGATGATTCTCTGATGAATTTTTTATTAATGGACTGCCATGGATGTATTTTAAAAGTTTCACATAATTTACTTGAGCATTTGAAGTATTTTTACTCAGTTTAATTGCATTGGGAGAAGAAATAGTGCCATTTCCCCAAGGGTCGAATTGGTGATTTTTGCAGTTGAATGGGAGAGGGTTGGAATATATATAATAATCAATTAATGGTGCACATGAGACCTTAATAACATCCTTAATACATTACCTACCTCTTTTCATAAATTTGAGTGGGTTTGAAGGCATTTGGGAAGCCATTTTCAGTACTTACCCCAGGGGGATTTGAACCCCAAATTACTAGTAAAATTGCATACTTGGTCCAGAATCTTAAGAGAGTTTGTAGAGGTATTTTGGTGGCCATATGTCATCCCTGAACATCATATTCAAGTCCTAATATCATTCATACACCTTCCTTGAATATTTGAAGGCATTTGGAGTCAATTTGAGACCTAGAGACCAATACTAGTCAAAGGGAAATCACTAGTAAAGTTACCTACATTGACCAGAATTGAAAGAGGATTTGCAGAGGTATTTTAAAGGTCCAAAGGCATCCCTGAAACACATATTTATGTTCTAATATAATTCATATACCTTCTCAGAAGATTTGGGATCATTTGGGGAAAATTTGGGACCTAGAGATCAAAACTAGTCAAAGGTCTAACTAGGGAAAAAAGTGAAAAATTGTCATTTTCATAAAATTCCTAACAAGGGACATTACAGTGGTATCAGAGCATGATCTTGGAACCTGATGTGGTCTAATATTCATGAGGACAAGAATTCAGGTACCACCATTAGATATTGAAACCAAAAGTGCTTTTGTTGAAGAGGAAAAAAAAAAGTAGGAGAAGAAGAGCAAATTTTTTTAGGAAACTATGACTAGGGATGAAAAGGGAACCTCATATGATGGTGAGGAGCATATAAAAATTATGAAAACAATATTTGAAGATATGACCAATCAACTTAAGGAAGGATTCGAATTGTTTTCTATCGAACTTGTGGAAAAAATTATTGATTTTAAGAAAACCAAGGGGCAAAATGCATCAGCTTGCTTGAAGGAGCAAAAGGAAGAGACATCACAAGATCATGAAGAAGATTCTATTGAAAATATGGAAGATCATTTCGAGACACCTTCTAGCTTAGACATGAACCAAAGAGCATCTACTGATGGATGCTTCAACTATGAAGGAGTACCTACTGATGGGTGCTCACACCTCTATGTTGGTGACATAGAGATCACTTTTGAAAGTGTTGCTGCAAGCCCAAGTTCCATTAAGCATGATAATGAAGACCTTGTAGCAGTGGAAGAAGAACCAAGATCAACTTCCCCATCACCACTTGAGCTTCATGAAGTTGGTCCAAGAAAAAATGAAGAAGATGAGGAAGTTCATTTGCAAGAGCCTCATTTTCTTGAAGGGTTCTTAAAGATGAATGAAAAGAAGATCCAAGATTCCCTCAGCATTCTCCATGACACTCAAGCATTGGTGTCAAATTATTGTTGGAGAGCTACTTCATTGGAGGAAACATCCTTCCTTGAAGACATGGAGAAGATTCAAAGAGCAATGTGCCACATCAAAGGTAATTTCATGTCTTCGCTTTTTGATAGAAACCATTTGTTTGAGCTTAATGAATTGTTACATGATGCATACTTGAAGAATAATGAGGATAATCATAAGCTCACAATTCAAAATGAGCCTTGTTTTTCCTCCTATGTTTCAGATTGTCAAATGGTAGATTGTTTGGAGGATTCTCATGACATGGTGGATCATGAGAAATGTGGAAATTTGAATGTTCTTGATGTGTTTGAAGATGAACTTGAAGAGATCCAAACACTTGATATGGTGGAAGAGGAACTTGAATTGTCTCTTGATGAAGGTTATGCAATTTTTAAAGAAGAGCATGATTCCTCTACATTGGAACCAAACAATGACAAAGAGTTCCTACTTTTGAAGGAGCTGCATGATACTACCCCTATGGATCCTTCCCATGATGAAACTTCTGCACTTTTTTATCATTTGGGTGATTTAGTTCATTCTCCAATATCCTACAATTCCATGTTTTGCAACATTAGTCTCAATGAAGTATGGGTGAAAGGGTTCTTTTTGATGGTGCCACATGAGGAGTATGGAACTCCTAGATTTAACTTTTATGATGACATGGTTGGAGCACATTCTTATTCACATTTGCAGCAGCATAATTTGTCACTTTATGATGATTCACATCTACATGGATGCACCTATGATATGCATTTGAGTCACTTGAAGACTCATGGTTTTTCTTGCTCAACACTTGATTCATTTGATGTTGGAGGAACTTCATCCAACACTTGGGTGAATTGATTTATGATTGGAGAACATTTTTGTTGCAAGACACATACTTTGTTATATCTTTATGAATCTCACATTCAGGGATGTATGGGTGAGACTTCTTTGAGTCATTTGAAGTCTCCTTGTTTTTTCTGCTCATTATTTGGTTCAGATTTTAGTGGAGATTCTTCATTCACTTCTTGGATGAAAGAATACATGGTTGAATATTTTGATGCATATCACATCCTTTTGGAGCAGCATTATAGGACATGGGATCCTCACCTATGTCATTGGAGCAGATTTGATTGGTCACTTGAAGCTTGTATGCACTTGGAAAATGGTGGTCTACTTGCTTGGAGGTATGAGCACTTTCATGACTCTTTGATGAAGCATATCCTTGATGTACATTTTCATTATGTTGTTATGTACTTTGATGATATATATTTGGTACTCATGATGTTTGGAAGGATGCATACAAGAAAATGGGATCCATGAATCCTCTTAACTAATGGTGTGGGTTGGAGAGCACTCTTAATTATTGGGGTGCAATACAAGCAATGGGACCCTGGAATAATTTTTATCTCATTGGTTTCAAAATTTTTGGGGAAACAAGCAGTATGGGAAATGGATTTCCCCACTTAATAAAGTGATTTTTATCAGAGTAGTGTAGCAGCAAGCATGGTGGTTCCTCTCTAAAATATTCATGGAAACTCAAAGACTCAAGGTTGGGCAATTCAATGGCAACTTCAAAGAATTATACAGAAAGCAGGTTCTTCAACACCCATGTTTAAAATTGCTTGAGGAAAAGCAATATTGGGAAGGGAGCATTTGTCATGTCCCAAATTTGGCATTGGGTCACAATGGCCTAATCACATTGGCCTTATTCATTAGAGTTTGTCAAATTGATGCTAAAGGTCAAATAATTGCCAAGGAGGAAAATTACTAGTTTCCTAGGTTTGGGGTGGAAGCTTTGGGATTTGGAATAATGGGGATAATAAATGATGTTTGAACATTAGAATGAAATAAATATTTAATAAAGGAGCTAAATAAATATATACAAGTGAAAATCAAAGTGGCATTTCATCATGAAGACACATGAAGGAAGTGGGACCCACATATGGCTAGATTTTCCCACTACAATTGGCATCATTCTCTCACCAATTCGAATTCAAGGTGAATGGTAACATACTTGGGGGAGTCCAAAAGGTATTATTTATTGCATGACTCATCCAAGGTCGAAATATAGAGAAAGAGTAACTCCCATGGAAGAGGAAGAGGCAATTTGGAGCTAGTGAGACACTTGGGCTAGATTCCCTAGCTCTATGACAACAATGATGAAGATGCTATGACACCTATGACACAAATCAGACCTGAAGGCTGACATATGACATATATGACATGTCAGAGCTAAAAATAGACTCCAAGAGGGCGCTCAAGGGTGTTAGGGCAGCTAAGATGCTTCCACATGTGATTTGGTGGAAGTGGGAGACTAGGAATTGTTGTACAAGTGGCGTTCTTTGGAATCTCTTCCCAACTTGAGTTGGCATGAGTCTCTTGGAAGGAATTCGACCCATGGAGGACATTAGAAGTTTATAAATGTCAATAACAAAGAATGAAACCAGATTTTGATCATTTTTAGAATTTGCAATTGCATTTGTGAAGAGGGAGAGCTAGTGGATGACTAGTTTCTTGCCTTAGCCAATTTCGAGGGTGAAAGATTCCCATCCAAGTTGGTAATTGGAAAGGCCATTCAGACCTTTCATTTGGAGATTTAATGGAGTATTTAATTGCAGGTGTAAGCTACAAGGCAGCTCATGGTTTTTTCTATTGCAGCTCACTCCTTCAACCATTTCCAGTTTTGATGGCATATTCTTGATCCTTGAGGGAGGGCGTTTTTGGTGAGCTATTGTACTCTTTGGGGGAGCTTCTAATGCCCCATTTCTATTTTAATATGAATTAAATACTCTGTTCTTCATCTCCAAAAAGTGTCAGGTCAAAATTCCAAGTAGAAATGTATAAATCTCAATTTTAATGAAAGAACAGTGTCATTTCCCCACTACCTTGTTGTGAATCAACGTAATGCTGATGATTTCGAATGAATGGATGATTTTCTGATGCATTTTTTTATTAATGGACTGCCATGGATGTATTTTACAAGTTTCATGTACTATACTTGAGCATTTGAAGTATTTTTACTCAGTTTAATTGCATTGGGAGAAGAAATAGTGTCATTTCCCCAAGGGTCGAATTGGTGATTTTTGCAGTTGAATGGGAGAGGGTTGGAATAGATATATAATCAATTAATGGTGCACATGAGACCTTAATAACATCCTTAATACATTACCTACCTCTTTTCATAAATTTGAGTGGGTTTGGAGGCATTTGGGAAGCCATTTTCAATACTTACCCCAGGGGGATTTGAACCCCAAATTACTAGTAAAATTGCATACTTGGTCCAGAATCTTAAGAGAGTTTGCAGAGGTATTTTGGTGGAAATATGTCATCCCTGAACATCATATTCAAGTCCTAATATCATTCATACACCTTCCTTGAATATTTGAAGGCATTTGGAGTCAATTTGAGACCTAGAGACCAATACTAGTCAAAGGGAAATCACTAGTAAAGTTACCTACATTGACCAGAATTTAAAGAGGATTTGCAGAGGTATTTTAAACGTCCAAAGGCATCCCTGAAACACATATTTATGTTCTAATATAATTCATATACCTTCTCAAAATATTTGGGATCATTTGGGGCAAATTTGGGACCTAGAGATCAAAACTAGTCAAAGGTCTAACTAGGGAAAAAAGTGAAAAATTGTCATTTTGATAAAATTCCTAACAAGGGACATTACAGAAAATCACCTCCAGGTGTTGCTTCAGCTTAGCTTCAATAGTTGTCTTGATTCAGCAGGAAGTAGAAGTCCGTTGCATTGAGCTCTGCTGAGGCAGAATATATTGCGGCTAGCTTAGCTAGTTGTGAAGCAATCTGACTTCACAAGATGTTGGTGAGTCTATTTGATCAGCAGTTGGAGCCTATGGTGATTCACTGTGACAATCAGAGTTGTATCAAGCTCTATGAGAATCCAGTGTTTAATGATCGATCCAAACACATTGAGATCATATATCACTTTATTCGTGATCATGTTCAGAAGGGAGCAGTTGAGCTACAGTATATTTCTACAGATGAGCATGTTGCAGATATTCTGACGAAGTCTTTGATGAAGACCAAGTTTGAATACTTCAGGGAGAAGATGGGAGTGGTACAGAATCCTTTCCTGGTTAAGAGGGAGTGTTAAAATATTAACCAAGAAAATTATTGGAGAGAAATGCATGCAAAAGTGAGTTTTGCATGCAATTGTTTAAGGTTTTTGGTAAACCTAACCTCCTAGTGAGATGTTATAAGGAAGACAGGAGGTGACTGTCTTAGTTAATGAGACCATTGATCTGAGATAGATCAAGAGAGAGAAGGACGACTTCACATGTGAAGGAGGACGCATTCTTCAAGGAGTGAGAAGCTCGTACCACATCCAGTAGAGCAGTTGAGTGTCTGTAACTTGCAGAGTATCTTCGTCTCAGAGATTCAGGAAGATCAGTGACGATCAAAGCTCAGATCTGCTGAGATTTGATTCAGTACGAGTCTTTCAGTGTTGGAGGAAGGGTGCACTTGTGCATGCAGAGAGGACGTTTTCAGTCACAAGGAGATCTTCAAAGCGAGCAGAGCAGAGCTGAGGATAGAGACAGATAGATCAGGCATAGGCGGATACAGGGACACTCAGATCCAGTTTTCCAGTTAGGGCTCATCTCTTCTATGTATGCATCAGCTGGATGCATGCAAATATTGAGTTTGCCTGAAAAGATTACTGAGGTAACCCTATATTGTACTTGTCTCTTTTCCTATATGCTTTGGGCTTGAGAAAGAAGATAGCCCCATAGTTTGATGGTTTCTCCCGAAAGGGTTCCAGGTTACATTTGTTGTTTATGTATGATTGCATCTATATTGTTCAGTTGGTAAATGCAGATCTAGTTGTTTGAGTTCATATTAATGTTGTATTGATATCAAGACTCATACCGTTTGAGATCTCAGGGCAATCCAGAGGGAGTAGTGATCTCTGGATCAAAATATTTACACTTAGTTAAGTAGGGGTTGCAACGGAATACTTCAAATGACAACCTATACATCAAAAGTAGTGGTAATGATATCAACTTACTAGTCATTTATGTAGATCATTTTCTCCAAAGGTAATTTTCTCTATCCTTATGTAGTGACAATCACTGGCCCTTTGCACTTCTCTATCTACCATATTTCCAATTTTCATTGGATCAATACTTACATATTTTTGCAATAATGGAGTTAATGGTATTTCACCTCATTTTCAATAACATAGGTCCCTTTTGAGAAATGAAGATATATATATATATATATCTACATATATATACATATCTACATATATATATATATATATATATATATATATATATGTACATGTATATATATGTGTGTACATATATATATGGCAGGATTGGCGGGATGACTCTTTGTTTTCTCAGGGCTCACATCATCTTCATTGGTCTTGATTTTCTTGGCTCTTTACTTTCTTTTGTAGTTTTTTGATGTTGCTGGTTTGTTTTCCTTTATGAGCTGTTATACTTATGTTCGCTGTTAGTTTCTATGTGCAGATATCACATAGGGGCTGTTTCCAACTCCTTGTTGGACTTTTTGTAAACTCTTATGTGCGACTATTAAGTATGGGATTATCTGTTTATGTTTTGTTACTTAGCATACTGGACATATATCTTTTTTGGTTTTGGCAGCACTAGCTGTTGGTTACTTTTGAGAACTTTGATATTTTGATGTGACACTTGGTTGGCATCTGGGGGCCGTTGAACCTGTTTCTCCTACGGGAGGGGTTCATGTTTTTATGTATGAACATTTGAAACATTTTATGGGTTTCTTTGTGGTTGTTGGCACTATGGCCAAATGTTTTCACATGACACATACACTGCACGGCAGTGATGAGATGTATGGTTTGTTCTGACAGTTGGCAACATTTACTATTTCGTATATTAATAGTAAGTTATATTTTTCAGTGAAAAAAATATATAGATGTACATGTATATATATATACACACACACATATATATATGTACATATATATATACATGTACATGTATATATATGTGTGTACATATATATATATACATGTACACATATATATATATATATATGTACACACACACATATATATACATGTACATGTATATATATATATATATGTACACACGCATATATATATATATACATGTACATGTATATATACATGTACACACACACACATGTACATATAATGTACATATACACACACACATATATATATATGTACATGTACATTATATGTACATGTGTGTGTGTGTACATGTATATATACATGTACATGTATATATATATATATGCGTGTGTACATATATATATATATATACATGTACATGTATATATATATATACATGTACACACACACATATATATATATGTACATGTACATATATATATATGTGTGTGTGTACATGTATATATATATATACATGTACATGTATATATATATATATGTACATGTACACACACACATATATATATATGTACATGTACATTATATGTACATGTACATCTATACATGTATATGTATATGTACATGTATATATGTACATGTACATGTATATATACATGTACATGTATATATACATGTGTGTACATGTATATATACATGTACACACATGTATATATACATGTACATGTATATATATATACACACACACACATATATATATATATACATGTATTATATATATGTATATATACATGTATATATATATCTATACATATATATGTATAGATATATATATACATGTATATATACATATATATAATACATGTATATATATATATACATGTACATGTACATGTATGTATATGTATATGTATATACATGTATATACATATATATACATGTACATGTACATATATGTACATGTACATACATGTACATGTACATATATGTATACATGTACATGTACATATATGTATGTATATGTATATGTACATATATGTATATATGTATATGTACATGTACATATATGTATACATACATGTACATACATATATATACATGTACATATATATACATATATATACATGTATATATACATGTATATAATACATGTATATATATATATATACATGTGTAGGCCGACCTCAAGATCTCGACGGCCATGGCTCCTTCCATGGCTGCCAACCTTTTTCCCCTCGTTCCTGGTCTTAGCGATTCTGCCTATTCGCGTGTTGTGGTAGCATGGCGGCTGGTAGTTTGGCTGGGCTCCTGCGGGCCTCGAGCGGCGGCACTGTCTGCAGCAGGTTTCACTCTCGCCAGGGCCTCTTCACCTACGCACGACTCCAAAGCGGCCAATCGGAACGGCCGGACACCATTGCCTCCGAGGATCTGCAGCCATCACGAGCCGTATGAATTTCCGGCAGCCCCAGCCCCAGGTGCGGGAGTCTGTCACCTACGGCGTTCCTTGTTTTGACTGGGCAGTCTCGGGAGCTTTGCGGGTTTCGATATCGAGACCAACTAGCAGCCGCCGCCGTTGCCAAACTTTCAAAGATACAGGTGCAGCAACGACGGCCTCCATGGAGTGGACAGGCTTCTTGTTCTGTGCAGCTCCTGTCAAAATGCCCTTCATGCGCAGTATCTGGCGTTGGCACTTCTAAGTCTACGCTCATTTCTTGAAGGGCGGTCAAGAACTGCAGTGGATCAACGGTGCACCATTGGCAGCGATGGAGAGGTCTCGTCTGCGACGGCGTGGGCTCGCTTGCGGTGCTCCTGGTTGTGACGGCCTGGTGGCGGTTAGGTCGGCCATATTCGGGCAGCTTTGGGTACAGGCCCTCGCTGGGGTTTGTTTATGGTGGGCGCTCTTTGCTTCTTGGAACTATGGGAAGGATCAAAGACGGTGGAGGCAGAGGGTCGACTTTCTTAGGGTTTCTTTCAATGGTTTTTTTTTTTTTTTTCTGGTTTTTGTGGTGGCCCTATTCTAGGGTGTATTTGATCTTGGGGTGATTAGGGATTCTCGGCATTTGATTGGGCGGTCTGTTCCAGGATCGAAGCAGGGTCTGTCTCCTGCTTCCTCACTGGGGTTGTATATGGGTGGTCTTCGGAGTCTGCTGCTATGTCCACAAACAAGGATCTCCTGCTTCCTTTGATGAGGGTTTCGGCATTGGCAGATCTTCTTTTTCTGTTGTAGGCTTGCTGCAAATCCAAACCGGTGGCCCTATTTTGTTCAAGATTCCTTCTTCTTGTGGTAACATCTTCTCTGGGTAGCTCTTTATAAGATGTTGTTTCTGCTTATATGGGACAGAAATTTGTGAAAATGTAGGGATCCTTGTTGATTCTACTACATGTGCAGAATGTAATTTTAATCATCTTTTTGAAATAAAATTACGGACTTTTTCCAAGGAAAAAATATATATACATGTGTATATATATATATGTACATGTACATACATGTACATACATGTACATGTACATGTATGTACATGTACATACATGTATGTATGTACATGTACATACATGTACATGTACATCTATGTACATCTATGTACATGTACATAGATGTACATAGATGTACATGTACATGTACATGTACATGTACATATATACATGTATGTGTACATGTATATACATGTATATACATGTACATGTATATACATGTATATACATGTACATGTACATATATGTACATGTACATATATGTGTACATACATGTATACATATATGTACACATATATGTATACATGTACATATATGTATACATGTACATATATGTATACATATATGTACATGTACATATATGTGTACATATATGTATACATGTATGTACACATATATGTACATGTACATATATGTATACATGTATGTACACATATATGTACATGTACATATATATACATACATACATATATGTACATGTACATATATATACATGCACATATATATATACATATGTACATGTATGTACATGTACATACATGTATATGTACATATACATATATACATGTATGTACATGTACATGTGCATGTATATATATGTACATGTACATGTATATATACATATATATACATGTATATATATATCTATATACATGCACATGTACATGTACATGTACATGTATATACATGTATATATATACTAGATATTAGTTTTGTACTTCTCTATCTACTATATTTCCAATTTCATTGGATCAATACTTACATATTTATATTGCTTCTAGCTAGATATTAGTTTTCCACTCTCTAATATAAAGTTTAATATTTGTCACAGATTGTTTGATATACATCATAAGACATTCCCAAATTTTCATGACAAACTTAAAAAATGATTTATTAGAAATAGTGGTGCTTTATGAATTTTATAAAATCTTTTTTAGTCCACTAAAATAATCATAATTTTTCATTATTGATATTGGTGGTGTTGTCAAGCTAACATGAGGAATGTGAATAGTATTGAGCCAACCAACAAAGCCAATACATTTCTCTAATCACAAGAGTCCCAAAATTCATTGTATTTTCAAGTTGTTTAAATTACCACCTTAACTTCATATCTTGGTAGTGTTTCAATTGACACTATAATTGTTCTAAATCTCAAAGCTGTGTTGAATTTTCCATGTGACATTGCATTGCCTCCATTGTGTTTCTAAAATGGGAACTCCACACCCTTTTATTGCAAAACCATTTCACAACTTGACTTCATAATTTACCTTTGTGCATTACAAAAAAAGAGAGACAATTGATATATATTCCCTCGATTCACTAAAATGGAATGATGTCCTACATCAATGTTAATGTTTTTGGTTCATTAAGTCAACTCGATGGATCACACTTGCACTTTACCTCAATGTTTTAAAGTGATATGATCATTGATTTAGCTTCATGGATTTTGCTTGCACTTCATCTAGTTATTTTGGATTTGATATGTCAACCTAAGTTTAGCTTGTTTTCATTGAATTAACACTAAGTTTTGTAGTAAAACTTCATATTTTATTGTTCCGAACTACACTAGCTAAGTCAGCTCTAGAATTTTTACTTAACTTCATCTTTGGATAGCTTTATGGTTCTTGAGTTTGTAATTAAATTTCACTTTGTATGAGATAAAATGAGACTTGTCTTCAATTACTAGCTTCCTTGCCCCCAAAACTCTAGAAATCACACCTTACGCCACTGAGTTAGTTATTGATATGCCTTTGCCTCTATGACTTGTGTCTCCAAATTTGGCTCTCTTCTATGGAAAGATCCCATAGGTATTATGGATGTTGATCACACTCCAAAAGATTAAATGTTTTGAAGTTGAACCTCCCATGTGATGAGGTAATATGTGTCTCATAATTTAATCTTGTTTAGCATAGAATTATTGCTTTATGGCAATTTTTTTTAAATTTCTTTTGATGCTTAACAAAACTTTTTACTATTTACAATCAAATTATAGCAACCAATTATAAGGAATGTGTGCCTATATATGAATTGTGGGCAAACAAATGTGCAAAGAATGTGCCAATCAATGCATAGTTGACAAACAAACAAATAGGAAACATGCACACAACTAAATTATATATGTGTACATAATATCAAGAAACTATAAACATTTGAAATATGCACATTCAACTAAATCATAAAACAAGTGAAACATCAGCTATATACCTATTATTTAATAATAGGAAACTATAAACATTTGAAATATGCATATAAGCATCTCCAACCAACATGCACATTAACATAATCATTACTGTGTTTAAGCTTTTACTAAACAAATCAATGGTATGTTTATGCATGTCCATTAGTATGCTTTTACATAATTCACATAGTATGTTTATGCATGTCCATTCGTATGCTTTTACATAATTCACATTAAACAAACTCCTAGTGCTTATTTATATGTTAGTTAATCCTATTCGTTAAATAATATGAAACAGAATAATCTTTTATGTCCTGTAAAATTCTTTCCTCGATTAATATAATGGAGTGATAAATTAAAATTTTGATTATATACCCCATGACTATATTTTCAACTTGCTCTAACCTGTAATGTATTTTAGTTGGTTGTCCAGTAACTGGAGTAATATACCCCATGACTATATCACTCTCTCATTTATAAATTGGTTGAGTTTTTTTTTCTTCCATTGTTGTGGAACAATTAGAATATTATTACTTTTTAAGAGCTATTTTATTGTATTGTTTGAGTGCATCCAAGTATGTTCCCTATGTTGGCTTTGATTGAGCAGTTAATATCCTTTGATGTTGAAGTCAGCGTGTGATGTCCTTTTGCTCCTCTAGGTTGTTTTCTAGCACTTATAAAATTGAAGCATAAATTATTAGACTATCCTTTGTTAAAGTTAGTTATAAATGTGATAATACCTTAAAAAATTATACAAGCTTGTCGACTTTTCCTTTATAACAACTAATTTAATATTTTGCACAAATAACTTTTCCAAACATGATAAAAAAAATGTTTTACAATTAATTGAATATTTGCTTAAAAACTAATTAAAATAAATTATTATTATTAAATCCAATGAAAAACTAAATTAATATAATTAATACTCACAAATAAGTACAATAAAATTGTCAATATAACTCAAAATATAACCACCTCTATGCAATAAGTACAGTAAAATTGTCAATATAACTCAAAATATAACCACCTCTATGCAAGAGGGAAATTAAATGTAACCCTTCTCTTTTGTAATATGCATTTATTGGTACAGGGCTTACATTTTGAGGTAAATGGCAGTAGCAATATTCCACAACATACATAAGAGCACTTTCAAGAATGCAAAGAACTCTGGCATCTGCCAGCAGATGGCATATAGCAAACAAGAGTATCCTGTCATTTTATTACAAAGCCAACTTCTAAAGGATCGGTCTGCCTTGCAAGGAAGCCACAGCTCTGTCAATAAAAAACAACTCTTCTTAATTAATTCAAGATTCTTAGTTTACTCAGAGTTCCAATTTATATGTCCATTAGGAATTATGTGTTTAATTAATGTCCAAAGATGCAGCACAGGAAGTATTGATCAAATACTTAACCCGATGTAATAAAAATGTCATTGAAGATTGTCTAAAACAATGCTTCTAGCAATTATTTATAGAATAGGAGTCAAGTCTCACTAGCGCGGTTGGTATTCAAGGGGTTATGTTTGTTAGGTGACCCAGGGTTCGGAACTCGGCGGTAGTGGGAGTAGACACCAAAAAGATCCAGCCATGATAAGGGTTGGTGTGGCCCAGGCCGAGTGCGATCCCCGGGTGATTTTGACGGCTTAGATGCCCATGGATCACGGTTTCTTAAGACCAAAAGCCACTCCCACAAGTTAAGAAAATTCGTGCAAATAAAAAAAAATCAAAAGTCAATTACAAAAATCAAGATTCAATTACAATTCTTTCCACGTAATAAAAATCACAAAGACAAATGTAAGTTCTTCCACATAAAATCTAAAAGAAGCTGAACTACTTTTTCAGAGGAAACAACAATCACCAGGATAACTAAACCATCAATGTTCTCAAGACATTCCAAAAATTTCACTAACATTAAGTTTCTAAATTTATCATATGAAAACCATCAACTAGATTCAGATTGCAACGCTACGATGTCTTGAAAGAGTAGAAGATAATTCTTACAAGAGGGCGGGCCTTTAGATACCAGAAATAAAACTTTAGACACGATGCCACGTAATTCCCACCGCTAAACTCTCTAGAAACACCTAGTGCCCACCCCTTGACGCTCTGGAATAGGCTACGTATCATGTGGAATATTTCCCATTTTCCATTCGACATAGGCAGCTTCTTGAACCACCAAAGAGACGGGAGTTAGCCCAACAGAAAATTCACCTACGTATGGCCATTATTATAGTCTATAGGTAGCTACTCTCTGGGAATTGCTAGTACCTTGGTGAGTATACAACTAGCTTAGAGTGCATTGCCATGTCCTGAACAAACTAAATGGTATAGAATTAATTATTAATTCAATTTCAGCTGCATAAGTCCATTTCTAAACAATTGACACCAGATGCAATCCAAGGGAAACGAGGACTTTGAGCAACTGAAGACATAATTTAAATTTCATTAAATATATAATCCTTTCAACTTGGTGATTCCCCTTACGATAATGCCACATAAAATAGTAGCAGATATGAAGATTTGAAAGAACTGAGAAACGTTATCTTTTTAGCTTCGTGATTCACAGTTTTTAAGGCTCACGAGAACGAGCTACATCATAGGATAAAATCATGGGAAGCTAAAAGCTCCAAAAACCAGAATGTACAATTAGCGAATCCGTAATGAGATTGTCCTATCAAAAATCACGGAACATGGCAGATATAAGAACCCTAAATGAACCCTCCAGATTCCTAGTTGAGAAGATCATAATCATCCAAACGCTCATTGTATTGCAAGACTTTCCTCTTGATCTTTGATGTGTCAACCCATGTAACAAAGTCTTCAAAAGTCCTTGTCACCAGAAATGCTGGATCTGTAACAGTGTCCGGGCCAACACGGATATCTAAAGGCAGTCAAGGAAAACTTTACATTTTTTGAAATGAACTCTTCAACAAGCCAACTGCATGATTATCTAGATATACAATTCCCAAAATTTGTTAACTAAATGATTTATTACACTGTTAGCTGCTACCTAGATTTAAAAATTAAAATCTTTTAAACATGTTGGGTCGAGGCCAGATATTACAATTTTGTAAGAAGCCATTGTCCAGTTATATGGTACTACACATTATATACAACAAAGATTTACAAAGATAAAACTAGACATAGGATACGGCCTTGTTCAATGTACGTGACAGCTTCCTTCAAGCGTTCTGCAAAATGTAACCTTACAAGAACTGTAGCTAATCGGCGCCTGCATAAAACACCCATGCAACAAATAAAACACTTGGAAATTGCCACTTGCAAGGCAAGCTTTGATCAGAAGAGCTTATTACGAGCACCAACTTATTCTTACTAGACTTATTTGAAATGCCCAGGGTGATCCAAGTGCAAAATGTATAAAGCAGCTAATAAATGTAATCCTATTAGCAGTGGAAAACAAAATGTAGTTCTATCAGGCAAATATAAAGCAACGCTTCACAGTTATACCACCAGAAAAATCAATAACTTATCTACTACAAATACCTGCAAAAGGAAGAAACCGATATCTTGTCACACAAAGCCAAGCTCTTCTTCGTGGGAATTACTCCAATATTATATCTGGATAAATCAACACAATTTCCCATGTCAATACTAAATTCAAAACTGAAATGTAATATCTATGAACAGGCTAAGGAAGCATCAGCAAATAAATTTAGAAAAAGAGTAACACTGCCAACCACGGGCCTCTTACAGTTTCTAAGGTAATCTTTAAAACCTGTTTGCACTGTTCTCTTATCATTGTATCCATAGTTTGAATATTGTGATACTTATAGCAGCATTAAAATACTTGAATCAAGTTCTATTGAGCCAACTTTCTATTACAGCCTACCTCTCATGTTTAGACTGGAATTCCCTAAGACACCCAAGCTGCAATAGCAATTAGTTGTCCCAGGCAGAGGCATTATGGGGGTTTAGATGTGCTCGGAGCATCCCATAAAGTGGAGACATTTCCATAAAGTACAAGGACACCCAACTTGCATAACTCGGATGGCCTACATAATGGAGGAAAAGTGCACAATTTTGACATCATATATGTGGGCAGCCTGGAAAGAGAAAATTGCTTACAGTTACATCATTAAGATACTCTGTGAAGGATGGCCTATACAAATTGGACTGCTTATTTAATGCGAGTAATGCAATGCATAAGATGACCAAGAGGAAGTGGATGTCCTGTCCAGTGTGGACATACTGCCCGAGCAGGACATCCTACTTGATGTGGAAGTCTTACTTGAAGTGTACATCCTGTCTAACATAGGAGTCTTGCTTCTGGAAGACATGCAAAAAAATCATGAAATTATGTGCTATAAAACAGGAAAAATTGCAAAGTTAGCTTTGAAAGGACATGCAAGAAAAAGACCTGCAGTAGTACATGCGGTAAGAGGACATGCATGCAGTAGTGTCCACCACCTACAAATGTTCTCGTGCTTACTCTGACATTACCTTCAAACATACCATCATCTATGCACATGCCATCCTTAATATCAAGGCAAAGTATGCCAGGCAAGAAAAAGCCATGCAGTAGTGTCCACTATCTAAAAACGTTATCGTGCTTACTCTGTAACTCCTTCAAACATACCATCATCCATGTACATGTCATCCTTAATATCAAGGCGAATCATGTCAGGCAAGAAAAAGACATGCAGAAGTACATGCAGTAAGAGGACATGCAACACCATGATATTGAGGATGATATGTACATGGATGAAGATTTGTTTGAATGTCATGACAGTAAACACGAAAATGCTTGCACATGGTGACACAAGAAAAGATCTCCCAGACAAAATTTATTAGGACAAAAAAAATGTAGATATTATAGACAAAGATCACAAAGATGAAGCCATATGAGTGGAAGGACTTTCATAATCCTCTTTTTATGCCTAATCCAAAGGGAACTCCAATAATAAAAACAAAGATCACAAAGATGAAGCCATATGAGAGGAAGAAGTTTCATAATCCTCTTTTTGTATGCCTAATCCAAAGGGAACTCCAATAATAAAAATAAATCAAGTATACTTCATTCAAATCAATCCCATTATTTTCAAAGGCCATAAGAAGAAGGATTATAGGGCAGTGGGGGATCACATCAACTATTCTCCAACTATTGAAGGGCAACACAGGATTAAACAAGAAGCAGATCAACATCAGAGTGAAAGGCACTTTAAGTGAGGGATTGAGTATTTCTAAGGTTGCAACCATATAAACAAATGTCCCTCAAGCAACAAAAGGACAATAAATTATCACCCAAGTACTATGCTCTTATAAGGTGTTGCAGAGGATTGGCAATATGGCTTACAGATTGGAGTTTCCTCCTTAACATTTACATCCGATCTTCCATGTTTCTTAATTAAAAAAGGTAATCAATGACAAGGTCCCAGTTCAGACTATTTGTAAAACTGATGAAGAGGGAAAAATCATATTAGAACCTGAAATAGTCACTGAAATATGGATAAAGTGACTAAGGACCCCAGCAATTCCTAAGTACCTCAACAAGTGGAAGAACCTGCCAACAAAAGATGCAACTTGGAAAGACAAGTTCTTCATACAAAGGCATCGATGGCTGATCAGCATTAAGGGCAATGCTTATTTAAGGGGAGGGGCATGTTAAACTGCTAACCATAACCCTCATTCATATAATTACATTAACTATAGTTATGTTGACTTATCATTGCTTTCTATCCCTCTTTGTCTCCTATATATTCATCAAGGAGACTCATTTAAATAATCATTTTATTTTGTGCTTTGATATCTTGTAATAGGTGGTTGCCCCCTCAAAGAGGTTTCGTATTAATTCACCTTTTCACTTGATTTACACATGGCATTACTGAATTAGTATTTTATATGCTTATTTGGCATTTTTGGTCCATAACAAAACCTTATTCACATGTGTGCTTGAGTTGAGCACCTCACTTAGCATGCTTTTTGAAGGTTCCTTTCCAATTTTGAGATCATAAGCATGCTAATTATGTGCAGTTGCTTTTGATAGAGCAAACTTGCTACTTTTACTGTAGGAAGTGTGCCTTAGAGGAGAAGGAATCTTATGTTGACTTTTCTACTTGCAACCTTCTATTCTTATCCAACATTGGAGTGATGTCCTTAGGAGTGATATTATTGGTAAAGAAAGTTACTCCTCTTTATTGTTTGCCTAAGAAAAGCAAGGCTTTGACTCTTTATGAATGAAACTCATTGATTACTTGGAGTCATGCATTCTAGTTAGGCCTCTTGGAGCTTCTCTCTGCATATATTTTTGCACACAAGTAACATGAAGGAAAGAATACCACTCTTGGAGTCATGCATTCTAGTTAGGCTTCTTGGAGATTCTCTCTGCATATATTTTTGCACACAAGTAACATGAAGGAAAGCATACCACTCTTGGATTATTTTGGGCAAAACAAGAGCACCCTAGTTGACAAAGATTTCTTGGAGTTCGTTTTATCTGCTCTCCTATACTTACTTCATCTATACTTATCTCTTCATTCTATTCAGGTCACTATTCTATTGTAATTCCCAATCTCATTCTATAAGAGCTAAGGAATTCTACTTAGTAGGTCGATCGTGATTTGCAATGAGGCCCCTAGTCTTTCATTATTTCATTATGTTCAGTGAGCGTTTTGAATTTTCTACCTTATTTTAAAGCTTGGAATAGGAGGCTTCATCAAAATTGTAGGGTGTTGACTAATGTCCTTGGAGGATACTTTGAGATTTGAGGTCGAGGCAAGGGCTAGAGCCTAGAGGAGGGGGGCATAGGGTGCTATTGATGAATAGGATCCCAATATGTAAAAATCAAACACCAAAATATGATCAATCATATCAACAATCGTGTTTACATTGCACACTGATGAATTTAGTATTTAGTATTTAAATGGTGATGGGATGAGGCATTGTTATGTTAATATATTAAGATTATATAATTTTAATAATTTTGGAGACGGGTCCCCCTATGTTAGGGTCCTCAACATCCCCCCGTCCACAATGAATTTTCCTAAAATTTGGGGGTGGTCTCCACACGTCCCCCGTGTGCATTTCCGCGTTCTCGCCCTCCCACATCCTAGAAACTTGGTGGAACATTGGAAATTTCTGCCATAAAAAACCTGTTGTCCAATACAATTTTCAACCACAAAATCATCTTTTATAGCTGCATAATTAAGCATATTATGATCAAAATCTGAGGCAAAAGATGGCTGGAAAGTTTTTGTGTTTTTTGGTCCAAAACTCTGCTTCAAATAGCTAGAAAAAACTGCATTGAAACCCTTCAAACATGGCTGAAAATCACCCTGAAAATTTTCTCCCAAAACAGCCCTGAAAATTAGAGATAGCTGAAACAAATCTGCAAAAATGTGCTCAACATGATGCCCAAAATCAGTATCATAAATAAGGGCATATAGTTGCAGATCTTCTGTTTGGTTGTTCTAAAGCTTCCAAACCTGCAATTTTGAATTTTCTCATTAGATGCATCACAAGAAAAGTCATAGATCGAATCCCTAAAATCTTCGATAGATTTTATGATCAATAAGCTGAAATCTTGTATCTAAATCAACATAAAGAAGGGGGAGATACATGCACTATCTTCTTCATCATCAAACAAGATCTTGTCTTCAACAGTTTCCTCCTCAAAATCACAAGAAGATAAAACAACAATTTCAGATTTTTTAGGAGAATCAAATCTTATCAAACATTCATCAACATGAGCGGAAGAAATATGTGCATCAGTGTCTTCATTATGCTCATTATGTGTTTCTTCAAGGGCTTCTTTTTTTGAATCATGGTGTGTTCTACTAGGTAGGAGTGTAATTAGCATCTTCAATAATATTTTCACTCATCTTCTTCATCATGCCAATGCTGGAGAAACCCATTGAAAAAATCTGCAATTGAAAAATTGTCCTTGCTACTGAGACTTTCATACCAGTCTAATGCGTCATCCTCCAAAGTACAAACAAATACTCTCATCAAACCATCCTCATGGATAATATTAAAATCAACCATAATTTTGATGAATGATGCAAAGTGTAAGATGGCCGAATCATCACACCCATAAAATAATGATGGAATACAATCAAACAATTCATCTGGATCATAGCCCTCATTTGGAAATTCAGATATGCCTAAAAAATCAAGTTGAGGAAAGTTCTTCCCAACCAAATGAACATCATCTTCAAAATCCATTTTCTCACTTCAAAGTCTTCAATGTCAGATTACAAATCTGAGAATGCACCATAATCATACCTCATACAAAACCAAAATGATGTAAGGAGTCGCCAAAATAAGCCTTCAAAGTGCCTTCAAGATGTTGCATGTGCTCACCTCTACATACAACAAAGGCTTAAAAAATCTACAAAGGAACAAGGGCTTCATCCCTTTTCATGGAGTCCCCATGTGAGAAGAAAAATCTGCAATAAGAATCTCTTACAAAATATCATGAAGCATAGTCTTCAAATTTCCAAGAAATTGTACTTTATCCCTAGCAACGGCACCAAAAATGTTACCTCTCCAACTAGCATGTGTGATTAAAGTCCAAAAGAAGCAATAATATTAGCCAAAGAGGAACTCAAGAGGGTAGGCCAATTTCACCACACCAACCCTCTCGACACTTTTGGTTGGCTCTTCTCCAACTCAAGGCGGGCTTCCCTAAGATAGGATTGCTAGGGCCATAAACAATGAAATGCAAGGTGATCTGAAGAGTATCTCTAGCTAAACATTTGTCATTTTTGTACTACAGGAAATGAAAGAGGTGATGGTAGAAAGAAAAAGATCACTCCAAGGACTAGTGCAAATCCAATCAGGGGAAAATGGAGCATCAAAGAATCACCAACTAAGAGGACCGTGCTCAATGTCACCAAGAGAGTAGAATTGCATGAGTTAACCCAAACCCTACTTCATGAAGTTGAAGGTGAATTAGGGTTTATAAGGGAAGGAGACGAATGAGGAATCCCTTTCCTTTCAAGCTCTTGGGGGTGCACTCTATAGATAAAGGATTATGATTGCATAATCCAAATCAAGATAAAGATAAAACACATAATTCTCATATAAATAAACATGCAAGAAAGGATGAAATAGAGATGAACTTAAAACCCCTTTCTCTCACGAGGTGGTGATAACTTTTCAATGGCCAAAGCAAGAGCAGAGAAATGACAATGTAAACATCCCAATACAACTTACAATTTACATCCCAATACAACTTACAGCCATGAAGCTCCAAGCAAGATCAAAGGACCACATATAAACAAGAACGGAACCATTACAACAAAATTTGCTTCAAGAAAAGATGTATCAATTAACCTCAAGAGAGAGAGCTCCAAAAATTCAACCATATGCACAAATGAGGAAGAGGCTCTCTTATATAGAGAGGAGCTCTAACTTCCTTTACAATAAAATAATAATAGATCTACCAAAACCTTAAATCTATTCTAGGGAGGAGTAAACAATCCAAAATACTCTATAACATCCATAAAATATGGTGGTCAAAGCCTCAAGTACAATATGCAGAAAAGAAACGCCCAAGAAGGGAGTGCATCCATCAAATAAGGGTGAACGATGACAAAACCTAGCCTCCAAAGGCTCTCCAAAGGTAGCGCTCCAAGAAAAAGGCCTTAAAAAATGGAGCACTTCCTCAAATAAGTTGAACGCTCTCCATGAAAAGGCTCCAAAAGGCATATGCAGAAAAACTGCAGGGCGGCTCTTTAAAGGACAATTCTAGAATTGCTAACTTCCTCAATATTTATCAAACTTTTTATTATATGCACTTTCCGGAAATCTCACCACCACTCTGCATCCAATCATCAATATCATTGAGATGGCACAATTATGGGCACTATATCAAAAGATAACTGCCCCCAAAGCTAAGACACCCCTCCAAAAGGCTCAAAATGATGTCTGCATGCCAACAATAGTCCTTCAAACCAAGATGTCATCTCCAATTGTCTCTATATCCCAAGGGTTAAAGCTCAACATATGCACAATGATGTCCAAATATTAACCAACTCAACCTCCAATGCCATCTCATCAATCCATGTGTGGAAGATAGGTCCATGAAAGAAGGAGACCATCAATCAACAAATAAACCATTTGTAAATTTTCAAGACCTAGGTGACTATTGTCCTATGTTTCTCTTTAATTAAATAAATCAAATCTAAACTTATTTAACAATAAAAATAAATATTTCTAAACATGCAACAATCACACATATAGCTGAAAATGAACAATGGAAGCATAAACATGATATACACAAGAATTTTGTCATTCAAATCAGCTTAGCATTTAATAATCAAAACTTACAAGGACACCTCAACCTGAGGTTTATAGCCTAGTGGAAAAGAAACAATATGCCTACACATAAATCTGAGAAACTGTTGTACCTTGAATGGCACTATACGGTACTATCCTTGCAGTCTTCAACCTTACTGGTCAAGCCTCTTCCTGCTATCTGCATTCTCTCCTCATTGGCTTCACTTGCTTGTGTTCCTCACAAATAAATTGGTGTGCCTTACAACTTCTCACATCTTGTCCTATTTATGCTTTGAGAGAGATAACTAATCTCCTCAATTCTAGCAACAAACTTCATCGATTCTAGCAACCAACTCCCTGATTCTAGCAACCAATTTCAACTAATCTCCTTAATCCTAGCAACCATCTTACCTCAACAATGAGGTGTGTTACGTGCCAAAGCTGCTGCAGCATTCCAACGAGGCTAAACCTAGAGCAGGGGGTCAATTTTTTTGGCTAAAGTGGGTTTTATTGTATGGATATTCAGATGGGGGTTGTTTACCCCTAGATTGGCCATGGCCAGCCCCTTTGGTTTTACTCTCAGAAGTACTTGGCTTAGTGGCTTTGCTAACTACCCCTTCGGTGTGATGGTATCTCCACCATGTAGGGCTTTTGGCCCATGGGTTGGTGTTCCGGGGCTTCTGGAGCTGACCCACTGGGGCACATGACCATCCTGGTTTATTTCATGAAAAGGTGATTGCATGATGTAAAGGGGTTGTTATCCCCTATTAGCACACCTTCTATACTCACTTGGACCTATTTTCAGCATCCAGAAACCCCTACTCTACTACTACTAGCCTATGACATCAACCTTCCAACAGATGAGCCTACAAGCCCTGGAAGGGGGGGGTTGAGGGATAAGCATCATTTTGGGGTTAGATGGGACATGGTGTCCCCCCTTGGCTCACGACTTCATCCAGTGAAGCCTGTCCTCAGCGTATTTTAGCTTATTTCACCATTTTTGTCTATTTTGGGGTAAAATTCCTTAATTATGCAAAATTTAGCATAAAAATATTATTATTTTATTTTTAGGACTTGTAGGCTCAAAATTAAATATTTGAAGATGAAATAGTATAAATAGACATCCTCCGCTCATTGTAAAATCATAAGACAAGGATTCTAGTATGAATTTTTTTTTTCTCCTACTCTTTGAGTCTTCTTGGTGATGCGCACTTCTCTTGGGATGATCTTCTTTGCTTGATGGTGGATGGGTGAATGATCTAGGGCTTCTTTCTTACACATGTTATGGTTGATGCTAGACTTGTTGGAATAACACATGCACAAGTGTGACCTAAAGGTGTCTTCTTTGCCCATCTCTTGTTGAATGTCAGTGAATAATGTTACTATGTGGATTGAATGGTAGTTTTGTGCTGCATTTTCTCTGAAATAGGGATTTTTACCAATATTCTATCAACTTTGTATGAAGGAAACGTCTTGCATAAGGGTTTCCTATTGCTTTTGGGACCTTGGACTTCTCCATTTTCCTTAGTTATGCTCACCTACCGAACCCTAGAGGTTGCTAGGAGATGCCCTAGCTTGCAAGTGCTAGAAAAACATCTTAAGAGAGGGAAGTTAACCATAGATCTCTCAATGCCCTAAGGATTGAGACAATAATCATATACTCCATTATCTTTTGGATATTTACTACGTTAAGAATTTGAAACCGACGTTTCGAGCAAAAACCCAACAAGAAGTTTATGAAGAAACCACCATGAGGAAAACAAATTTATGTCAAGATGCAAAGAACGGAAGGAAATTTATAAGAAGAGTAAAGAAATATAGCCGTTAATTTGAGGGGTAAGGATGTTAAATCAATTTCTAAGATGAAGAGATCAAAGGAATTTAGACTTCATTTTTATTTATTAAGTGAAATTACAAGATGGTATTATTTCCCACTTTTACCAAGTGGTCACTAAGAAGTTGTCTCGAACTTCTCGCATGTTCACACCTAAGCTGTGCAAGAAGCTCCTACTTGAGCTACATTTTTCAACACCATCAACCTTAAGAGCAATGTGTCCAAAATAGATAACCAGCACATGAGGAAAAGGGGGACAACCCCTTCTACAAGTAGTTATAATGCCACCACACATGCTACAAGAGAGAAACAAGGAGGCTGCTCAACCAAAGATGATACCCAAAAGTGCTATAATGACATCTATGTGCCAAGGATTAAAACGCTCCATAAGAAAAGGCATCCACATCACTTATACAAGCCATCCATGTGATGAGAAACAAGGGCATTCCAAAGAAAAGCATGTTATATGTTATCAATCATGTGCTCTGTTGTCCGCCAGATTGCACACCAGCAGCGGAAATCTTTCGAAAGTTGTCTCTTCACTACAAGTGAGAGAGGTGTGGCCTTGGGGGCAAGCAATGAGCCAGGTACTGTCACCTGAATCCCAGCTCCTCCGTTTAGGCAAACTCCTAATGAAGCCAAGGGGGGTAGTCCCTAAAAAAGAGTTGTCTAAGGCATTTGTGTGTTTATAATGTTTTTGGTGTTGTGATGCGAATGGGTGTTGTTTAGGAGTTTTTTGAAAGTGAGAGACACAATAATACTTTAATAAAGACCAAGATAACGCAATCCACGTTGCAGGAAAAGATAAGAAATACACTGGATCAAGTATGAATCACTCTTTATACAACAATTAAAACAAGTACTCCGATATTGATGTTTAAGCAAATAAAATATTGTGATTAAGGACCAGTGCCTTATGGAGTCAGAAATGTAAAAGTGATTGTAAAAATGCTTGATACGAGTGCTTGAGATAAAAGTTTTTGAGAACGTTTTGCAGCTTATCTTGGTAAATTAAAAATTTTAGTTGTCTTGATTATTAAGGCTAAGAACAAAGGTATCAAAAGGAGTGGAACCTTAACCAAGAAAAGCACTGGGAACCTATTAGGTGATAGGTCGGCAGCACCCAGATTGCAAAGAGGGCAAGTGTGCTTACGGCTTGACCGCCCTCGAGTCTAACAGTGGATTCCCAGCACCACCTCTTCAGGAAGAACTCAGTGACTTTGTCTTGATTGGGGTTATGGGTAAAGTTTTAATTGATGTTATCACTTGTGAACTTAACAAGTCTTCCACCTTTCTGAGTACTAGCCCAACCGTTTCCGGTTGGCGGAGCATACGGGTATAGGACACAAGACCAAGATAAATTAATTAAAAGGGAAAAATGTGTGGAAAAATTTTATTATTAGAGCACTTTGTTCAACTCTCCGACAGAGAGCGCTCTTGACTTGATCTTATGACCACAGTTCAAGAGACTTGCTAATTAACAAATGCCTAATGCAGGGAATGATGCAAGACTAAGATGCTCTCCGATAGAGAGTGCTCTTGACTTGGATTTGGCCAAGTTCAAGAGACTTTGGTTCGTTTTAAGAAGCAAAAAGTAGTTTGTAGTAGCAATATGATTCAACTTTAAATGATTAAACAATGTGATAGATTTGAAAGATATGAAACATTGCTTAACAATACTATTTTGCCAAATAAAATAAACTGGAAAATCTAGTGTTTTACCACACAAATTCTAATCTAATAGGTGGGATCAACCTCCGAACAAGGTCAACCACTTAGAAGCCACCAGTCCTGGAAACCTTCCAGCTAGTTGGATGTCCACAAGAAGCTGACGGGGGAACGAGTAGCTACCACAAAGTTATGTGGCCTTTGGGATACGATCCCAAAGTTAGCTCTACTCTGGTCAAGGTTTGGAAGAGAAAATACAAGATGAAAAGTAAAGTACTAAACAGAAAATAAACTCTAATCTACCCAAGAATCTCTTTCAGGTCAAAGACCGTACTCGGGAGAGCATGGGGGTAAGTAAATCAGGAAATATAACCAAGATAACTTATTGAAATGAAAACTAATCTAAGAGCATATTAGAGATCTAAACTAGAAAATCAAACCACTCAATGAAGACTACAAGACTTCCCCAAATGGGGGAAGTGAATGTGGGGGCTTAAAAACCCCACTTGCAACTTTATTATGAGAGTACAAATTCCCTTGGGAATGAAACCCTTGTAGGGACTTTGAGAGAAATAAATTGGGAAATATTAAAACAAACTCTTAAGATCTATTACAAAAGGATAAATACTAATCTCTTGGTTTGGATCGTCCCTTTGGTTTCTTGATGGCTTCTTGTATTAGAAGTCTCTTTCTTTCACTTTGCTTCAACTCTTCTCAATGCTATTTTTCTCAAAGAAAAAGCTATCACAAACAAGCAACTCCAATACCCATTAGATGTTAGAAAATAAAACAAAATTTGAAATTTAAACTAGATCTAATATTTGCAAAGTGAAACTAGATAATGACAAAGCATAAGATCTACACTAGTAACCTTGAAACAATGCCACTAACAACCACTAACAATCTATTTGTTGTTTTTGTTGTGTTTTAGGGCCAAAGAGAGGATGGACGAGAAGGGGAGAAGGAGTAACCTAAGGGCAAAAACGAAGAGGTGAAGGAGCAAGATGGAAGAAGAAACTAGGGTGGACGAGAGGAAGAAGGTAGGGCCAAACTAATGGGACGAGAGGAAGGAGACGATAACCTAAAGAGTTGGGCACAATAGAATGAAGAAGAGGGACTAAGGGATGGACTAGAGATGGGACGAGAGGCCAAAGATGGGGATGGACGAATGCAATGAAGAGAAGAAACTAGAAGTGGGACGAGAGCTAAAACTAGGTAGGACGAATGCAATGAAGGGCAAAGACTAGAAATGGGACGAGAGCAATGTGGGAGATAGGACTAAACTAGGGAAAGGAGGAAAGGGCTAGCAAGCAAATGCAAAAGGTTTCAAGGAGAAGACAAGAGGGCTTTGAAGAAAGGGAAGCCTAAGGAACAAGTAACCAAGTTGATTTTAAATGAGTTTGAAAGATGGAATCTTAGACTTAGGCTTTTTGCCAAATCCTTTAATGCTTGAGATTGACTCTAGAAGGATCCTGAAGCACACACAATTTGCTAGAAAATGTAGGCCTTTTGAAGAGATGAAAGATGCAACCTAGCTCAAATCTCTCTTCAAACCTGTGGGATCTGCATAAGCAATCACTCATAAACACATCTCGATCATAATAGTATGCATAATAAAAGTGGGATTAGAATAATATAGGTATTTCCAACTACAGTCTACTCCTTCTAAATCACACTTAAACCAAACATAAATGGACAACTTGTATTCAAATGCCCATCCTATGGGCTTAAGAAAGCCTTCTAAGCAAATTATAGATCAATATATGAGATTACAAGCAAATAACAAGAACAAATTCACCTTGATACTATGAAGACATTTCCATGAAAAGCATTTGACAACATATAGACCTCCAAAGTCGCTTTATTTCCTTAAGCCAATGGCTTTGCAATCACAAAATGGCAGAGTAACTTTACATCAAAAATTCCAAGAGATAATAAACCCAAAGGGCCTCTCTTTATAATAAAACTAATGGCCAAAACCCTAGGTCGAATTGGCTTGAGTGAGAGCCAATGAAAATAGACATGTAGTTCGAATTCCAATCCAATCCAAGCTTGGAGAGCTATACAATGGACAACTCGACTTGTTGGTAGGTTGAATGGATAGGTGGCAAGCCCGACTTTGGTGGTAGGTATGGGAAGTATCACTATCCAATAAACAAGTTACAACAAGGATACACGTGACGCTAGGGTAGAATGACGTGAGCTTGAAGGAGGGGTGCGAGTTAGTTGGTGGGTGACAAGTGGAGAAAAGGTAGGTACTAACTCGAATTGCAAGGAGAGCCAAGCTAATGGTGATTGATGAGTCATGAGGGCGCCTACTCTAGACTTAAATGCAAATCCACCAAACCATTTAACAATTGACAACTCACCAAATCGACTTTTGCATGGAAGAGGGCGAATTGGCTTAAGGAAATATCTTGCTGGTAACTGGATAGTTGACTTAAACCACTTGGAGTTGATTGGAATCTTCATAAATGTCTATTGCCATGTCATTTAGCCTTTAATTTTAATCAAATTGATTAATTTTGGAGAGATTTGGATTATCTCCAAAATATTCAATTTTATTATTTTAATTAATAATTTCTCTGTAAATGGCTTTTTAGAGAAAATATTAATTATGAGGCTGAATTGACATCCGAAAGTTGGGTTTAGTTGGTCCATGGGTCATGTGTGATTTTTGGCTTATGAAACGAGCCATAAAACACTAAATTCGGACCCAAGATGACTGACATATTACAGACTCAAATTTCTCTATTTAAACTATAGAGAAATTTAATTAAAATTTAAAAATAATTAAAAAATTAAAAACCCCAAATCCGACGCGTCCGGTAAAAAATGTTTGAAATTTTTTCTGGGGGTCCTAGAGACTTAGGACATGACCAAAACCTATTCTAATAGTGTCTAGTAGGTTTATACATTATAGTTGGACTCTAATAACCCCCCATGGCAAAAATTTCCAAAATCGGGCATTCCAGCTTTGGAGGAAGCGGGAGAAAAACCAAGAGATTATATCTTGCCTGAAGCAAAGTATAATCTGATGGTGAAAAAACTCCCTGGAATACCTTAGTTGTTTAATCCAGTCATGGGGAACCGAGCCACTCCAACCCTACTAGCACACTTTATTACAAACCCCCATGGGGCCATGGTCATGTCGACTCAAGAACAAAACTGGCTAGACCCAAATATCTGAAACCCAGATACTCTGGAAGTGAACACTGATGTGTTCCAACACTGGCGGCTCAATAAGGTTTCAACTATTGTACAAATCAGTTGATAACATGCTCCAATGGGGGCATTCCATGGAAAGGCAACATCAAGGCACCGTCAAACATGAAATACACCATATGAAAAAAGAGCACTAGGCAAGAAAAACCTCCACATGTCATTGTGTCATCCATATGAAACAACCATGTGTCTAAGAATATCGGCACTCCATAGAGAACTAATCCATATCATCAAATCATATGCTAAAACATCACATATTCTCATCAATAGCCACATCCCATATCATGAAAAGCATATCCCATAGCTACTAGCCCAAATGTATCATGAAAATCCATATGCTAGGCCAACATCAACACTAAGATATCATCAAAACATGAAGCAAAAATCTAGCATCAAGGAACCTAGGCCATCCATAGCTCCATCAACCTATAAACCCTATTGAATGTATAAGAAAATCACAAGTGGACACCCATGCGAAATGGGGATAAAAAGGTCTTTTTAAATTCCAGATGAGAAAAGAGCCAAGTTAGACCTTAAGAGTGAGAAATCAATGATCACAAGGTAGTAAGGTACAACGACAATCATAAAGCTTATAGGTTGGTTGATCTTGATGTCAATCAGTTGAGCATCAACAAAGATGTTGTAGTTGATGAAGAAGTTGGGCCTTTCAAAGCTTTTCAGATTTCAAAATTACTACAAAGCATCCAATTGTGGCTAAGGATTCAAGTGCCAACCTTCAGGCAACTCCACCTGAAATAGGGGAACATTCTAAGCATGAGGAGTCTTCCAGGCTAGCAATTTCTAATGCAACAGCCTAAATCAATATTCAAATAGTACAAGTGCAGGTAGACCAAGTCATGGTAACAATACTGCCTTAGATGGGGAGGATCCCAAGAAGAGGCTAAAGTGGTGTCACCATGCCATTAGAGATGCTTGGGTGGGTAAAATGATCAAGGAACAATTATCAAGAGCCAAAGAGCAAACAAGAACCAAACACAGTCAACTTTGCTTTAAAGGCCAATGTTTAGGGAGTTTATGAGCAAAAGGTGTTCGAGGAAGAAATAGGGAAAATTAAATGGGAGAAGGCCATGGCAACCAAACATGAGTATACTAAAAGGTCAAACTTGGGATCTCACAGATATTTCACTGGGGAAAAACCCCATTGGTTGCAAATGGGTGTACAAGACCAAGTACAAGGTTAGATTTCAAAGTTATTTTTGTTTAAATGCTTGAATCTAATTCTCTATTCTAGTCTACACTAGTTGCATTTGATGTTTGCTTGTGTAAGGTGTCTTTTGTGTCTACAGGTTGCTGATCTGAAGATTTGGTGGAGCTTGTTTGCATCCATTGGTTTTCAGAAGTAAATCAAAGAAAACTAGTCCCATTGATCCCCACTGTTAAGGACCCCATAGCCCAAGTTCAAGGCATTCTCTCTTCTTCTCATCAACACAAAAAAAAAAATTCAAACTTCTCTTGGTTACTTTGGTTTGCATATTTCAGATCTCATTCTTCTTTAAATAGCATAAGTAGGTCTGATTTTTGTATTAGATCTTAAGTTCATCTCAAAGTAAAAACTTTATTTAGATCTAATTGATACAGGCTTCTTGTTAAAGTATGATTTTTTTGTATATTTTAAAGGCTTAAACAAGTAGTTTGTTTTATTGAACTTCAAAGTCTATTTGGCTGTCATAAGAGCTAGTAATTTGCAGCTTCTCAAAGTTTGCAAAGATCCTAAGGAGACAAGCCTCACAGCTTGTCTCACTTAGTTACTTTTCAGTATTTTAACTTAGATTTTTACTTAGTTTTTTTGGGGTTTTTAGCAGGTGTCCCAAATACACTCTTAAAGTGTTTTTGGGCATCTTTTACTAATGTTTGATTGCTGGTTTGCAGCATTTGAGGAACATGCAGAGAGAAATGTTGGCCAAATTTTGAAGATCTAGGCCATCCGGAGCACCTGGAACCTAAATTTTTTAAACCGGATACTTTTTTCTCTCTATTTTTTGTAAGCCACTAAGTAGTAAAAAGACTGGGGCACTTCTATTTCATTGTAACTAAAATATTAAATGAGAGCAAGTGGGCTAACCAACGCCCACACTCCATCCCCCCAGGGGGGGAAACTGTGTCGACTCAATTTTCGTGGTTTGCATTTTTTTTAGTTTAGATTTCAATTTCCGCATCTAATAAAATCAAACTAGGATTAAAATTTACCTTGTTGGCCCGTTTCATTGGCGTGCCACAAGTTCACTCAGGACTTAGCTTTTTCACATTTTTTACAATTTTCACTTTTTTTCTACAAATTCAAAACACCCTCTTGCTTTCCCGAAGTAAGGTTTCAGGACAAGGGCTTGCCCGAGTACTGGCCCAAAAAGAGACTCTTGGGGCTTTAAAAAGTAAAATACTGGTTCTAAAAAACTTAAAATTTCCAAGGCTCTTCCCCGTATGCTCTGGGGCCACTGCAGCATAGTCTGAACATGCTGGCACACATCAGAAAGGGATGAGTGACTAGTAATAGGTTTTAACACACCCCAATAAACCACCTACTTGTGAAAATCCAGCACAAACAACTATTCTTCTGTTGTGGGCAAATTTCTCAAAGGGAGTGGGATAACACTGGATAGCGACCGCCTGGAAACCGTTAGGCTATACCCTCATTTGGTATAGCATCTGAACACCTCCTTGGCTCTCTGATCCAGCCCACATGTCTGAGTGACAAACCACACAGTTTAATTCGGGACATACTCCCTGTACCTTTTGGCATATCGGGAATTCCCCAGCCCTAATAAAAAGATCATTACCACATTAATAATAAAATAAACCAAGAACAATTGCACAACATTGTCTTTTCAGTTCAAGCACTTTTGTGACTCCATTTATCGGCACTAGTCTATCTTGTTATATTTCAATGATGATGGATGTTTTAAAATGGAAATGATGTTGATGAATCATATTTGCCTTATATATATGCTGCATTGATCTTGGTTTACAAAAATATTTCTACCTCTTAGATAGGTTGTTTTGCTTTTCATAGATTAAACACTTAGTTTTATTTTTACTTTCTAGGGTCCACCCCTCTTGGCTTCGCTAGGATTAAGCCTAGACGGAGGAGTCGAGTTTCAGGTGACAGCCCTTGACTCTGGCTTGCCCCCAAGGCCACACCAGCGGCTTAGAGACTTCTGCAGTGTTTTCCCAAGGTGTGAAACCAAGCGGAAACATTTTGGCGTCGTTGTCGGGGAAAAGTCTTTTTATTCCCGAAATACAACTTTTGAGTTTTCCTTTTTGTTTTTGCTTTGTTTGATGTATGTAGTGAATTTTTTAAATTGACTAAGAACATCTAGCGACTCCACTGTCAACAAGTTTACCAAGGCGTTTTACAAGAAGGAATCATCAAAGCTTGCTCCAGTTCTTTCCTGAGCCTGAAAAGGTTTACCATAGAAGGAAAAGCAAGCTATCTTCTCGAAAAACCCTTGAGGATCTTGGTTCTCAGTCAATTTCTGATATTCACCTTTTATTTTCGAAAAATAATTTGAATAATCTCCCTATTAAAATGGTTGATTTTGATCCTTATGATTTTACTGCTATAGTTGGTTATCCTCATGATGTTCCAGAGAAAGCTATTGATAAATTGCCATCTTTTCAAGGAAACAATGCTATTAGTGCTAGTTCTCATATAACTCGTTTTTGCCACTGTTTTCACAAGTGGTGTTTGAATGCCAAGCATGAAGATGTGAAAATGAAGTTATTTGCTTTATCTTTGGAAGATGATGCTTAATGAATGGTTCAACAAGTTGGAAGCTGACAAGTACAAAACTTATAAAGAAATTGAAACAACTTTCCTTGCAAAGTGAGGAGACATCAAAGAAGACCGCTACCTTCTAGCTGCCTTGACCAACACTAAAAAGAAAGAAAATGAGACAATGGAAGAATTTAACAAAAAATTCAATGAAACTGTGTCAAGACTTCATGCTGATATCAAGCCACCTGATAATTCCATTCTCATTTACTACATGGAGGCTTTTGATGGAGAATTGAAATATCAATTAAATGATAAAGAGCCCACCAATCTAAAGAAGGCCATGGAAATTACTGAGAAAATTGATAGGAATATGCTAAATTGTGGCAAGTCTCATCTTCCTGATTTCACTAGAGCAAATGTTCCTATGAAGCAAAATGAAAATAAAGAAAAGATCATTAATGCTGAGATTAAGGATCCTTCAAAAAAACCTTTGAAAGACATTGCCCAAATCTTAAAAAAAGTTGTTTCAGCTCAAGCTTCCGACATGACTACCATACAGAACAGGTTGATCTCCATTGAAAGATCTCAAACCAACCATGTCTCAAGCCAGTATGTGCCTAATCCACAGTATGCAACAAGACCTCAATATCAGAGAAGGGCACCCATTCAAGATCAAAGGACCCCAAATCCTTTGGAAACCGCAAATGTTGTTTTAGAAGAAGTTCCTCCTTTCTATAGAGCATGTGACAATTTCCATGAAGAGTCTACATCTAAGTCACCTGACACGAGGACACGAGACACGAGTGTCCCCACGGGACACGGTAACCCCTGGAATCAGGAGACGTTTTATATACATATATATATATTTTTTAAATATATTAAAACTTAAAAATATAGACATATAGATCCAATAAAATTTAGAAACTATAACATTTACAATTACAAATATTCAATAGAAATTACATTTACAATTACAAATATTCAATAGAAATTAGATCATTCACAAATCACAACACATTTGTCATTCACAATCACAAATCACAATGAGACACATAGATGCATGTCGGAGACTCGGAACCATATTTCTCATTAAGTCATCAAAATCAAAATGTATTACATAAATGTCGGAATGCCACTGGGCACTGGCAAATGCCAAATAGATTGATAGTCTAATAGTAAATACAAAAAAGGGGTAGATCAAGATGGAAGAATCCCATCTATCAATGACTCAATAGTCTTCCTCCATGCCTAAATCAACAAACTCATCACTGCCCTGATCCTCCTCCTCCTCCTCCTCCTCCTCCTCCTCCTCCTCTCTGTCAGTGCCAATCTGACTAACTCCATCTGTTGGTGTGGAAGATGACCCCTCCATACGATCACCCTGATCAAAAGTGGCCAACTCTAGCACTGGATCATTAAGATCCATGTTGGCTAATGCCAACTCAATACTACTGTCCAAACCCATCTCATCAGGAAAGACATCCCACATCTGTGTCTTTCCCTTCGCCCACTCCTCCCTCTTCCTGTAAATAAGACGAAGGTTGGAGTGCACATACACCATCGTCTCTGCCCTGGACTGCTCAAGCCTGCTCTTCTTCACACTGTACAAGTTCCCATATGTGCTCCAATTCCCCTCACAACAAGAGGATGAAGTAACTTGAGAGAGGACCCTCAAGGCTATCTTCTGTAGAAGAGGGCATGTTGCCCCATGAGTTGTCCACCAAACAAGGGGTTTCTTAACCCCCATGTCTCTAACCACCTCATATCCTCCAAATCTCCCAGTGCCACTGGAAAACTCATAAAATCCCTCCTCCGATGCCTCAAGGTGGTCTCTATCCTGAAGTAGCCGTCTAAATGTTATCTTCCTCCCCTCTGAGATCTCTCCATCCATGTGAGGAGGGACTCTGGATGAGGGCCCCGACCCACCACTGAGCCAATCCTGAGCGTAGAACGTGGGGATCAATGAGTGGGCCAAGCAATGCAAAGGTGTGCAATTCTTATCCCACCTGGAGATAAGAATGAATGCCCTATATGATGGACCATAAGTTCTCTATCGATGTCTCATACTCAGCACACTAATTCTCCATAACAATGGTCCTCATGAACGCAATCATGGAATCCCACCCCTCATTAACATCTCTTAGGATGGGCTGGTCCGTGTCTGCAAACCGCAACAAAGAAATGATTGGCTCCATGATCTTGATGCTAAGGACTACCCTATCCCACCAACCATCATCTAATACTATGTCCTTCACCTTTTGTGAAGCACTCTGATCCGACTTTCTCCAAAAATCCCAAAACTTTGAAATCACCATGGACCCAAGAGCGGTTTTGACCTCTCTCAACCTCTTGAGCATGATGAATGAGGAAGCAAATCGAGTATCTGCAACCTTCAACAATGAAAGATGTGTGTACTCTTTGTAGATTGTGAAGGCATTGGTGTGGTTTTGTACAAAGTTACGGATATGGCGTGCATCCTCAATAAGTTTTGCAATCCATGGCACATCTGAAGCAATAGATTTCAGTGCTAAATTCAAAGAATGGACAATGCAAGGTGTCCAAAATACCTGTAAGATCAATAAAAGAAAGTATAAATGAGTCATTGAGTCTAAACTCCTAGACTCTACAAGACTACAACTAAGTTACTAACAACTCAAAATTTCAAATAAATGAGTGAATTAACAATCACATACCTGTGGATATTTAGCTTCCACAATCATGCCAGCAGCCTTGCAAACAGGTGCATTGTCCATGATGATTTGTACACAAGAATCAACACCTACTTCTTTAATGACTTTGATGAACAAATCACCCATATATTGTGCATCCTTGTATTTCCCAAGAGCATCCACCGCTTTCAAGAACATCGGTCCATTTGTGGAAGACACCATGAAATTGATGAGTGGATGGCGTGCTGGATCCATCCATCCATCCGAAACAATACTAACACCACATGTGGACCATTTTGATTTAATTGGATCAATAATTTTATCCACCTCATTCTTTGCCTTAACCAACAATGTGGTTCTAAGCTTCTTTGAACCAGGAGGCACATAACCAGTTGGAGCTCGTTCCATTATAGATCGACACATCTCAAAGTACAATGGCGATTGTGCAACATTGAATGAGATGAAGTTGAGGTAGAAGAAAAATGCAATGGAGAGGTCCACCTCTTCTCGTGCCTCTTGTTGGAAACTCCTATCCATTGGACCTCTTGAAGTTGGCCTCTTTCTTGTTGGATAAGCAATAGCATCAACCCCACTCCTAGTGCTAGAGGGTTTCCTCAAGAATGGAAGAGGATCCTCACGATGTTGTGTCTTGCTTGCTGCAGCCACCTTCCCTACCCCAACATGGTCTTCTCTTTCCATCTCCCTCCTTTGGTTAACACTCACAGCTTTGCATGAAGAAATCCCACAAGGGAGGGCCAACAAATGGCCTTTAACCCGGTAATATGTGCTCTTGAAATCATGCTTGCAGAAATTGCAAGTCCAACACACATTGCCTCCCCCACCAAGCTTTGCTCCAGCACCTTCTTTCCTTGTCACATACTTCCACAAAGGGTATTTACTCTCTTGTGCTTGTTGTTTTGCCAAAGCATGGCTATAATGAGCATGAGCTTCACTAGAAGCAGTTGGAGCACTACTAGGAGCAGAAGGGGTTATGCTTGTAGGAGGAATAGGATGAGAGGGAATAGATGGGGCATTCTTCCCTTTCCTTTGCCCTCTACCTATTGCCCTAGCTGGTTGAGACATTTTCCTTCAACCTTAATGGTGAAATCACACTTGAATCTCCTTCACCTGCAAGAAAACACACTTGAATCTCCTTTGAATCTCCTTCACCTGCAAAAAAAACGACTATGGGCTCTCTCTAACTCTCCGTCACTCTCCCTTCACTTAGCAAATGACAAAAAAAAACAAAAAAATGCGTTTTTATGGGCCCGCGGTCATCCTTCACGCGATTTTCGTGTCTTGGAATCGAGACATGCTGTGCAGAATTCCCCCACACGTGTCCTGATTCCAGGACACGAAAATTTTCATGTCCCCCACGTGGGGCTAACGTGCCCACGCTCAAACGTGGCCCACATGACACGAAGGCCTGGGAGGACGTGTCCGGTTTCTTAGGTCGACATGTGTTTTTAAATGGTCAATTGAACAAAATCCTCCGTCAGAAGCCAGTAGCAGTGTCAGATTAGCAAGCAAGCCTGAGAACCAGCCTGAATATATCAACATTGTAGGCCAAACTCACCCTGTCTCCAAAGAAACTTGGGAACAAGCAAGACATTACAATCAAGAGAAGGACAAAGCAACCCATAGATTTGGTGAGATGCCTCCACTAGAGAAGATTCTAGAAATGTCAAGGTTCAAAGGTTTAACTTATCAAAGAAAGGACAATGTTGGAACATCAAAGTCAAATCAGAATATTCCTAAGGTAACACCTCCTCCCAACTCAGAAAAGTTTCATGTTGATTTGGCTCATTGGTTGTCTTCTACAAAGATTCCTATTCTTGTTACTGACCTTATCAAAATTCCATGCTTAAGAGAAGATTTTATGAAGATAATAGATCATCCTGAACAAGAAATAGCCAAGGTTCCAATTGACTCAATGAAAGTAACTCCTTGCAAGACTAGAGAAGAGCCTAAGCTTCAAAAGTTAGTCAACCATGAAGATGATCCTGTTATTTTGCATAGCTTGGATCCTAAAAAAGAAGATCACCCTCCTTTCTACATCTCATTGCTTGTATATGGTATGCTTTTGCACAACTGCATGTTGGATTTTGGGGCCTCTTCTAATGTTATGACCAAAAGGGTTATGGATCAATTGGGCTTAAAGACAACTAGACACTATCACAATGTGTGTGCCATGGATTCAAGGGAGGTTGATACCATTGTTGTCATCCTAAATCTACCTGTTAGGTTGGCCAAGTACCCCAATGTCCATTTGACTATGGATGTCTTAGTGATTGATGTACCAAATAATTGGGGAATGCTTTTATCAAGAAAATGGGTTGCATCTTTGGGAGGGGATATAAGGATGGATTGGTCATATGCTACTATTCCTGCATCAGAACATTCAATGGTTAAGTTGTATAATGAACAGGCTAGAAAATTCCATGTTGAAAACCCACAAAATCTTCCTAATGAGTTTGTGTATGAGTTAGACAATGTGGGAAATTATGCCATCTTATCAAACTTCATAGCACCTTTTAAAGAAGCAACTAAAGATGAAAAATTGGATGAAGTATGGAGGATGAGTTTTTATGGGGCATGTTGTAGGGCTAGAAAAGGAGCTGGAATTGTTATAACTTCTCCCTCTAAGCAAACCTTTAAATTTGCTTTCAGACTTGAGTTTGATGCTTCAAATAATGTGGGTGAATATGAGGCACTTTTGCAAGGGTTAGAAATTGCCAAGGACATGGGGATTAAAATTTTATCTATCAAAGGTGATTCTGACTTAGTGGTTGCCCAAGTAAAAAACATCTTTGTATGCAAAGGTGAAAGGCTAAAAAAGTATAGGAATGCTATTTGGGACACAATGGAATGGTTTGATGCTTTAGATATCATGACAGTTTCATGTGAAGAAAACTGTGAGGCAGATCAACTAGCACTGGTAGCTTCTACACTTCAACCAACTGAGGAATTATTAAAGGGTAATGGGAAATTTGAAATTAACTTTAGACCTTTAATTCCAGACAACATAGATCATTGGCAAGTGTTTGATAATGACAAGCAAATTCTCAACTTCATTCATAATCTTCAAGAGTTTCCAGATTGTAAAATCACTTATCAGGAAGAAGGCAAAGAGTATCAAGAGGAAGAGGATCAACCAAGGAACAAAATTCCTAGAAGCATCACCCAGCTAGAGCAGCTTTTTGATAAACAAGATGGCCATAAAAAGAAAAAGAATTCAATAAAACCAGGGGAGTTTATTGAAATAAACATAGGAACTGAAACTGAACCAAAAATGATAAAAATTGGAAACGGAACATCTGAAAAAGAAAGAAAAGACTTGATTGATTTGGTTCATGAGTTTAGGGATGTATTTGCTTTTAACTATGATGAACTTAAAGCATATCGTGAAGATGTTTTTCAGCATACAATTCCTTTCAAACCAAATGTTAAGCCTTTTCGCCAAAAATTGAGGCGAATAAATCCCAAGTTGGCCTCCATGGTTTGCAATGAACTTCAAAGGATGTTGGCAGTAGGTATCATTGCTCCAACAAGACATTCTACATGGTGTTCTAATTTAGTTGTTGTTAGAAAAAAGAATGGGGATATCAGATTGTGTATTGATTTCAGAAACTTAAACTTGGTATGCATGAAAGATAACTATCCTTTGCCAAACATGGACACTTTGCTTCAAAAGATAACTGGATCAGGTATGATGTCCTTTCTTGATGGTTTCTCAGGATATAACCAGGTGTTAATAAGTAAAGAGGATCAGCATAAAACTACTTTTACTACACCTCGGAGTACCTTCATGTACCTTAGAATGCCTTTTGGTCTTACAAATGCTGGTGCTACCTTTCAACGTGCTATGGATGTTGCATTTAATGGGTTGATTGGTAAAATAATTGAGATATATCAAGATGATCTAACAGTATATTCTAAGGAAAGATCAGATCATGTTGGTCATCTCAAAAAGATCTTAGAGAGGTGCAGAGAATATGGCATATCATTAAATCCAACTAAATTTGTGCTATATGTTGATGAGGGCAAATTATTGGGGCATATTATCACTAAGGATGGTGTGAAAGTTGACCCTAAAATAGTTGAGGCTATTAAAAAAGTTCCTATTCCTACCCATGTCAAAGCTCTCCAATCCTTTAATTGCCAAATCAATTTCATTAGAAGATTTATTCCAAATTTAGCTGAACTAATGAAGCCTTTGCAACTCTTACTTAAGAAAGATGCTAAATTTGAATGGACCAAACAAGGGAGAGAGGCTTACTCAGATATCAAGGATGCCATATCAAAATCCCCTGTGTTGATAAGCCCTGATTATTCAAAAGAATTCCAAGTCTTTTCCTTTGCTTCTAAACATACTATTGCTGGAGTTTTACTTCAGAAAAATGACCATGGCCAAGAACAACCCATAGCTTTCTTCAATAGAGCTTTACAAAATTCAGAACTTAAGTATACTATAATGGAGAAGCAAGCTTATGCCCTTGTTAAGTCCTTGAAACATTTCAGAATATACATTGGGTATTCCAAAGTTGTGGGTTATGTTCCTCATACTGTTGTTAAAGATATATTAGTTCAACAGGATTGCCTTGGTATAAGGGGTAAGTGGCTATCCAAAATACAAGAGTATGACTTGGAGATCAAACCTACCAAGTTAATCAAAGGTCAAGGTCTTGCACGCATGATGACAGAAAGCAATGAGAAAGCTGTAGGAATGATTTGTCAAAATAATAAGTCAACACCTATCATATCTGAAGAGCTTCAAAGATTAAGTCAAACACAATGGTATTCCAACATTATCTACCTTCTTAACAATTTTGCCTATCCTGAACATCTTGTTGGTCACAAAAGAAGGTCTCTAAGACTTAAAGCCACTAAGTATTGTATAACTCATAATGGATTAGGTTGGAGAAATCCTAATGGCTTAGTTCTTAGATGTGTTGATGAACCAGATTCCAAAAAGCTTCCGGTTGAGTTTCCTACAGGGTTTTGTGGTGGGCATTGTGCAGCAGATACAACAGCCCACAAGATTCTTAGATCAGGTTACTATTGGCCCACTTTGTTTGTTGATGTGCATAAGTTTGTCAGATCTTGTCCCCAATGTCAGTTGTTCACTAGGAAACAAAAGTTGGCAACTTTACCTCTTGAGCCAGTAGTTGTTCAAGTCCCTTTCTAGCAATGGGATCTTGATTTTATCGGTCAATTTAAGGAAAATTCAAGCAATGGTCATACCTGGATCCTAACTGCCACCGATTACTTCACTAAATGGGTGGAAGCAATCCCCACTAAATTTGCAACAGATAAAGGAAATGGATTGGCTGAGTCAACCAACAAGACCTTAATGAACATATTAAAAAAGACTGTTGGGGATAACAAGAAGTCTTGGGATTCTAAGATAAAATTTGCTATATGGGCTGATAGAATAACACAGAAATATGCCACTGGGAAGACTCCTTTTTAGTTGGTTTATGTTTTAGAAGCTTCTGTACCCATTCATATTCAGTTGCCAGTGTATCAGATGTTGCATGATTATGATCCAAATGATGATGGTATGCAGAATAGAATTGAGCAAATTATGAAATTAGATGAGACCAGAAGAAAGGCCTTAGACCAGAGTATCAGAAATCAGGGCAGGGTTAAAAGGACCTTTGATAGATCTGCTAAGCCTAGAGACTTCCAGCCAGTGGATTGGGTTCTTTTATGGGATAAGCAACGGGATAAGCCAGGAAAACATGGAAAGTTTGATAGCTTATGGTTGGGACCATATATTATATTTGAACCAGCAGGGGTTAATTCTTTCTTCCTTTGCACTATGGATAGAGAAAGGTTGACTCTACCAATCAATGGACAACATCTCAAGTTGTTCTTCAAATATGATCTTCTAATGCCCATGGGGGCAGATTGATAGCAGGGCCATTTCTAAACCTTTTCCTTGCATTTTTGTACATTATGCTTTTTGTATATTTTTTATGTATATTAGTTTCATTTACTTGTTTGAGTTTTATTTTTGAATAATGTTGCAACTTATGTTTCATTTGGCAAAGATAAGTGAAACTGATGCATTCTAATTTTCATGCAGGAACCGGAGATTCTCGGATACTCTCCTTGATTTGGAGAATCAGATCGAGTACGCGTCCCGCAGTTGGAGCCAGATGTTGCCAACTAAGTTGTACTTGGTTGGATTATCAAGCGAGCGGGCAGAGTTGAACATGTCAATGTTCATTTTCGATGATATGATGACCATCAGGCCTTTTTGAGGGCCATTTTTTTAATTTTTTACTACATGTCCATGGCCCTGCGGGGTTTGTAATAAAATGTTCTAGCATGGTTTTTTGTAAACGACTTGGCCCCCTATGAGCTTTTGGCCAAGTCGGGTATTTCAAGGAGTTTTTTCACTTAAGAATTATGTCTTGCAACTTTGCATCACAAAATTTTTTAGTTTTTCTTCTGCTCCTCCAAAGCTGGAATGGCTGGTGAGGTCAACAGGCCTTAGAGGGTTATTAAATTCCATGGGTCAATGTATATGAACATGCTAGACATTAATTTTGAGTCGTATGGAAATGTGCTAAGTCCCCCTAGGTTGTTTTTTAATTTCCGGCGAAAAGTATTTTTTCCATAATTAAGCCATTTTTAATGGTTTAATTAGTAATTTTGTAATTGGCATAGAAGTGTCGTCTAGGGGTCTTTTTTGTCTTCGGGGTGCTCATTTTCTAACTCAAAGTGCCCACCTTACCCCTAAACCCACTTTCTATAGTGTGGTTGAGGCATTTATTTTTCACTTATGGAGAAAAAGTTAAAAAAAAAGTGAAAATGTGAGAAAAAATTGACAAAAGTCAAAAAAGTCATAAAAATTAATTCCATTTTTGGAGGAGTTAAGGGTCTGAAATATATCAGCACTAATTTAGGAGTGAAATGGGCTGAATTCTATGACATATGGGCAGCCCAAATAGTGGGCTTGACTCCCCTTAGTTTGCTAGGTGCTTTTTCCTTAGGATGGGCACATTTGGTATGAGGAGGTGCCCACGAATTGGGGGTTTGTGCAACACCTTTGGTGGCAGCCTTGGTGCTGCGTTTTTGCAGCATTGAAGAAGGAGTTTGCAGCCCCATTTGGGGGCCACGATTTACTCCATGTATCATGCCACCACTCCCCCACTCCTCTCCTCAAGCAATTGCGCCCTCCCTCCTTGAGTTCTTCTATATAAGCAAGTCCCCTCTCCTTCATTTGGCATGAGAAGGTAGAACCTTTGCTCCTATCATTGTAATTTTTTTGCATTTGGTTTATGAATAAAGGCTTTGGAGGCAAATCTATCTGTGGATCTTAGTTGTGTGGATGACCATGTTTTAACATAACATATGAGGTAATATATGTCTTTACATTTTATTTCATGCTTGCTTGTTGATCAATCACTAGCTTTTGAAGGAGATGTTTATCTTAGTAAGGTAAAAATAGTGCAATCTAATTCATTATTTTTACTATAGGTTATCATAGAGAGGTTAGATTTCAAAGTTATTTTTGTTTAAATGCTTGAATCTAATTCTCTATTCTAGTCTACACTAGTTGCATTTGATCTTGCTTGTGTGAGTTGTCTTTTGTGTCTACAAGTTGTTGATCTGAAGATTTGGTGGAGCTTGTTTGCATCCATTGGTTTTCAGAAGTAAATCAAAGAAAACTAGTCCCATTGATCCCCACTGTTGAGGACCCCATAGCCCAAGTTCAAGGCATTCTCTCTTCTTCTCATCAACACAAAAAAAAAATTCAAACTTCTCTTGGTTACTTTGGTTTGCATATTTCAGATCTCATTCTTCTTTAAATATCATAAGTAGGTCTAATTTTTTGTTTTAGATCTTAAGTTCATCTCAAAGTAAAAACTTTATCTAGATCTAATTGATGCATGCTTCTTGTTAAAGTATGAATTTTCTGTATATTTTAAAAGCTTAAACAAGTAGTTTGTTTTACTGAACTTCAAAGTCTATTTGGCTGTCATATGAGCTAGTAATTTGCAGCTTCTCAAAGTTTGCAAAGATCCTAAGGAGACAAGCCTCACAGCTTGTCTCACTTAGTTACTTTTCAGTATTTTAACTTAGATTTTTACTTAGTTTTTTTTGGTTTTTAGCAGGTATCCCAAATACACTCTTAAAGTGTTTTTTGGCATCTTTTACTGATGTTTGCTTGCTGGTTTGCAGCATTTGACAAACAAGTAGAGCGAAATTCTAGCCAAATTCTGAAGATCCGGGCCATCTGGAGCACCTAGAACTTGAATTTTTTAAACCGGATACTTTTTTCTCTCTATTCTTTGTAAGCCACTAAGTCGTAAAAGACTGGGGCACTTCTATTGCATTGTAACTAAAATATTAAACGAGAGCAAGTGGGCTAACCAATGTCCACATCCCATCCCCCCAGGGGGGAAACTGTGTCAACTCAATTTTCATGGTTTGCATTTTTTTTAGTTTAGATTTCATTTTCTGCATCTAATAAAATCAAACTAGGATTAATATTAAACTTGTTGGTTCGTTCCATTGGCGGGCCACAAGTTCACTCGGGACTTAGCTTTTTCACATTTTGTACAATTTTCACTTTTTTTCTACAAATTCAAAACACCCCCTTGCTTTCTCGAAGTAAGGTTTCAGGACAAGGGCTTGCCCGAGTACTAGCCCGAAAAGAGACTCTTGGGGCTTAAAAAAGTAAAATACTGGTTCTAAAAAACTTAAAATTTCCAAGGCTCTTCCCCGTATGCTTTGGGGCCACTGCAACATAATCTAAACATGTTGGCACTCATCAGAAAGGGATGAGAGACTAGTAATAGGTTTTAACACACCCCAATAAACCACCTACTTGTGAAAATCCGACACAAACGACTATTCTTCCGTTGTGGGAAAATTTCTCAAAGGGCATGGGATAACAATGGATAGCGACCTCCTGGAAACCGTTAGGCTATACCCTCGTTTGGTATAGCATCTGAACACCTCCTTGGCTCTCTGATCCAGCCCACATGTCTGAGTGACAAACCACACAGCTAAATTCCAGACATACTCCCTGTACCTTTTGGCATATCGGGAATTCCCCAGCCCTAATAAAAAGATCATTACCACATTAATAATAAAATAAACCAAGAACAATTGCACAACATTGTCTTTTCAGTTCAAGCACTTTTGTGACTCCATTTATCGGCACTAGTCTATCTTGTTATATTTCAATGATGATGGATGTTTTAAAATGGAAATGATGTTGATGAATCATATTTGCTTTATATATATGCTGCATTGATCTTGGTTTACAAAAATATTTCTAACTCTTAGATAGGTTGTTTTGCTTTTCATAGATTAAACACTTAGTTTTATTTTTACTTTTTAGGGTCCACCCCTCTTGGCTTCGCTAGGATTAAGCCTAGACGGAGGAGTCGAGTTTCAGGTGACAGCACTTGACTCTGGCTTGACCCCAGGGCCACACCAGCGGCTTGAAGACTTCTGCCGCGTTTTCGCAGGTGTGAAACCAGGCGGCAACACAGCTGCTAGGCCTAATTTTAGCTACATTATGAACTTAATTTCCAGATTCATGACAGCGCGAAAGGTACAACATTGGACTACAACAAAGAGAGTATTGGGATATTTGAAATGGACACTTGACTTTTGCATTCTGTACTGTTAGAATTTTACTTAAGAGCAATTAGGTTATACTTTCATTCAATTTATCATATCACATCATAATAATTGCATGCATAAGGATCACTGAAAGAAATACATTCAACAATAGACACAAACATTTATCCTAGGAAAATCCTTTCACAGGAAAAACCCAACAGAACTTCTCAGTATAGATTCGTCAACAAAGTACAATGTCAATACAACGAAGAGATAAAGCTCTCTCACAGAAAATAAAAGAAAGATACAGAATAATCTTTGAGCCCGAAGAAGAGAGAGAAAGATAAAACCCCCAAAGATTGTCTTCTTGATGCCTCTTGAAACCTTGACTAGCCTTCCTTGGATCTGCGCATTTTTCCTCTTGCTTCAGCGAAATGGTATGTTGCAAATGAGCCACCTTCACTTATATTTATACTAGAAAAGGTCACTTTTCTTACTGGGCCAACTTGTCTTCTTGACTGGGTCGCTTTTCCCTTTAACTGGGGCAGTTTTACCCAGTGATTCTTGTGGGGCTGACTTTTCTTTTTGAAAGGATAAAAATACAATATCATTTTATTTCTTGAGTCAATATTCCAAATATGTTTTAGCATTATTCTTTTAGGGTTTTGACTTGATAAGAATATCTTCCGAAGCTGCATATTATTTCAACATGTACAGCGGTAGCAAAGACCCTAGGCTATGTGGGTATACATATTCAGATTGGGCAGGTTATGTGGATGAACGAAAAATCTTCCTCTGGATATGTTTCAAGCCTTGGCACGAGTGCAGTGACATGGACTGGCAAATAACACCATGCAGTAGCCCCTTTCATTGACAAAATCATAATCAAGGAGTAGTGTAAGGAGGATGTGAAGCAATTTGGCTCAAGAGGATTTTTTTAGACATGAAGATGCTGCAAACAGAGCCAACACCCCTATTCTGTGACAATCAAGGGGTGCTCAAACTAGCCAAGAATCTAGTCTACCACAAGCATACCAAGCATGTTGAGATACATTGCCACTTCATCAGATAGCTTGTAGAGGATGAATCTATTGAGGTGCAATATTGTTTGTAATGAACATAAATATAGATATCAAATATCAATAATAATAAATAATAACAATAATTAATAAAGATAAACAATAATAATGAAGAGGCACATCTTGACCAAAATACATGACATAATGAAGGGACATGGCCTATCAACCATAGTGACCAGTCAATGCGTATATAAGTATAATGTCCCATGGCATTGTAATCATGCTCTTTTAATCTTCATTTATACTTAATTTATTACTACTCATACTATATGGAATTATGTTCTCTGTCCTTATGTTGGATATTTGTTAGTAAATGAACTGCTTTTCTTTTCATTGTCCCACAGAGAACCAAACTGCAAACAATTTTACCAAATTTTGGGGTCCTGAAAAATATGTAAAATTCTAGGATAAGTTTGGTGTGGTTAGTAGATTGACAATTAATAGAGGCCGTAATATCAGATAAATAATAGTCAATTAGATATTAGAAACAGAAATAATAATAAAGTCATTTCGACTTTCGGTTATTTTATGATTTTATGATTTATTTCACTTGAGTGTGTTTCTTGGTCTATCTCACATTCATAAAGAGGATTGACTCAACTAGTATGTAACCCTTTATTAGTAAGCTTTCACTTCTTATTTTAATGTAATGTAATACAGAGAACCCTCGTGTATCTTGGTTTTCTTTATGTTGGATTTTCGTGATAGTACCATTATATCCATCAATCCCTACTTACCTGGAATTTTGGTGCATAACAAGCGGGTTGAGATAAATTAATTGAATACAAATATAATACATATTTGGACTAAGTCCACTAGGAACTAAGCAATAAGCCTCATTGAGCTGCAATTATATGTCTAATAGCATGTCATTGCCTGACTTGATTCTATTACATTATGTAAATTTTTCCCATGGAAAAAAATTCATCAGTAAATCATAGATATGAGTCTGTAATGTCCTCTTCTGCTTAAGCATTGCGGACCATCCCGCTGACCTATTTGATTCCCATAGGTTCAAGCGGGCACTGACAGTCAGGGAATCAGCTGAGGATTGATGCCATATAAGAAGATCTAGGGCATCGATATTATATCATCATTAGATAGACAGGGGCCACCTGCATGCATGACATCGGAGCATTATTTCCTGATACATGCACCTGATTGAGTCTCCAGGCACCTGCATGCAAGTCAACTGCAAATTAGAAGGTAAAGTAACCTAGTTAGGTTTTCTGCAGTTGAATGTTATAAAAGAGAGGTAAAGGGAATGGAGAAACACACTTATATGATTATTGATTTGAGGATTCGATTTGGAGAGCTCAGCGAGCTAAGTTGGGGTTGAGTGCATGCTCAGCTAACTGGTGTATTTCGGCAGCAAAATCTATCTGCCCTAGTTCATCATCAGGTTGGACCATCCAGGTTCAGCAATGTTTCATCATCAGGTTCCACTCATCAGTTGCTTCAGGAGTGAGTTATTTACTGGCTTGGGGGGATTCGCCTTCCTTATTTGGGCGCATTGTTCACAAGCATACTCATTCGTTTTTCAGTATACAGAGAGCCAAACTCTTGCATGCAGGCTCCATCCTTCTCAGAGTAGCATCATTACCCTTCCCCTGGAAGAAGGGCCTCTCAGCTTGACTCTCAAGCTATTTCTCAGCATATCACTCCTCAGAAGGACGTCTTTATCTATTGGGGCGAGTTTCCTTAGGAGGATCTTCACATTTTGGGGCATTGGAGCCATCAGACCTTATGCATGCAGTCTCCATCTTATTCAGAAGGGCACTATAACCCTAGTGCACATTATCCGGAGGTCCATCATCAGAGTAATTCTTAGCTTTGGAGGAGGGCGCATTCCTCATCTGGAGGACGACTTGCCTTAGCATATTATTTATCCAGTATAATCTCCACATGCAGTGATCATCCTCATCGACTACAGAAGATCTATATACTGGTATGTGCATGCACTAATTCCTCCTACTTTCTAACATTTCAGTATTATCTAGGTTACAGATCTGCATGCAGAGATCGGGGTTTACTTTCATATTCTATTGAGACATAAGCCTTCTAGCCATCTACAGTACAACAAAAAAGAAAAAATATCAGTTTGGGATATTACAGAGTCAATCTGGTAAGACTTGCAACATGGATACTTATTACTTGAAGTTGAGCTTTCTTCTGAAGCATGCAATGGACAGGAATAGGGATGTTAAACATCTACAGAACTTTGGAGACTCCAGTTTGGTTATAAATTGGATATAAGGGACACCTCATCTAATATCCTTCTCAGGCCTATAGCTCACCAGCTAAAAGAGGTGGTGAATTCTTTGAAACTATCTCCTTCACACATATATAGAGAGAGTTGAATGACGAAGCAGATCATCTGTCAAAGGAAGCACAGCAGATAGTTGAAGGCACTATGGTGCTGAAAGAAATCAGAGAAGGAATTCTACTGCATTTTTTCCAGATTCTAAATTCTATATTTGTGCTTGATAGATTCTAGAGCCTTACTGTTATCTCTGATGTAATTAAGATGGTCTTGCTTTTCTGTTTCAAGACTTCTGAGTGATTCAGAAGATTATATAGGATTTTAAAATCTTATTACTTCCTTATAAATTTTGAAGGAGAAGTTAAAGGGCCATTTTAAAAATGAGGAAGCCTTTTCTGTGATAGATGCCCTTGGAATATATAAGTGCATATGCACCTAAGAAATGTAATTTCCATTATGCTATGAATAGAAATGCCGCTTTTTTCTTTGAAAAAAAAGGATATTTATTACTTACAATTTTTCTAGCAGACGATCAGTCATCTCTATTCGAAAAGGGTCTTTTGGATCAACCTGTTTCAAAATATTCACCAGCTTGGTGATCATTCCACACAGTATATTATACCTGAAATGACAGAAAAAGAGAGGTCCATCAAATTATATAGCAAAAGTTAATATCATATCATCCATAGAGTTGTTTAATGGCTCGACTTGAAATAATGATCCTTCAAAAATCTGATCTCTGAAAAATGCAAATAATTATAAATACACCTTGAGAACAATCATTGAATCAAAGTTTGAAAGGCAATAAAATAGCCTTCTATATTAACATATGTAGTCAATCACGAACAATGTAACCCTTTCTATTATAATATGTAGTTTATAACTTTATCACAAACAATGGATTAGTAATCTAATCTACAAAACAAAACGCAGCCTCAGATTTAGAAGCAACTTTTGAGAATGGAAATGTTTCCTTGCCAGTTGCCAACAATATAAAAAATAGAAAATGTTTCCTTGCCAGTTGCCAACAATATAAAAATACAATTCACTACATTTAGCACACCTTTTGAGTATTAAATTCTGCAAAATATACAGTGCTTGCAAGAAACAGAAGGACGTGAAGCATAAAGAAGACTCTCTGAGAAGAAGTGGAAGCATCAGAGGGAAAGCTCTGCAACTACAGAATTTTTTTGTAAACCTACATGAATTTGTGGAGGAGAGATTCAAATCACTGACAGACATAATGTTGGCCAATGCAACAACAACACCCCCCAGTAATTTTTAGAATCCATACTTTGACAGATATACAAGCATAATCAAGATAAACTTTGTAGGAAGTCATATTCCAACTCAATCTGATGCTTAGCATCCCAAATCCGTTCAAAATGGAGACAAAGTGATGATAGTGCCATTCACTGGATATTTGACTTTAATAAGTTGGACCACTAGATCAAGAAACTAGATGTGTTCTTTCAGACACATAAGTATGTTGATGCCTAAGAATGAGATTTGCTAGATTAAAAAGGATTGGACCCACATTTGCTAAATTAAAAAAGATTGGACCCACATTGTTGTGGTGAGAGTTTAAATGAGGAGCAATGGCAATGATGAGAACCACCCATCACAAGTCGAGAAGAGTTCTAGTCAGGTTAAGAAATTTGTATACTATGGGCTAGAAGCAAATGTTTAAAAACAAGAGGGAGCTTCTCATATATAAGCTTAACCAAAATGTGTCAAATTACATTGGCAAGTTATATCCATGGATCATCAAATTGAAGATTTTGGAAGGTGAAGAGAGTGCCATGTTGAAGTATATTTGCAAACTCCATGTCGTGATTCAATGAGTTGGATTTATTGAAGGTGACTAAATTAGATGATGCATATGGTACAATTAGGGCCATAGAAGTCAACATCAATTTTGAAAGAAGACAAACACTTCTAGTCCAAGTAAGGCCTGGAGGTTGTTAGAATTACATGTGGCCACGAAACAGCCATATGTATCATTAATGTATTTGTAATCAAGGCTAAGGCCATCCTTTAAGCATTTATCGTCATTTACTGTGATAATAGTGAGTAGTTAAGGTCGACCTAGTCAAACTCGTACATGTAGGCTCATTAACTCCTCTTAGGGATAGTGCTCTACTTGAGTTGTGAATAAATACACCATAGGTCCATAACTCTCATTTGTAAATGATCATCTCAAGATCTTGATATCTCATATAAAATGTATTATGCCTAAAGAAACATATATCTTTGGAGTTCTCTTCAGATTGGCATTTCTTTCTTTTATAAGCACTTGTGCATCTCGTGTGTAGCAAACTTGTGCTTGGGTATTTTTCTCTCTTTCTCTTCACTGGGTTATGGTAGAATCTGGGTTTGTCTTTGGTTCCATTCAATTCTCCTTCTTTTACTTGACTCTCAACAGATTATCAAAGCAGGTGTGAACCTTACTCTCTCAATTCAATAGTTGATCTACAGATTTTGTCTAGTGGCATTGCCCCAAGTGCTATAGAAATAGGGTTTCCAAGTCATTGTTGTACTAGGAATTTTAACTTTTTTCTAGGGGTTCTGGAAGAATATATTACAAAAGCTAGATAAATGCAGGAGAGAGATACACGCAATAACATAACATCATATTATGAGTAATTGGTGCAATTATTACATAGGAGTTCACCTCCTTATATATGGTTACTCATGGAGCAAATCATTTCTATTTATGAATGTGGGATAGACTTACTTTACACAAAAAGTAAGTCTATTATTACATGTGACTTTTATTACATGTGAGCCTTGTTATCACCCAAACTCACACCCTTAAAGATAAAGTCCTAAAGCCCAAGGTATGGTTTTGATAAAACTAAGAGGAAGGCCAATGTCACCACACCACACCAAACCCTCTTCTGCTCTTTAGGTTGGCTCTTCTCTATAGCAGCGGAAATGCTATATTTGGATAGTATAAATGTGATAACAACACCGACAACAAGTTAACGATTTCTACAAGGAAGCAAGGATTAAGGAGGAGCTGACGGTACCTTACAACCCATAACAAAATGGAGTTGCAAAGAGGAAGAGTAAGGCCATCTTTGGAGCTGCCAAGGCAATGAACCATGATCAGTATATGCCTATGTTTCTCTGGGCAGAAGCATGCAACACAGCAGTGTAGATTTTGAATAAAAGTCCTCATAAGGCCTTGGAGGACAAGACTCCCAAGGAAGCATTCACAGGAGTAAGACCAGAGATTGGTCACTTTCGTATCTTTGGATGTCTGGTGTATGTGCATGTACCATCGAAAAAGGGGACAAAGTTACAACCTTCAATAGAGAAGGGTATTTTTGTGGGGTATAGTGAGACTTCAAAGGCATATAGAGTATACATTCCTTCTCTAGGGAAAATAGTAGTGAGAAGAGATGTTCAATTTGATGAGAGTCGAGCCTTTAGGAAGTCACATGAAGCCCTTCCAACAATGGCAGTGGATGAGGAGCGAGAGGCTCCAAAGGTTGAGGAGAGGCCAACACTAGCAGGTACAAGGACTCGGTCTTCAGATCAAGAGGAGTTGGAGGCTCCTTCTACTTTTGTTAGGAGGAGGTCACGATGGCTAGAGCAGATAACATGAGATGCTCAGGAGCATGTGGAGGCTCCTAGGAGTACTTTCAAGTAGAGTAGACCACAAAGATAGTTTACTAGTTACATGGCATTCATGAGTGACATCATTGATTATGAGCCTACCAATCATGAGGAGGCAGTAGGCCACCAGGTTTGGAGAGATGCCATGGTGGAGGAGTATGCATCCATTATGAAGAATGACGTGTGGGACATAGTATCGAGTTCAGAAGGGAAATCTGACGTGAGTTTGAGATGGACCTATAAGATCAAGCATGTTGTGGATGGCAGTGTTGAGAAGTACAAGGTGAGGTCCATGGCTAGAGGGTTCCCCCAAATGGAGTGAGTAGACTATGAGGAGACATTTGCACTAGTAGCCAAGTATACTTCTATCAAGGCTGTTATATCTATTGGTTCGGAGATGGGGTGGAGGATACATCAAATGGATGTGAAGACAGCCTTCCTCAATGGAATGATTGAGGAAGAGGTGTGCATTGAGCAATCTCAAGGCTTTGAGATGCACGAGAGAGATTCTTATGTGTGTAGGTTGAAGAAGGCATTATACAAACTCAAGCAGGCACCGAGGGCATGGTACTCGAGGATTGATGGTTATCTGTTAGCTATGGGCTTCATCAAGAGTGAGGCGGATCGCAACTTGTATTATACACTTCTTGGGGATAATCCACTCATCTTGGTACTTTATATAGATGAATTATTCCTTACAAAGTCGGAGAAGCTCATTGAGATGTGTAAATGAGATCTAGCTTCGGAGTTTGAGATGAAGAATATCGGCATGATGCACTAATTTTTAGGATTGAAGGTGTGGCAACAGGTAGGTAAGATTTTCCTGGGACAAGTAAAATATGCAACTGATATTCTACGAAGATTCGAGATGCTGGATTGCAGGCCAATGTTGACACCTATGATCACCAATCTAAAGAAGTTGGATGCTTCTGAGCCAAAGTTGATGAATCCTACATTGTATAGGCAGTTGATTGGGTCCTTGATGTATCCTGTCAACACTAGGCAAGTATATGCTTTGATGTGAATATCCTAAGCCGGTTATGGTGGAGTTGAGGAAGTTGCATTGGGTTGCAGCGAAACATGTGCTCATGTATCTATGACGTACTGTGGAGTAAGGACTAAGGTATGTCAGGAGTGGCTTAGTGCAGTTACAAGGATATTTAGACTCAGATTGGGCTAGGAGTGCAGTGGCCAAGAAAAGCACCTCAAGGTGTTGCTTCAGCTTGGGATTAACAGTGATTTCATGGTTTAGCACAAAGCAGACGTCAGTGACACTTAGTTTAGGAGAGGCAGAGTACATGGCAGCGAGTTTGGCGAGTTGGAAAGCCATTTGGCTTCGCAAGATGCTCACAGGATTATCTGGTTTGGAGTTGGACCCCACAGTGGTCTACTGTGACAATCAGAGTTGCATAAAACTCTCAAAGAATCCAGCGTTTCATGATAGGTCCAAACACATAGAGATCAGATATCACTTCATCGGGGACAGAGTTCGGAGGGGAGCAGTGAAGCTTCATTATATCTCCACAAATGAGCAAGTTGCGAATATTCTCACCAATGCTTTAATGAAGGGCAAGTTTGTTTACTTCAGGGATAAGTTGGGGTGGTGCAAAACACCTTCCTCGTTAGGAGCAAGTGTTGATGATTATAGCTCGAACATGTGCTTTTGCATAGGCTAGGTGTCAAACATGCAGGAGTTGTCCATTACCTCTCTAGGTACTTGCTCAATTTATTAAGTGACTTTTATATTTCTTTCCTAAGTCTAACTTAGGAAAATCACCTTAATTAATTTCATATTGGCTAATGACTAAAGGTTTACAAAAGAGAAAAGTAAAGTGAACTTTAGATTAAGTCGTGATCGTTGATCTTAAGTGATGCTCAAGATCTTATCTTAGCCATCCATCACTTTGTAGATTGAGGGTTAGGGTTTTGGTCATTGAAATCTATAAAAGAAAGTTTAAGGAGAGGAGAAAGACACAACATCACAAAATCATTTGAGTGAGAGATTTTCAAAGAGAAGAGTGAGAGACTCAATGGCTAAAGAGAAAAGAGTGAAGCGAATTGCAAGTGGAAGATCCAGGAGACAGAGAAGGGGTTGATTTCACTAAGAGAGAGAAAAGTCGGTCCAACCGAACCGAGTAGAGTCGATCCGTACAGTCGCTAAGGAGAGACCATACAATCAGTACGGCTGATGCAAAGTGACGAAGAAGCTGGTAGCTTCTTAGGGAGAGTTGGTTGATCCCACTAGGTATCGTCAGCTTATTGTATCATTGATGTGTCTAGCCAACACTAGGCTAGATCTATGTTATTCTCTCCATACATTGAGTCGACATATGGTGGAGCCCAAGAGTGCGCACTGGGTGGCAGCAAAGCACGTGTTCAGGTATCTTAGAGGTACAGTGGACTATGGAATGAACTATGAGAGGAGGGATGGATTACAGTTGAGTGGCCATATAGATTCTGAATGGGCAGGCAATGCAGTGGACAGGAAAAGCACCTTTGGGTGTTGTTTCAACTTGGGTTCAACAATTGTGTTGTGATTCACCAAGAAACAAAAGTAAGTAGCACTAAGTTCTGCAGAGGCGAAATACATGGCGGTTAGTCATTAAAGTTGTGAGGCTATTTGGCTTCGCAAGATGCTAGTTAGTATATTTGATCAGTAGTAGGAGCCAACTGTGATCTACTGTGATAATAAGAGTTGCATGAAACTCTCGAAGAATCCAATATTTCACGACCGATCCAAGCATATAGAGATCAAATATCATTTCATCTGAGATCATGTTTGGAGCGGAGCAGTTGAGCTTCAGTATGTGTCTACAGATGTGTAGATAGCAGACATTCTCACGAACTATTTGACGAAGGGCAAGTTTGTTTATTTCAAGGATAAGATGGGAGTGGTGCATGACACTTTCCTAGTTAAGAGGGAGTGTTGAAAAGTTAACTAGGAAAGTCGTTGGACCCTTAACCTTACTTCATACAGAAGCAAAACTCTTCTGTTGAGGTTGCATGCGGGAAATGTATGCATGGGTTTTTTAATGCGGAAATGTTATTTTTGCATTAAAAATAAATTAGGTATTTTGATTCCTAAAAGGCAGTGAAACCTAAAAGAGAGTTTAGAAGGTAAAAGGGGTCATATTATTTTATAGTGAGTTCATCTACACAAGAGAGGGCGACTGGTTTACATGAGGAGGGTGAATCAGTACATGACAAAGGGGGCGCATCCTTGAGAAGAGAAGGGTGCATTCTAGAGCAGAGAAGGGAGCAGATTTGAGAGGGATTGAGCACACTTCTTCTAAGCTGAGGGAGAATCCAATGGAGCCTAAGGCTGCTTCTGAGAAAGATCGGATTCATCAGCAAAGAGATCAAAAATTGATCAAACAGAGAGGGGGCGCATATCTGTGGAGGGGGTGCACTTCTCTAGATGAGGGCGAGCTCTGTGATAGAGTTCATCAAATTGAGAGAGGGCATTTACCGAGACATTGATTCAATAGCAGAGGGGTGTGAAGCCCAAGTCAAAGAGCAAATTCAGAGAGAGGCGCATTCAGAGATTGGCGCATTCTAAGAGAGAGGCTCATTTCCCAATCTTCCAACAGAGATCGGACTTGAGCATTAGATCCATTGGCTCAGAGATAAGTTTGTGTTGGATCTATTCTATTCTACCTCATTGCAACTGCTTGAGATAATAAAAGTTATTCCACTCTCTCACTAGTTTTCCTGCAAGGGTTTTTCCAGCGAGACATTCACCAAAACTTCTATGTCATTTCATGTGTGTGTATTGCTGTTGGTTAAAAGAGTAGATAGATCTCATGTGTTTCTTGTTCTAAAGAATTGTTTATGCTCTTATAAATTCTTTGGGGTTGAGAATCGAGTTGTGCATCTAACTTGTGATTTAGCGAGACTTGAAATCGAGTTGGGATCTGAGCATTTTTCTGAGATTTATGAAAAATTTACATTAGCAAGTCTCCTAGATCATGCTCGATGTTGGCTTATGGGGGTCTCATATCTTCTAGATTTTATGGGTATTTCATTGGGCCAACTTCCTCCATTCAAATACTCCCTTGATGCACCAGATCACCTCTTACCTACTAGGCAAGGAGTTCATTTGGATAAAACCATTGGGCGAGTTATGTCTCAAGATGGTTTTCTACACTAAGCACTTCATGGAGTTGAGAGATGGAGTCATTGTCCAACCTCCTTACACGGGTTGTCATTGAACACATGATCTCATATTTCTCTGGACGAATTCAGAGTGGGCTCGCATAGACTTCAGGTGGAGTCAAAGCACCCACTCAATCAATTAGTCATGATTCATTCATTGTCATCTTCGGGTAATTGAGACGGAGGTGCACTTCATTTTCCATTGCCTCTTCTAGTACAAGATCTGTGGGCAATACAAATGTCTTTTTAGGGAGATACAAACCCACCCTAGTTTCTTCAAGTACCTCAACTAGAGATGATTAGCCTTATACATGCGGGAGGCCCTTAGGTTTCATTCCCATACTCTCCAACCACCTTAACCAATCTCCACTAGGATGATCACTTCCTTTTTTATAATGCTCCCATCTACTAAGGGAACCAAGAGACATATGGATAGTGGCCTTGGCCCCGAATCCACACTTCTCGGAGGCTTCAACAAATATTCTCAATCCAAATCCCATCCCTACAGTCATACAAGATCACATAGGCCCCAACAGTGGTCGACCTCTCCCAAGTAGCAACGTAGTAAGCAGTCCAGATCCTCCTCTAGGTCCTACTCCAAATAGTTTTCTATCTTGAGTTTTCTCCACTCAACCTCGTATGTTAGGGGACCTAGTGCTAGTGGATCTTGATATGTTAGCCTTTTGGTCACCCCATATTTTGGATCCATGCACATTGTACATCCTTCTTTTAGATATGTTTTATGTTTCAAGAGTTTTGGCTCTCACGCTTTACCCTAGATCAGCGCTTCAATATTTGAAAAATCGAAATCGGACTAGGAATCGATCAAGGGTCAACTCGGAATCGGAATCGGAATCGGAATCGGTAATGAATCGGTCATAAATCGGCCGATTTGAATCTAATGAATCGGTTTACTCAAAAATACATACAATATTTAAATTTTAAAGAAAAACAACATTTTCAAGATTTTAGGACTGTTGCTATGACCTAGACCTGTTGTTTGAAGGCCAAAGAGCACCTATACTTGTTGTTTAGGGCTGCTTTCATCCACAATACTATCGACAATTTATTTTAAGCCTTTAAGGTGATTTTCATGACTTTTTACTGTTGCAAAGGTCATAAAAGGCACATGTTTGCTTCAAAATTGTTGTACAAGGGTTTGAACAGCTTCAACCTAAGTTGCATGAAATGGGGAAACGAGGACGAAATGGAAACTTCGAAATAAGGGAAACGTGACCCCAAAAAAATTTTGGAAATGAGGAAATGCTTCCCCCAAAAAAAAAATTGGAAACGAGGAAATGCAATATATATATATATATAAAATTAATAAATTAGCAAAGACATTTACGAAAATGAATGTGAAATATAAATCATCAATCATACATGTCAACGAATCATTGCCTATATTGGGATCCTATTCATCAATAACACTCTATGCCTCCCTCCTCTAGGCTCTAGCCCTTGCCTCTAACTTGAACTTCAAAGTCGATCCTCCAAGGACATTAGTCAACGGCTCAACACACTACAATTTTGATGAAACTTCCTAATCCAATCGCTAAAATAACGTAGAAAAAGCTTCCCATGCTTGATAAGTGATTTTGCATGAGTGAAGAGTATATTTTTATTAAGGTCATGATAGAGGAATTCAACAATCAACACCACCAACATCAAGGTACATATAGGGGTTGATGTGCTTGATTAAATGTCAATTCCATACCCTCATACATGATAGAATCTAGTGGAAACCTTGCAATCCTAAAATCCTAAAAACTATTAAGTCTCCTGAATTTTGAATGGGATCTAAAAATCTACTTTTTGCATATGAAGTCCAATGAGGTTGGAACCACTCTCAAACATCCTGAAACAATTAATGGTAATGTTAAAAATTTAAGTAAACGAATGGAAAATAAAAGATAACTAAAAGATAACTTATCTTTTATTTTCCATCCTTTTGTTAGTTTTTGTACCTAAGGAAGTGTTCTCCTAGTGACTTTTGCCTAAGTCACTTAGAAAGGCAGAAAAAGTGCCCCTCAGATTAAATGACTTGTGAAAAGCATTTAATGAGACTTCATAAACTTAAAGTCACTTTTTATAAATTTAAGTGGGTGAGGGAAATTAATAATTTATGAAAAGTAAATGGACCATTTAATTTCCACCGTTGATCTAATTCAATCTCATCCATTGGATTTAGAAAACCCTAGGGTTTGAATAAAAAGGCGAAGGGAGGCAAAGGAAGCTCATTCTGGAGATGAGAGTGAAGTGAAGAGAGACAAGAGAGGAGAGAACTTTGAGTTGTGCACAGAAATCGAGGAGGCAGCAGCAGCAGCATGAGTTTCTAGGTGGCACGGTTTTCGAGGCATGGAAATATTTCAGTGGGCACGATTTCCCAAATCTGTACATCTCATTTATTGGCATGAGTTTCAATGTACTCACTCGGCATTTATTTGCACGCAGTTCGAGGCAGATTTCTGTTGGTGGTGGGCATGGTTTCCAAAATCTGTACAACTGCAATAAATGACAATCCGTACAGCACAGTTTCCAAGGCAAAAAAAATTTGGGCACGGTTTTCTAAACAGGGCACAATTTTCGAGGTTCATACAGCAGCATTAATTACTGTTGTACCGTACAGTAAATTTATGGGTGTGTTGGCACAGAAATCGAGGCTGGGTTTGGCACATTTTTCAAGATGATTTGTGTGCACAGAAATCGAGGCAACCTTGCACAGAAATCGAGGAAGCTATCTGGGTGATTTGGTTGGTTGAGATAAGTACATTTTGACTGTAAAATTAATGTACTGAAATATTGTTGAAGAAATAATAACTCTCTCTCTCTGTGACTAGTTTTCCCCGTGGGGGTTTTTCCAGGGCTATTGGCCGAAAATTCTGAGTCTGATTTTTTAATAGTGTGCATGCTAAAATTAAATTTTTGTCTGTTAGAGTGATTTTACAACGTGTTTAATTGTCTGCAATTTTCATAAGTAATTTCCAACCTATGCAAAACCGCCTAGGAATGAAAACCACTGAAACAATGACATAAACCAACAAGCTACAAACTCAGAAAAATTTACACCTTTGACTTTAAGAATTTAACATTACCATTAATATCACCAAGTACTACTGCACCATGGGGATATTGCATTGTTTTTTTGAGTCTGCGGGCACCTACACAAAATTCCAGACAAACAGGCCGATTTTTTACATAACTCGGCCGATTAGACCGATTCAGTACCGAACCGGCCGATTTAGTGTTCTGATCGGTCGGTTTGGGACCGGTGGTCACTCAAACCGATTTGCAAACCGAGTCGATTCGGTTCCTTATCAAACCGGTAGATCGGCCAATTCCGAAACCGATTTGGCCGATTTCTAAAACATAAGCTTCTTTTCATGCATCTTGCTTTATATAGGAGTCATTTTTGAGCTCTCGCTTTGTATTGACATCATTTTATTTGGCAATCCCATTGACCTACTTCACTAGTCATTAGTAGGACATTAATAAAATTATCTTATAATCTTATCTTATCTCCTAACATTTGAGGCGAAGGGGAAGAACCTCTTGTTAGAATTTCAATTGCCTAACAAAGCCTAATGGGCGGGACTCTATGTAAAGCAAATCAATTGTCAAGTGGGAAGAAGCCTGTTGTCGCATCAATCTGTAACTAAGCCTAAGAAGTGAAGAGTTTGACTACTACTTAGTACTTGTAGCAAGAGAGATAGGTTGAAGGTTGAAAGAAAGAAGTGATGGGCTTGACCATATTGGGACTAGAGAAGTTGCGCAAAATTGCACATCTATGCATCATCACTCTTGCATGTACAAGGCTAGGCATCTCTGGGTGAGTATGGAAAGAAGGTCACAAGGGAAGCCCCCAAGTCCCATAACAAGCAGTGAAGTCTCCCCTAGATCTCATAATACATGACACATTTGAAAACAAAGTGCTCTTCAAACTCCATCTCATAGAGATGCAAAGCTAGATGACCCTCTCGAGAACTAAGGGATGTGGTTGTTCACCTCAATCTATAAATAGTGGCATGAGAACCATAATTCGTCGAGTTGTATCCCAAACTCGTGAACTCAACTGTATCGAATGTAATCAGGACTAACCATGAGACCATCGTATAACAACATTGAAATCCTCATAATAAACGGCCAAGTGGGGGCCAATTGCCGAAGGGGGGGAAATTTAAGTACTTTGAACGAATATATGATAAATGCCATCCCTAACAACCTTGTTAATCTCTCCTTTAGTAGGAAGGAGATAACCAAGGGCCTTCAAAGAATATGTGAAGGAAAAGATGCAATCTAAGAAAATGTTAATAAACCAGAGAAAAGAAGTGGTCTATGAGAACCAACATCGTCTACATTCCAATAGGGAAATCTCCTCAAAGAAGCAAAGAGCGAGATAGTGATATATTTCCCAGCCAAAAGCAAAGCTCCTTAGCATGCACATTCTGTGATGGAAGAAACAAGTCTAAAAATGTTCTCCAAACATATAGGATGGACCCCAAACTCAATTAGGTTAATGCCTCGTGGGGTCATTAGTTTGAAATGAATCATACATTAAAGCATGATAGATTGTACTTTTTCAACATGCACCCAATCTACAAAAGATAAATATGGTCCCCAAAGCTCAACCCTATGTAGAACTATGTGCTTAATGATGGTGTTGAAGAGGTACATCTTCGTAGGGCTATACTGAAAATGATAGAAACATTGGTGCTTGAGCAAGCCAAGGAAGCATATCCCTTAGAGAGCTAAGGTTGGAAAGCAAGCCTCATGGTGAAACAAGGGCTTGTGAACTAGACCCCACATGTGTAGGCAACAAGCACCTCCACTTTACCCTTGCCAAAAATAAGTGAAAATATTCCAAAGATTTCTTGGAGAAGTTGAAGGAGTGGTGGTGGGATGGAGTGTGTTATCCTCCCCACCCAGGTTCTATTCCTGTGACATGTTGAGCTCATAATGAGTATATTGTTGTAAAGGCTTCGAGCACTGTTGTTGACTAGCCTTGTGCCCTAAACATAAAGGTTTTTTGTACAACCTGAGTAGGCCTAAAGGTTAAGAACATGTGTTATATCCTTGGAGATCACAGAATTCTAGAGGCTAGTAGGGTTTATACATGTTTAAGCAAGTTGTTGTTTCTGGATATTTTTGTGGGGCTAGCAAGGACCAAAAACCTCATTCTCTCGTACAGGCTCAAGAGTGGTGAGATCTGTGTTTCCTAGATGGACCTCAATGCCCAAAATAATTCCAAGGAAAAAAATAACATAGACTTGGAATATTGCTACCTAGCCTCTTCAATAATGGTGTTAAGTGTGAAAACGTGATCCATCATCTTGTAACTATTCTAGAACCCTACTTGTCCCACATCCTTCACAATGTTCCCCTTGAAATGTTATGACATCCACATACTCAAAACCATGGCATAAAGTTTGGTAAAGGTGTGCCCAATCATGACAGCCATGTAGTAGTTTTGATTTGTACTATTCTCGATTTGAAAACTTAGTGGATGATGTGTTAAGACCATGTTAGATGGAAACTCGAGAAAACTACCTAGTTGAAGGAATCAACAACATGGGATGTAAGAGAAGTTAAACAATGCTTGAGGAATTCATCATGGAGGCCCTCGTCCTCAACCACTATACTCAACTCAAAACCAAATACATCCCCTAATGTCTCCAAAGGAAAATAAATAACAAGAGGTGGGGAGGAGGGCCAATGAATGGGGTCTAAACTAGAAACTTGTAGACGTAACATGTGAGAGCCAAGAGTGGTTATCAATGTTAGGTGGGAGTGGGGCCTTCTTGGGTAGGAGATTATGCAAAAAATCCTTGAGAGATAAGGAGGGTTGATAGGAGCTCACCTTTCCTTAATGTAAGAATGTTGTATCGCTTGCGTCAAAGCAAATAGCAATAATCCCATCATACAAATGACTAACGGAAGGGTTACGATTAAGGACAACACAAAGATATTTATGCATCACTTTACAGTTGTCATTAAACTAGATATTCCTTGGGTGATTCCCTTGGGGGTGGATAAATTTCATGTGATGGTTGATGTGTGGGTAAGAGTTCATTGTTGCTTCACACAAGCATTGGTAAGTAAGCCATATTTTGCCTTCATTGTTTGGAGGGAAGCGAAGAGGGTTAAAGGAGGAAGAAGTTACGATAAATAGAGGGTGTATGCATCTGCATAGTTTGCATCACACACATTCAAAGTGTGAAGGTTTCCTATTAATCTAGGACAAGAAGTGGGGTAAGAGGGGGAGTCCTATAGGGTGAAAGCCAAAAAGCATGGTTGAAGATGGGGAGGGGGGTCAGACAAAGAGGTCCCAAATATAAGGTTGCAGAGCTTGGTTTCCCAAGACATGGTACACAACATTGGCCCTGTTGCCATCGAAATGCGCACCTGGGGAGAAATGCAGCAAAAATCTTTCTAAGCTTCTAGGTGCGTCCTTGGGGGCAAGTCTCGAGTCAAGTGTTGTCACCTGATCCCGACTCCTCCGTTTGGGAAAACTCCTAACCGAAGCCAATGGGGGTAGACCCTACTGAAGAGTAAGGCTCTTAGTTTGTGTTAATTGTTACGAATGGGTGTGAGTGTTTTTTAGGAGTTTTTAGTGAAAATTGATTAAAAAAAGTAATTGCGAAAATAATTATTCCTTAAACATCATTAGCATGAGCAAGATATATGGCATCCATAATTTGTAAATGACTGAATGCAAACACTGAAAAAATGATTGACCAGTGTAAATGGAGTCGTGAAATGTAAATAGTGTTGGTGTGAAATGCAAGATATTTTGCAAGTGTACTTGGTTTATTTTAAGTTAGATGAAAAAATGAGTTGATTTAAAGGGAAAAAGGGAATTCTCGATATACCTTGTGATAAAGGAAATATGTCCGGATTTTGGTCTAAGTGGCTCTGCACACGAACATGTGGGCTAGATGGAGTCGCGAGGGGGTGTTCAACACTACACCAACAAGGATGTAGCCTAACGAGGCCCCGCGGTCACATTCTAGTGGTTCCCACTTCCTTTGGAAAATTTCCCCACTTAAGATCAAGGCGAAGTAACAACGGATTTTCGTTACAGAGGTTAATTGAAATGTTGTTAAGATAATTACTAGTCACTTTCGATTCCTTTTGGTACACCCTACTGATCGGACGAACCGCAAAGGCGCAGAGCATATGGAACGGAGTCCAAATTTTGCAAGTTTTATTGATGCTTTTTATAATGAACATAAAGACAAAACTAAAAATGCAAATCTTTTTTAATTACCTAATGAGTATGTGTCAACTTTCTGATCATTCACCACTAATCGGTGAGGCCTTTAGGTGATGACGAGACCATACTTCGTGGCAATGAGTCGGTTTATTTGATTGTAAAAAGGGAAACAAAAGATGCAAAACTAACCAAATAACAATAATGCAAGAAGTAAATTTTTCTAATTATCTACCTACAAATCTCTTTCTGATTGCTACTCGGGAAAGCCCTTGTCCACAACCGTAACTCGGGGATGCGTAGGGGTTAGTATCAGTTTTTCCTCAAAATAAAGTAAAACAAACAATGAAATTAAATCTAGATCAAACTATGAGAACTTGAAAATTAAATCTAGCAGAAAAGACTAATCTAAAGCATACAAGTAAAAGGGGCAGATACAGGCTTCCCCCAAATGGGGGAAGGGGGTGTGGCAGCCTTAAATCCCACTTGCTCTTTATTAGTTTATTACAAATTTTAACTCTCCGACAGAGAGTGCTCTTGATCCATAAAAACGAGATTCAAGAGACTTTCAAAAAGCTTGAAAAAGCTAAAGTAAATACAAGGAGTTAAAATGGTCTTCTTTAGAGGTTCAAATCTCCCAAATTCGCCAAAAAACACTTTGTTTTCCTATGACAAAAGACAAAAATCAGCGAACAGCAAATTCGATTAAGTGTTAGTATTTGTTAGTTCAATCATAAAAAATGTACAACTCGGTACTTGCAAATGATAAGAATTGATTTGCTAGTTCAAGTACTAAAGAAAACAAATCTAGATCTATGATGATTCTTTAAGCTTTCTAGATCTATGATTAAGCAAAATAGACTTTTAAAAATTGAACTTTTCAAGACTAGATCTACTTGCTTTTCTTAAACAAAAGGAAAAGAGAGAGAGATTGGTTAAGTTTGAAAGGGTGAGAAAGAAGGAACCAAGCCAAAGCTTGAGGGAAATGGAAATCCTTGAGTGCCTGCAAAACCAAATTGTTAACAAGAATGATGAAACCGAGTTGTTTGAAAAGAAAGAAGATCCAACTAAGGTCCACTACCCTATTCGACCATTATCCTGCACAGTCTCAATACACTTACAAGAACAAGAGGGATCAAATATAGAAAATACACTAACAAAAAGATATGAAGAGCATTAGTAGATCTGAGTACACTTGCTACATCGTAACCTTTCACTAACATATTAAAAACAAACAAATCGAAGCCTATGAATGCTTGTTCCTATGGGCTCAAAGGCCTTCTAAGCAAGATTGATCCACAGATATTCAATGTAAACATAAATAAACTAAGCTAGATTATACCTCAATAAGACATGCATGCATCACAATGGTAGATCTTGCAAACTCATGGACATCCGAAGCCTCAACTGATTCTATTACTTGAAAAGATTGATACAATATAGTAGCATAGGTTCGATGCAAATCCACGCTTTACAATGGAGCTCGACCTTGCTTAAATTGGAGAAGAGAAGAGGGGTGAGTTCTAGAAGCCTCCTAGGGTTAGAGAGGGCGCAACTCATGAAGAGGGAGTGATCTTCATTGGTTTAGGCTCCAACTAATGCTTGGTTTGTGCGCCTTGAGGAGGTGGAAGCCACCTCACAAGAGGGGTGCCCCTACTAGCCTTGGAAAGATCACAAACCAATGAACATATGCGATCTCATAGAAGTCACCCATCTCAAGAGGAGGGCGCATTTCCCAAGAGACAATCACTTGTTGTGCTCCGATTATTGACTAAAAGTGACTGGACTTGATTGGAATCATCTCCAATCTAGATTGCAATCATAATTGGCCCTTTATTTGGTTCGATTTCCTCTTTTTTAGAAAAAATGGTTTTCTCCATATCTTTACTTTTTGAATTAAATAATTCTCTTTTATTATTTTGGATAGAATTTTTATTTAGTGATTTAATAATCACTCAAAACTTGAGAAAGTGGGTTTGGGGTTTTGTGGGTGCTCTGGGTTAGAAAATGAGCACCCCCATGGCAAAAACAACCCCTAGACCACACATTTATCACTTTTTTGGATTTTTTAATTAAATCATTAAAAAAAGCCTGTAAAACGTGAAAATTTTATTTTTCTAGAATTGACTCAAACTCCTAGGGGACCTAGTGCATGTTCATAATGACTCAATTATATGTCTAGAAAGCTCATAAACATTGGCACATGAACTTTAATAACCTCCTAAGGCGTAATTACCAAGACGACCATTCCAGCTTTGGAGGAGCGGTGAAAAACTCATTGATTATACAACGCTTATTCAGCATTGCATAATTGACAAGGAAAAAACACCATGGGATGATCACATTTGATGTCTAAGTCCTAGGAAGCCAAGTTATTTACATAAGACTGTCATGCTAGTACATTTTTACAATATCCCCAAAGGGGGTATGAACATGCAATTATTACAAAGGAGCCAAAATGGCCCTGCAAATGACTTATGGACTTCTGAACACTGATGATGAACATTGGAAATGTTCACAACTCTGCTCTCAAGAAATCCAACTAATGTACAAATTAAGAGGTAACAGGCCCCATCACTGTGCAGAAAACAAGTGTACCTATCAAACTCTAAAAAACTAGTGAGGTTGTTGAGAATGATAAGATCATGTGATTCACCAAGTTAGTCAAGGTGTCTCCCATAGGCCATGACAAGGTTGGACATGCTCTAATAATCCTAGTTTAAGGAAGCCCCACTTGAATTGGAGAAGAGCCAACCAAAAGTGAGAAAGGGGATTGGTGTGGTGACATTGGCCTTTTTCCTTTTGGTTCCCCACAACTAACTGACTTCTTCGGGACTTTAATCACATATGCTAGTTTGGGAGGTAACATGACCCATCAACTAAACATCTCTCAAACCCACAGTATGTGCATTTACCTCGTGGAAACAAGGTGCATTATCCACCTGATTGTGGATTAATGTGAGGAGAGCTCTTATGCATCACTGAAATTGCCCAAAAGATTAAAATCCCTTTTGATAGGCACTAAGAGACCTCTGGGAAGAGATCAAGAAAGGGATCGCTATCATAATGGAGCACAAAACTCAAGGATACTGGGGGAAAGTAGCAAATGGAAATGAACATGTCATAGAGAGGAGGGATTGTGCTTTGTTGAACTTGGACCCACATGATTCTAGAATGTATATCAAAAGCAACCACTGGCCCACTCAATGATCTTGTTCACGTATAATCCAACCAAGCACTTTGAGGGTACGCGATTCACCCTTTTGTCAAGAACCCTAGTGGAGAACCTTTTTACTTCCCATGTGTCTCAACTCTTTGATCTCCCAAATTCAATAATCTTTTAATGGTCATGTTATCACACAACTTGTAGTTGTCTCTAAAGGTATCCTATCCAGGACGGTAGAGGTATAGACCAATGTAGTCAGACTCGGACTCGGCAAATACTCGGCTGGCTTGGGACTCGGCCGACTCGGCAGACTCGGATAAGACTCGGCAAAGACTCGGCAAATATGAAAAATATGAAAAAAATTAAAAATGTGGTAACTTTTAAGCACAAAAAACATAGATAATGACATTTCTAATCCATATAAGTTATAAAAACAATTCTATGCAGAAATTCATTAGACCATCTCATAAAAATTAATAATACAACATTTGACACTCCATATTTGTATGCAAAATAGTGAACTGAAAGATTATTCCTTGAACACATTCCAAAATTGTACCAAGTTCAAATACATAGTACCAAGTTCAAATACATAGGTAAACATAACTAGAAAATCAAAAAAGATAGTGTCTCCAAGTCCAAACTCGATTCTCATGCATGACTATGAGCAGTGGAACGCCTAGAATAGGCCCTAGTAGAGCTAGTGACAACATCACTAGATGGAAAAATCAACTGTGATGAAGGTGTGTTTGGCGTTTCCATTTCAGAAAATGGTACACCAGAGGGACCCTCGGTCTCTTCATCAAGCCAAGCCAAATCAGGAGGAGCTTCATCCTCCACTACCCAATCAGAGACTAGATCAATTTGATCCAATAAAATTGGATCCAAATCCTTTCTCCGCAGCTGTTTTGTGAGCATCCGAAGGTTGTAATATATGTAGACCAACTTCTCCAACCTCTCATGCTCCAACCTGTTGTGCTTTTTGGTGTGGATGTGCTCGAATACTGACCAATTGCGCTCACAACCTGAAGCGCTGCAAGGCTGACTCAATATTCTGATGGCGAATTCCTGTAGTTGCGGTGCCTCAGCGCCACAATCTACCCACCATTGGGCTGTTATAAAAAAAAATAAACAAAGATTACAAGTTTTGCAATGTCAAACTTTAAAAATAAAACTAGCAAAATAAAATTTAACGAATTACAAATTGAATCTTACATGGCATTTTCTTCTCCCTGAGACGTGTTGAGCTAAATCCAAACATGCCAGATGATTCCTTGTACATATCTCGCTGCATATTGATCAAGTCTTGAGTTTCTTGATTGGGGTACATCCTCTCAATGCATATCATCATACCTCTCATCACCTCAGGATCCTTTTGAATTTTAGACCCTACATTATAGAATATGCTCGGATTGAGATATGCCCCTGCAGCATGTAATGGTGAATGTAGTTGCCTGTCCCACCTGGAATCAATAATATCCCATATAGGGCGATATTTTGATTCATCCCCCTTATAGAAGACCTTGATGGCCTCTTTGGCCCTGTCCATCCCCTCATAAACATACCCCATTGGTGGTTTGTCACCATCCATGATCCTCAACACTCTCACAAGTGGTTCTGTCATGCTAACAATCTCAGTGACTTCCTCCCATAAACTATCTCTACGGACAGACAAGCTCATAGCCATTGCATCTGGTTTTGTGCTATCCTTATAATGTATCCATTCCCTGCTACTAACCATCCGTCTCAATGCTTGGTACTCATTAAGAAGGCTTTGGAGGGAGAGAAAGTTGGTTGCAAACCGTGTGACAGCAGGGCGACTGAGCTCACCTTCTGTGTGCTCTCTCATAAGACTCAGCACCCAAGAATGGTTATAAATGTACTTGGTGATTTGTTTGCACTCATGAACCACATCTTGCACCCACTCCAACTTCCCAATGTCCTCCAAAATGAAATCTATACAATGGGCAGCACAAGGGGTCCAAAAAAGAGAAGGGTATTTTGCACAAAGCAATTTACCTGCTGCCACATAATTTGCTGCGTTGTCGGTGATTACTTGGACAACATTTTTGGCCCCCACTTCTTCAACAACCTCTGCTAACAATGTAAATATCAGATTTGCATCTTTCACATGTGAGGATGCATCAACAGATTTCAGGAACATGGTTCCTTTAGGGCAAGCCACAAGAAAATTTATGATCGTTCTATTCCTCTGATCTGTCCACCCATCTGACAAGATTGTGCAACCTGTAAACTCCCATGAGCTTTTAATGCTCTCCAACTGTTCCTTGACACACTGCAACTCCTCATCTAGATCTTTCCCCCTAAGTGCACTGTATGAGGGGGCTTTGTATCCAGGGCCAGCGCTTGCAATAGCATCTACCATGGGCTGATAAAACGGAGACCTTGCAATGTTGAAGGAGAGGTTGTCATGGTACCAAAACCTCCTCACTGCCATATCTGCTTCCTTCCTTTTCTTTTCATTAAAGCTGTCCAAGGTAGGTTGAGATCCCGGGGTCGTACGAGGAAGGAAGAAATTAGAGGTGATAGATGGACTTGCTGTAGCACCTGGTGCAAAACTTGATGAACAACTACCTGGGGGTCCCATTGGAGATCTGCCCATCCCTGCAGTTTCAAACCTCAGCCTAGATCTTTTGGCATTTTGGTCTTTGATGCTTTCCAAAGCAGCGTTCATTTCCGCTGTGACTTCTTCAGGGCAGCCATCACAAACTATGACATCTTTGCACACAACTCGAGCTAAGTGGTGTTTTAACCTGTTAATGCCCCCATACATAGTCGTTGGACAGTACTTGCACTTGACTTGATTGTCTTGCCCTGGGACCACGCGGATACAATGTTCCCATGCTTTATCAAGAGCCCTTCCAGATTTCCCCTTAGGTGCCATGGATGACGATCTGAGTGGAAAAAGTTAAAAACAATTAAAATGAAATTTAAAAAAAATCTAAAAAACATAGATTAACTTAAAAAATTCAAATTTCAAATATATATGTTACTATGTTTTAAATTTTAATTTTACATATGTTTTTTTTAAGTTTTAATTTTAATTTTTAAATTACAATGTAATATATGAAACTAAAAACTCGAGGAAAAAATATCAAACTAAAAACATAAAAAAAACATATGTAATATTACAATGTTAATCTATGTAAAATTAAAATTTATTAATTTAAAATGTAATATCTAAAATGTAATTATAAAACATAATAACATATATAATTTAAAATGTAATATATATCTAAAATTTAAAATATATATGTTATTATGTAATATTTCAAATAATATATGTTATGTTATTTCAAATATATATGTTATTATGTGCTAGACTAAATTCAACTTGAAGAGATGCACTGTAGCAAATTTAAGCAAGTTAATTAAGGTCTGATATATCAATACTGTAGCATGCAAGCAGTGACACTTCCAGCTAAATATCCAACAGTAGTTAAGGTCTTGTTTTATGAGAGTGACCAAACACTTGCTAACCTTTTTAATGCTATTTAAAATATATATGTTATTATGTAATATTTCAAAATAATATATGTTATTATTTTAAATGTTATTATGTTTTATGTTTTAAATTAACATAGATTAAATTAACATAAATTTAGATATTACATTTAAATTAACATAGATTAATTTTAATTACAATGTTATTATGTTTTAAATTACATATGTAGAATTAAAATTTAAAACATAAAAATTTAAATGTAATATCTAAAATTAAAAAAAAAATATAATGTAATATTATAAAAAAAAATATAATGTAATAAATTATAATAATGTAATGTATTATGTAATATCATAAAAAAAAATCTAAAATTAAAAACATATCTAAAAGTTTAAAGTTAAACATATCTAAAATTTAAAATTTAAAACATTTATAAAAATTAAAATAACATAATATAAAGTTTACATATTATATAACATAAAAATTTATATAAAATAACATAATATATAACATAATAATATTATGTTATTTTAATTTTTAAATTAAAATTTACGTTTTAGTTTTATATTATGTTTTTATTACGTTTTAAGTTTTATATTATAAATTTATGTTTTATTTTAATGTTTTAAATGTTATTTATATAATATATGTTTTTATTAAAACATATATTATATAAATAACATTTAAAACATTAAAATAAAACATAAATTTATAATATAAAACTTAAAACGTTATAAAATATTAAATTTATAAAATAAAACTAAAATTTAAAACATTATATAAAATTAAACCATTATATAAATTTAAAACATTATATAAATTAAAATTAAAACATTGTATTATATAAAACATTATATTATATAAAAACGTAAATTTAAAACATTTATAAAATTAACATTAATACAATTAACATTTATAAAATTAACGTAAACTTAAAACATTTATAAAATTAACATTTTAAATTTTAAATTTGACCAACCTGGCAGCCGATGGCAGCAACCTCCGGAAATGAACCGTAGCAGGCACACAACACCCAGCTCCCAGCAACCGTAGCAGGCAAATGAACCTCTGCAAACTCGGAAATGAACCTCGACGGGAAATCAACTCAGTCAAATGAACCCTCGACGCCCTCGACGGGAAATGAACCCTCGACGCCCTCGACGGGAAATGAAGCCTCGACGGGAAATGAACCCTCAAATGAACTCAGTCACTTCGTCTGCTCGGAAATGAACCCTCGACGGGGAAAACACTTCGCGGCTCGACTCACTCACTTCGCAGGCACACAGCACTCACTTCGCGGCTCACTCAGTCACTTCGCAGCTTGCTATGAGTAGAGGAGGACCCCGAACGCCTTCTTAAAGGCTCAAAACCGACGCCAAACTTTCGCGCCATTCTTTTGGCGCCAATATGAAACCCCGCGGCGGTAAAATAGGGCCCATTAACTGCCACGCTGTACGCCAAACCGGACGACGAGTATCCACGAGTGACGCCGAGTTTGCCGAGTTTGTCGAGTTTCCACGAGTTTGCCCAAAACCCGCGAGTGCCGAGTTAGGGCACCGAGTCTGTCGCGAATATGCGGCTGGCAGTTGACTCGGCCAGACTCGGCGAGACTCGCGAGTCTTGGCCGAGTGAAACTACACTGGTATAGACAACTAAAGAGGTTACCCAAGAGATGCCACAGTTCCCAATGCAAGTTGGGTGTCACATTAACCGAGACACTCTTCACTTTAGATCGAGCCTAAGCAAGACCAAGGGGGAGACCCTAGCTTATCCAATGAAGGCTAACGAATTCAATCTAGACCTCCTAGAGAAATGTGATGATGAAAGAGTATGAGACCAAGGTGAAACAAGATCTAGATCTAGGATGATAAGTGGACCCAAGGTAGTTAGGGCTTGGTTGAAGAGGCCTAGGAGAAGGACAAACGTTCAACCAAGTGTGAAATAGGGTCACTTATGGATTACGAATAATAGATCTAGATAGATCTAATGCCAAGAAAAAGTACCCAAGTGGGGCCCACCCTTAAAAAGTGGCAAATGGTCCAAATGGGGCCCACAAGATCAAAATCAAAGTAAAATGGCACTAGGGGGTATGCTATAGCATGGATCTATGGATTTGTGAAAGAATGAGCAATACCCACGTGTGGGATCTAGAAAAAGGCCACTTACCCAAGGAGTGCGACTTGCCTCAAGAGAGGACTAGTGCCTTAAATCGAGGGGCAAATGGAGTCGAATGTCTGCGAAACTTTAGATCGGGATAATTAAGATGATTATTAAGGTGGATTTTAATTATTTAGCCCAAGTGATTGCTAGATCTCCATAGATCTGAAAAATAAAAAAAATGCAAGGGTTTTGATTTTAGGGTTTAAATGACCAATGGAGAAAAGATGGATGGATCTAGATACATACCTTGTAAAACATACCTCAAAAGCTTGTGGCCACTTTGCAAATTGATAATTCTCCCCCCTGTGTGTATATTCAAGAGTGAGATCCAAAGTTCCAAGTGAAATCGTCCTCCTTCCAAGTTGACCAATTCGCCCTCCTCCTACAAGACAAGATCAAGATGAGAAACAAATCTAGCAAAAGAATGGTGACCATGATGAAAAGATGAAAGAGAAAGCATCAACTATGTCACTAAGATGCAATAATGATACTCCCTGAGACAAAAGGCCAATCCAAGGCAAGATATGGGGTTTCCCCACAATAGCCTCCCTCAAAATCGTCCTCCTCTTCACCAAATCGGCCTCCCTGTAAGAAAACGTTTGAAGCCCCAAGATCCACGAATGATACACAGAGAAAAAGTTGTATATTCAACTTGCAAAAGAATCCATCAAGACAAGAGAAGAAGATCCACAAAATAGTATTTTTATTCCAAGTTTGAAGAGCTCCAAAGGTGCCTTTAAAATAGGGGGGTCTCTTCCTTAAATAGGATGAGGGAGACAAAAACCCTAAACCACTTTTGAAATGAGTGGTTGAGATCAAAAGATACAACAATATAATCAATGGCTAAGATGAGACGGTACATAATATGACATGGATCACTCACTAAAGGGATGACATCATAACTAAAATGCCCTAAGGGGGATGGTGTACAACATAAGAGTGGCTAAAACACAAGTGTGCCACATAAGATGACTAGGACAAGTGACTAGGAGCACATGGTGGGGCTAGGAGGTATTATTCTCCTTCGCTAGCATCACCCCATAGCACAATAATATAACATGAGACTCAATGACATGTCCAAGTACACAAATGATCAAATCCTACCCCCCTCAACTGAAAGAATAATACATCAAATGACATCTTGATGACTGTGTGGACACCACTGACTGCTACAAACTAATCTGCAAGGAGTGGGATACACCATATATGACCTCAAAGCAAACCTCATGCCAAAACCTTGCCTCAATTGCCCAAATCGAATTCCTTTATGACCTTTTTATTCCATTTTTTATCCTCTTGAAAAAACCCTAAAACTGCCCATAACTATTTGTCTGGTGCCTACGCTGGGAAATTGACGGTGCCATCATGTCCGGAAGGGGGGTAATATGGTAAAAACAAGTGGCTGGACCACCCCCTTCCTCTGTAGCGCCCTAGGCAACGACTAGCCTCCAATGCTCTGGCTAGACAGGCCACATCAACATGGCCAAACTGGTCAACAAGTGAACAACTACTTAAAACATGCCTGGGACTGCCTGAAACTAAAAGATAAGTATCTCAATGGATCCAGAAGACACAAATCCACTAGAGATGAGTACTCATACACCTCATGATAACCTGTAGGATCATCTGTAGGGTCCACGATACCCAGACAAGTAAAAATATGATGATCTGGAAATAATAATAATCATGAAAAATTGCAATCATCATCTGAAACCTGTGCCTATCATATGGAATCATCAAAAGGTATATAGAGGACCATAGATCAACATCATACAGAAAGTGGTCCATCTCATCACAGATCCCAAGGTTGACCTTGGTCAAACTAGGTTTGATCGGTCAAAAAGATCAAAAAATGACCCTGGCTATAGAAGCCATGCTGCTGCAAGTGCAAATAGTTAAGACATGCTCTCTAGATCATTTTCATAGCGAGACTCTAAAGTATTAAGCATCATTTCACTGGCAGTTAATAAATAATAATAGGTTAGTTCAATAACTTACTTCCAAGAAGAATCTCAAGAATATACTTGTTTGTAAACATGATCAAATTGCTAGCAAAGGGTGAAGGCTAAAAACACAAGGCTAGGCTGAAAGGGATGACTTGAATGACTTGACATTGTGATACTTCGGATGAGGGACATGGTGTTACACAGTTAAGCGTGTGTTGGACAAGGAGTACACAAGGAATGGCGGTGTCTCACAAATGGATAAGTTGTTTAGAGAAGTGCTTATTCAACTTGGCAAAAATTGTCTACTACTAGAACCGCCATGAACTAGGTGTCGGGCTAACCGTAACTCAAGGTTCTAGGGGACACTTAGAATTAGTTGTCCCTTGCTCCATCTCATATCATAAACCGCAGGCTCAATGAGAAAAGTTTCACATAAGGTCAGCAATCTTTAGATTTGGCATACATTTAACCACTACTTTTTAGGACTTTTCATTTCACAAATTTCATGGCCAGCAATATTTAGATTTAGCATACATTTATCCATTGCTTTTTAGGCCTAATATGACCCCTCTGGGATTTTGCATGTGCTTATAAGCACAACTAATAAAAACTTTCATCCGGGGTGCATTTACATTACATAGCATTGAATTTCATTTCCATTTCACGGCGCTTTTCACTGGGCTTTACAAGATATAACCATAATTTTCATATGTAGTACAATTTTAGCCAACATAACTCAAGCAACTAGGGGGACTTCCGCGAATCTAAACCACACATGGAGGCAACCGACTAGAGTGATAAAGGCATAAAATCCAACTTGCCAAGGGCATGTTTTGTTGCCAACTCAAACCCGAGACACAAAATAAACATGGATGCATGTCCAACACGGAGGCAGAAGCGAGGAGATCCTCCATATCACAAGTCAAGGTGTTAGTTAGGGTGAAGATCAATAAATGGGGAAAGGACAAATGGATGGATGGAGACAGGTGAAAATGGTGCCTAAGCTAGCAGGTGAGGAAGACACTAAATGATCATGTTCACATTCATATGAAGGTAAAGACCAACAAGTATAACTCAAGCAACTAGGGGGACTTCCGCAAATCTAAACCACACATCGGGGCATCGACTAGAGTGATAAAGGCATAAAATCCAACTTGCCAAGGGCAAGTTTTGTTGCCAACTCAGAGCCGAGACACAAAATAAACATGGATGCAAGTCCAACACGGAGGCAGAAGCGGGGAGATCCTCCATATCACAAGTCAAGGTGTAAGTCAGGGTGAAGATCAATAAATGGGGAAAGGACAAATGGATGGATGGAGACAAGTGAAAATGGTGCCTAAGCTAGCAGGTGAGGAAGACATTAAACAATCATGTTCACATTCATATGAAGGTAAAGACCAACAAGTATAAATCAAGAGTTTCCAAATGTCAGTAATACAATCAATATAAATATAATCCATAACAACCAATTTCATTTTAACATTAATATATTGCCAGATCATAATTGCCATATACCAAGTCAGTGCTATCAAAATGACCTAAACAGCAAGGTAATAACATCAATGCACATCATATATGTACTGGGTCATATATCAACATCTGTAATCTAAACCAACTATAACCACTGAGAACTCTGTATCTGAAACACTGAAAACTGCACTTCATTTGTATGGAACAAAAGGTCATATCGGTCATCAAATCTAAGGTCTCAAGGCTCAACCTTGGCATAAGGTCTACTAAATGTCTGATACAAATATGCTCTGATGTGTGAGTGATCATAAATAATGTTGCTCATCATAGTTGATCTCATTGAATAAGTGTAAAGGCAAAGCTCATAAAAGTGCAGATATATGCTCTGCTGACATGGTAGCCCAGCTACTATGTATGTGATAATAGGCCACTTGTGTTCACAACCCTTCATTTCAATTAATGCCTTTCAATCTTTAATTAATCTTTCATTTAATGTTTATTATTACAAGACCTATCATTTAAATCACCGTAAGGCTTTTAAACATTTAATTTCAGGAGATCTAGGAACATAACATATTAAAATTACTTCATCCATATATAGTTGTACTTATCAAAAGGGTTGTTGAGATGTTAAGCAAAGGTATTTTGTGTCTTCTTATCTTGACTATTGTGGTCTATCTCCCTTTTTCCTCTTCTCTACAATCCAAGATTTTTTAACCCTCTCTCGTGTCCGAGAATACCTTTTATACAGGCGTTCTATACGAGTTAATTTTCTAATTCTTACCCATCCTTTTTTTATATATATGATTTTCATACTTAGGACTAGAGATGTCTTATGTGTTTGACATGAGATGTCTAAGTAGAATCTAAGAAGTTGTTTAAGAAAGTGTGAGAGAGGTTATCTGAGAAGAGCTAGACAGGTTGCCTAAGAAAGAATTGAAAAGTTGTCTAACCAAGATTAGAGACGTTATATAATTGAGACTAGATAAGTTGTTTAAGAATCAATTATCTAACTACCAACAAATGATGGGCCATTATATCATATGAGCTTAAATTGATCTTTTGATCTCTTGGATGAATTATATATGATGACTTATGTCAACATGAACTCTTAGTATGTAAAATACTAATGCAATTGCCCTAAAACATTTACAACAAAATCAAATGTTTTGGTAGAAGCACAAAAATCAAGGGACATGTTGCCACCGAAAAGCACACCTGGGGGGAAACGCAACAGAAATCTTTCAAAGCTGCTAGGTGCGTCCTTGGGGGCAAGTCTCAAGTCAGGTGTTGTCTCCTAATCCTGACTCCTCCGTTTAGGAAAACTCCTAACCAAAACCAAAGGGGGTAGACCTTACTGAAAAAAAATTTAAGGCTTTTTAGTTTGTTAATTGTTACAGATGGGAATGAGTGTTGTTTAGGAGTTTTTAGATGAAATTGTGAAAAATGACCAAGTCTTATTTCAAATTGTTTAAGCAAATCAACAGCATAATATTAGCATGAATGAACAACAATTGCGAAAGATGGGAATCAAATAAAGAGATTGTTGTTGAAAAAGTAAAGACCAGTGTCGATGGAGTCAAAAATTGTAATAGTGTTGTTGTGATATGTTTTGCAAGTGTACTTGGTTTATTTTAAATTAAATGAATGATGAGTTGATTAAAGGGAAAAAAGGAATTCCCAATATACCTTGTGGTAAGGGGAATATGCCCGGATTTTGGTCTAAGTGGCTCTGCACAAGAACATGTGGGCTGGAACGGAGTCTTGGGGGGGTGTTCAACGCTACACCAACAAGGATGTAGTCTAACGGGGCCCCAAGGTCACTTTCCAGTAGCTCCCGCTTCCTTTGCAAAATTTGCCCACTTTCGATCAAATTGAAGTAACGTCGGGACTCTTTCTTCTTGGTTACTATTTTCTTGCAAGTAAATTAGAGCTAAAAAAATTTATCATTAAGTCATTTACTTGATTAAAGTTAGATCTAAAGATGCTTCAAATTCATATTTAAAGTTAGATCTAAGGGTTGATTTCTTTGTTACTTGAAGTATAATTTTTCCAAGCATTTGCAAGTAGCAAGCTTGTAATTTTTATGTGATTTATCTAACAAATACTAACATTTAATCAAATTTTATGTTCACTGATTTTTCTGTCTTTTGTCATAGGAAAGCGAAGGTGTTCAAGCGAATTTGGAATTTTGAACCATTAAAGAAGAACCTATTTTAATTCCTTGCATTTTCTCAGCTTTTTTCAACCTTTTAAAGTCTCTTGAATCTATTTTTTACGGATCAAGACACTCTCTGTCGGAGAGTTAAAATTTGTAATAATTTAAGAAAGAGCAAGTGGGATTTAAAGCTCCCACGCACCTTTTCCCCATTTGGAGGAAGCTTGTATCTGTCCTTTTTACTTTTCTGCTCTAGATTAGTTCTTTCAATTTTTGCAACTAGATCTAGATTTACTTTCAAGTTTTTACTTTACTTTATTTCTGGGAAAAACTTAATACTAACCCCTATGCATTCCTGAGTTACGTTTGTGGACAAGGGCTTGTCCAAGTACCAACCGGAAAGAGATTCGTAGATAGATAATTAGAAAACTTTTACTTCTTTTGCATTATTGTTATTTGGTTAGCTATGCATCTTTTGTTTCCTTTTTTACAATCAAATAAACCGACTCGTTCCCACGAAGTATGCTCTCGTCACCACTTTAAGGCTCTCTCGATTAGTGGTGAATGATCAGAAAGTTGACACATAGTCGCTAGTAATTAGTGTAACACATTTTATTTTTGTACAAACAACTTGAATAAACCTTTTTGCTCTCTTCCCTCCACAGGTGGAACTATAGCACTCAATAAATTCTCACATTTTAACAAAGAAAATCACCTTAATAAAATTCACTCCCCATAACCGACGAAAATCCGGCGTCGCGATATCAAACTTGTGTGGGGAAATTCTTCAAAAGAAACAAGAACCACTGGAACGTGACCTTGAGGCCCCGTTAGGCTACACCCTTGTTGGTGTAGTGTTGAACATCCCCTCAAGACTCCATCCAGCCCACACATCTTCGTGAGGAGCCACTCTCGTTTGAATCCGTACACACTCCTCATACCTCACGGTATATTTGGAGTTCCATTTCCCCCTAATCACTTTCATCTTAATAATCTAAAATTGACCAAGAATACATTTGCACAACAGTTTTCTTTACAACCGCAGTTACTCCATTTATTTTTACTCCACGGCACTGGTCTTTTCATTTTATTTGCTATATTTTAAGTTCTCTATCTTATGTCGTGAATGTATTCATGTTCATGTTGTTGATTTAATTTAAGTTGCAATATCTTGTGTTGATTATTTGTCCTCATTATAAAAACAACTTACTTCCATCTGTAACAACCAAATCAATTTAAGAGCCTTAGAAACTCTTTATTCGGGACTACCCCACTTGGCTTTGTTAGGATTTTGCCTAAATGGAGGAGTCAAGATCAGGTGACAGCACCTGACTCAAGACTTGCCCCCAAGGACGCACCTAGCAGCTTCGAAAGATTTCTACTGCGTTTGCCCCCAGGTGTGCTTTTCGGTGGCAACATGACACAACAAACGTGTAGAACAAGATTGATAAATGAGGCTTCCTTGTAATACTTCACCAACTTCTAGCCTTTAGTTTGCATGCCCATTGTCGGAGTGGATCCTTACTACCCTGTCCTTTCTATAAGTCTTTATGTGTTTATCTTCAACCAATTGCACTAGGTTTGATCGGTCAAAATATTGGCCCTGGGGTGAATTTGGATATAAAGGTTCAAAATATTGGCCCCGGGGTGAATTTGGATCTAAAGGTTCAATTTTGTATTTTGGTACCCATGGACCTCCATTACATCATTTCATGCATTGGTTGGTGATTTTGGGCTATGGTTGGTGAGATTTTTTAATTATTATTAAATTTTTATTTTTTTTTACTAGGGGAATCTGCATTGGAGATGGGCTGGTACTCGCGTGACACGGGGTCCAGGGATCAATCCCCGCTACCACTATAACCCTAGGTGCCCCACACACCCCGCAAGCATGGGACACAAGTAAAGGTTCAAAATATTGGCCACGGGGTGAATTTGGATCTAAAGGTTCAATTTTGTATTTTGGTACCCATGGACCTCCATTACATCATTTCATGCATTGGTTGGTAATTTTGGGCTATAGTTGGTGAGATTTTTTAATTATTATTAAATTTTATTTTTTTTTTACCAGGGGAATCGGCAACTGGAGATGGGCTAGTACTCGCGTGACACGGGGTCCAGGGATCAATCCCTGCTACCACTATAACCCTAGGTGCCCCACACACCCCGCAAGCATGGGACACGGGTAAAGGTTCAAAATATTGGCCACGGGGTGAATTTGGATCTAAAGGTTCAATTTTGTATTTTGGTACCCATGGACCTCCATTACATCATTTCATGCATTGGTTAGTGATTTTGGGCTATAGTTGGTGAGATTTTTTAATTTTTATTAAATTTTTATTTTTATTTTTACCAGGGGAATCGACAACTGGAGATGGGCTGGTACTCGCGTGACACGGGGTCTAGGGATCAATCCCCGCTACCACTATAACCCTAGGTGCACCACACACCCCGCAAGCATGGGACATGGGTAAAGGCGGGTGTGATTTGAACTCGTGACCTCTGTTTACAACATGTGACTTCATATCAAGCGAAACACCAATGAGCCACACCCGTGCAGGCTTAATTATTATTATTTTTAACGGCCATATTTTTAATAATTGACCATGAATTCCACTACCAGATCATATATTGGAGTTTTCGGGCCATGTAAGTACATGTTTCTAGTGGATTTAGACCTTCTAAGTTCATCTATGCACTCAGATCAGTCATCCGCACAAAAGAAAGCAGCATTTTGGGCCAATTTTGAGATCTGGAAATTTTATCAACATATAAATTAATTAAAAGCAGAATACCATGACTTAGCAATGTTGAACAAAGGGCCAAATAAGTCGTAAATCAGCAAAGGTGCGATTTAATTATTCTTTGGACATACTTTGGACTTCATTGGGCTCACTTTGTTCATGTTGTGTGGCCCCCACTCTTCATTTCCCACACTAGGGAAATCGATTTCCTCATGGGGAGTGCATTAGTGGGGCAGCCACTTATGTTTCTCACTTGTATCACTTTGACTTTGTAAAGGGGGGAGCCCAAGGGAGACTTGGACCCTTAGGCATCCCCCCTCATCATATTGTTATGATATGTTGTCCCCCTTATCTCTTCTAGGGCACATTAGAGGAAATTCCCCCCTTCTCTTGGGCAGCCCAATGTAACATGCAAACACTCAATCCACCATTGATTTGTTACTTGAGAAATTAAATCTCAGCCCTTGATCTCTTTGGGTCTAGGGATTTTGCCTTCTCACTTCTTTATAAGGAGAAGAGCAGCCCATTTGTAGGGACTTTTGGCATTTGAACAAGTGAATAGAAAGAAATTTCTTCCTGTCCAAAACTTGTGTACTTGTGGATGAATTTTTGAGAAGATGATTAGCATTGTTTTTCCATTGCATTAGAGAAGTTTTATTGTCATTTCAATATATTTTTCTTCAACGTTGTTTTGCAGGTAAGAGGACGTCTTGGAGAGGTGCACATCACTTGGGAAGCCACTCTCGCTTCCTTCTCCGGATTTGATTTTAATAGGGAGTGCTTCTAACGTTTCTTTATCATTTTTATCTTGCTAATGTTTATCTTTCCTATCCAACCAAACTAATTTGATCCTTGTTTGGCAGGGAAGAAAGGCGCATTGTTGTACTTGGGCACTTCACTCTCAAGCCGGAACTCCATCAAAACTTTTATATTTGATCTTTGTGAGACAAATCTTCATCAACTCATTTCTTCTCCTCAGTTATCAGGTGAGTAGTCGATAGCATTTCTTTTATTTGAAAATCTTTAGCCAAGGGCCTTCTAAATTAATTACTTGTAAAACCCTCTTTTGTTTACACAAGCCATTCTACTTAGAACTAGTGAAGTTTGTCACTTGGATGTTTGTGGCCATGTCTTAGAACCCTTATGGACTGATTGTTTATGCATTATTGACTCCATTTTCCCATGATTAAGGCGCTGGTCTTCTTTAAGAAAGCCTTGGGTGACTGGTAATAACTAGTTTTGGTTGGTGATTTGCCTCTGATTGCTTGTGTATGCATGTATTGTATTTATTCTTCATTCAAGTAATCAGACTTAGTGTTGGGCATTCATAATATCAGATCTGAGTTTGTCTTTGGGGAATATTTCATTTTACTAACCCAAAACCCCCCAGGAACATCTTAGCCATTCACCCCTAACACTTCATTCAGCCTGACAAGTCATCCTGTGTCTTAACTTGTTTTGAATCCTTGCTTGGGTGTCTTGTTCAGTGTTTCTTCGCAAGAAGGGACTAGGCTCTCCCCCTTGGCCATCTCAGTTAGTTGGCCTAAAGTGACCAAGGGCCTGATTGGTGTGACATCCGGCTGCTCATTTGATGACCAGGACCTTTGCGGGTCACTGTGGTGGCTGCCTCCCCTCTACCATCCTGGATAGGATAACCTCAAGGGATAGCTACAGAATCGGTGATAACAGGCCTCATAGACATATATGTGTCCAAGTCGACCTTCCAAATATTTAGGTTGTTGATAAGAGATTTTACCAAAAGGTTGAATATATTAAGCTCAAAAATACCGGTATTTGTTTCCAAAGTCTTGATAATATGATCACAAAATATCCCATCTTTGGGAGGTATACATGTGCTCAAATGCAGGCTCCAGTAGCTCAAGCTCTTACTGGGAAGGATGACGGTTGCATTGTGACAGGAAAAAGGCATGCCCTACCCAACAAAAAACAAAAAGCTCATAGTAACCTACTTATCCAACTAGGGAAGTGACATGACCACTAAGGATAAATCTAAACTACACCTAACTCTCCTAAAGGAAGGGGCCATAATTTGTACGAGTCTCCAGCATGAAACAATAATGCAATACAAGCAAGGTCACTACCTCCAATGTGAAATTCATCCTCAATCCACGATGTTGAACAATTGCTGCATAAAATGAGGACCCTTGAAGATTACAAGAACAAGATCAAGCCCCCAACAACTTCCAACTCTTTCATTGCACTAAAACAAATGGAAGGCATTGAAGGACAAGAGGTGACTTTGGCCATTTATCATGAATATGCTCTCATGGAATGTCCTATGATTGAATAACGCCTCCAGAAGAAATACTGTCAACAGAACCAGAAATTATGAGAATGAGTTAGATATTCATCTTCAAAATATAAAAATAGACAAGTTTAGTTTGAATGTGTCCTTATCTTTTATTTGGCATGGTGCTAAGTCTTTGTTACAACTCATGAAGAATTAAGGTGTAGTATGCCGATCCTATTGTCCCCAAATTTTGATATAGTGGCTCGTGTTTAAGGACCCTTGTATCTTACACAAACTCTTGATGCTACAGGAACCTTGAACTAATGAAATAATAGGAAACCCTTGGGTAACATTTTTATTACAGCTAGTTTGGACTCCTATCCATTTCTGGGATAATGATCAGACCAAAAGCAATATCTTTGGCTTTAAAATTTGAATTACATCTTCCTCTCATGATTAACCCTAATTTCAATTGAACAAATAAAAAAACAAAGAATAACCATCTGCCATATGACGCAACTTGGTTTTTCAACTACTAAGAATATGATGAAGCCCTTTATGAGTGTCATCTCACTTAATTCCTAACCTGCTTCTCAGATTAAAGCAGAGAATTCTTTTAGATACTAGCTTATAGCCAACGTTCTCCAACAGAATATATACTAACGTTCTCTTTCTCTGGAACAAAACTTAGGAACCAAGTGAAGGATGTCAACTTCTGAAATTGATGGCATAACCCACTGCATTTCTTTTATTTTAAAGGACATTTGAAGAAATTGTTAGTTATAAAAAGAAAAAACAATTAAACTTAAGATACTTGCAATCACTGAATTCAAAGGGCAGATCAGTAGTTTGGGAGTATGGATTCCAAACTCATCAACAATCTGACTAAGTGCTGCCCATTTTTGCCCAGGGCCACTAACAGATCGGGACATTACAATTTTGATAGGAAAAGGGATGTCAGAGGTTTAGACTGGATATCCACAACTGAATAAGGAGTAGACATGCACCATTACAAAGAGAAACTATTAACAAGACCAAATGGAGAATTAATACAATTTTTTGCCCTAATTTCCAGTTGAACTAGAAAGTAGGTACCCATTACCAAAAAAATCTACCAATAATTTTGTAGCTTGAAGTATGATATTTTCAACCATATGTTCACATGGGCATATATTCAAAGCATAACAGTACTATACTTAGCCTTGTGAAATATATTCATTCCAAAGATATTAAAAGAAAAACAATGCAGAAGGGAATGCACAGATATACTTCTTGTAATCATCTCTTCCAGTGATAAGGTAGCGACGCATGACAAGGGCCTCCCTCTGTCCTCTTTCTCTTTTCCATTCTAGAAAATTGACTTTCTTCAACAGCTTCTTCTCATGAAATTTAAGCTTCCTCATGGTGTTATAGCTTCAAGTTCCAGAAAAAGTCAATTTAAGCTGCAGTGCCTTTCCCTCTCTGAAAATAAAGTCTATATTAGATTATATCCCTTACTACTCAATAACTAGACTTTGGAAATACATGTGGACAAAAAATCAGTTCATAAGTGAAGAAATAACATCAATAAAAATCTGACAATTGATTGTTCACAATTAATAAAGAATCTTTAATTATTTTATAAGTACTGACAAATGTCAAATCCTGACAAAATGATTGCTGGAGTATTGATTTTTTAATCTGTGAAATCAATATTGGTTGGTTGTTCCACAATGAGCACTGGGCATTCAAAACCAACTCTTTATTTTGAGCAACATGCTTAAAGCTTGGAAATTTGTTAAAGGCTTTTAATTAAAATAGGCTAGCAAATTCTTCCTCGGGGATTCAGAGAAGTTATTGTTAATAAGGTGAGCTTTGATAGAAATGAATACCCTGACTGTTGTGCAATTAAAAGGTGACTACTCAATTCATATGTAAATATGGACAAATCAAAAGGAGCTTTAAGGAAATTACTTCTATATGTTTAGTTAACACAATAAATTTCAATCTGCCAATCTCTCCATAAAGCCATGGGTCTAAACAGCAAGGCAGCACTCTTGCCATAATGATAACCCAAGTTCAAACACCACTAGGCGAGCAGGTGAGGCCAAATGTAACAAGTATTGGGTGGATTTTGTCGGCAACTCAGAAATGATGCCCCTCAGACACAGCTGCTATGCCAAAAGGAACTCTCAGGTTGGCAATGTGCTTTCCTAGTGTTAATGCAAGGGAGTGTTTTTCCCGTGTCCCTACCAAAACAAAAACATCAATCTACCTATCTAACTTTTATCTATGTTGTCATTTGAGCAGTTAAATATTCTCCCGCCAAAAAATCCAGAAATGGGCTGAGCGTCCTTTACAAAAGAAGCCTAATTCTATCACATCTCAGCCATATGGAAGTTGAAAATAAAATATAAAAATCAACATGTAATTACCCATTTGATAAGATGTTTACAAAGATAAATAGCATGGCTAAAGTTTACAGTGAATTCTAGAAAAATCCTAACAACCTAATGTGAAAATTTTCTAAGTTGAAGTTTTAATGTGAAACAGAAACTTCACCTTCAACCTTGAAGGTTTCTCGGATTTTAGCCCTAGAATTTTCAGCTTTAGGACAGCTGTAAATTAGAGTACAAAACAGCAACAGGAGCACAACAACTCACTTCAAACAGCCTTAAACTTCCCTGCAATTCAAGGAGAAGAGATACCAAACACAAGGATAAGTTCAGCCTTTCTAGAACAACTTATCAGCCAATAACCAAATATAAAAATACTCTTTTACAACAACAAAAGCAGCAATATGACAGCTGCTGAATTGGCCTCTTATATTCTTCCATTACATGTCAAATCACTTAAAAATTTGCCTTTTTACTTATGTCAAATCGGCAAGACATATATAACTATAAATAGCATCGAATGAAGAACATATATAGCTGAAATTCAAATCTGGAAATTGCACAAGATATTGACAGCTATAAACTTCTTTAATAAGCTAAAGATGAAGTACACGTACATACCAATACCATAGCCTTCTCTCAAGGCTAGTACAAATCTTCCAACACTCCAAAAACCCTAGATAGCACAAATCAACAAAACCCTAGCAACCAAGGAGCTCCAATATGCAAGAATCTCTCCAACACATCCTCCAAGGTAAAGATGCAAGGCTGTTGGGAGCGGGAGCAAAAGTGAAATTTTCAAAAGCTTCCATTTTGGGAGTGATTTTATATAATACATATTTTAATATATTTTGATGCATATATATTAAAAAAAATGTACAGAATACCAAGTTAGCTATAAAAAACATGAAAACATAGATCTAACTATTGGATTAATGATGATCATTAAATCATCAACCATTTAGTACACATAACACCAATCATCTAGCACTTAGCAGCTATAACTTATAACATTGTCATCATTTGCCAACAAATAACACCAACCACAAAATGAAACAGAGCATTATATTCATTACCATAGAGATGTAAGATGTAATCAAGAATTCAAACTTCAAAGGTAGGTTCAAACTTCAAACTTCAAAATTCAAACTAACCATCAAGAACATACCTAACTCGTGCCCAAAACTAACCATCAAGAATAGTGTCCACTAACCGTCAAGAACATACCTAACTCGTGCCCAAAACTAACCATCAAGAATTGCAACCCTATCTTTCAAACCCTAACATGAATCACTTGGGACCATACTGGCCTATGCCTCTTTTACTTCAAAAGGCAACTGAAGGCAAGGTAGTAGCTAGCAAATCTGGTCTTCGCAATCTTAAGTAGCTTCAACCATATGATTGGTAATAAATTATATCATTCTCTTCCCTCTTTTGTACAATGCACCATTCTATTTGTAACTAGGGTCGTTCATCTTAATAATATCATGCATCAAAAGATTCAATGTGTGAACCAAACACCCTAATGAAAATATGTTAGGGTACATATCCTCAATGATTGCTCTTGCTACCTTACCAATAGCAGCATTATCAGAGATGACTTGAAAGAGATATGATACAACCCAATCTCTTGAATGGTTTTAATGAGAGGTTCTGCAATATTAATACCAATCTAACGTAGTAGTAATGGGTTGAAAGGAAGACCACACCATTAGCAAACACGCCAGGAATATTTATCAATGGCCTGCCTTCAACCTTTGTCCAATCACCAGATACAATGTGAATGGATACCGATACCCCACATTCAGTCTAATCATTTGTAAAATGTCCTAGAGCATTATGGATTTTGGCTCTTTCTGTTGAAGTTTATAGCGAGGATAGGTGTCTCCACGTTGGCCTGTGTCTAGCACGTGGGAGATATCCTCAAGATGAAACTCTCTAGACATTACTTGCAAAAGTGTCTTTTGTAATACTTTATGCCTATGGTCAATGGTATTGGAGGGCCCATGGTATTGAGCCCATGGTATTTGCATAAAGTGAATATTATAAAAGAGTCTATGGAGAGTTGAAGAGGGCATGTCATTGTCAATGTGGAGATACATTGAGAGTGAGTGATCATAGAGGGATTCTCTTAGATGTTTTTGAGAGAGTAATTCTCTCAAGCTAGGGTTGTCTTCAATGATTAAGGGTTTGAGCCACAATCAAAGAGTGAGGGTTTGAGTCTATCTCTGGTTGACTATAAGTGTTGAAGCATTTCTATGAATCACAAAATAATAAAGACAAGTTGTTGCTAGTTTTCCCCAAGGATTGGGGTTTCCAGGGTATATTTTGTGCAACTGTGTATGGTACTGTTTATTTTTATTCCGCTGTGTCATAGCATGGGTTTTCGCTTTGAGGGAGATCGATTTTGGCAGGGTTTACAAGATAATAAAAAAAAGAGAGAAATTGTACAGTCTTACGGTACGGTCACCATACAGCATGTACGGTTGCAATTCTAAGCTGACGGCACGGAAGTTCGAGTGCCTGAGGTGTGGCGTTCTACTGAACGTGGAGTAGCAACATGGTGCACAGATCGACAGAGGAGATAGGGCAGCGTAACTAGATCTTGAGCAGGGATGGTAGCTCCAAGCAACAACCATCGAAGGAGTCAGGCCACAAACCTGTAGACCTTGGGAGTGGTGAAGCCACCAGATCAGGCAAAGACTGCATAGAGCCAGTGGAGTAGAGGAACAAACAGAGTCAACCGACAACAAAATCTCGAGCATGACGATTATAGAGATAAGACTACAAACGCGGCGGATCAAGTTGTGAGTGTGGGCACGAGCAGGAAAAGGCAACAGCACGACGACAAGAGCTAAGTCGCACAAGAAATGACGACAGCAGGAGAAGTGACCAGTCGTGGGTCATGGTTGACGACGGAGGAAGCAACACCAATAGCTAGCAGATTGAGCTAGAGGACATGGTCGACGCCAACGGAGGAGCCGCAAGCTAGAGAAAAATCAAGCTGTCGACAAGCTGAAGACAGCAGAAGTTAATGACAATGGTGGTAAGGCAACAAAAAAGCAGCCGCTGCAACAACTAGTGCACAAGTTAGAGCAGGCGTTATAGCAGCCGTCAGCAGCAATTGTCGGTAGGAGCCAACATAACCCATAACCACTAGTGGAAAGTAAGCTGCCAAGGGCAGCAGCGACTAAGTGGAGGCAGAAGGGAGATGGAAAATACGGAAGTTTCAAAGGGAATCCGGGAAGTCATTATTGGTGAAGGACGTACTATATGTACCAAGGCTGCAAAAGAACCTGATTTTGGTTTCAACCTTGGAGGACAAAGGGTTTGAGGTAACTTTCCGAGATGGGAAAGTCTACATCCATACTATGGGATCCAGTTTCAACAAAAGTAATTGGAGTCAGGAGAAACAAGTTGTACAGACTCCAATTCGAACCTGCCAGTGCGTTGGTGAGCAACAACAGCAGTCATGATGGTGAGTTGTCAAAGAAAAGAATTTCTATCTATATTCCAAAACTGTGGCAGGTAAAATGTGGTAAAAGATGCTTAAAATATCTAAAAAAAATGCTACCTTGATGCCATATGCCATAGACATATGGCACATTTGCATCATGGAGCACTCAAAGTGCTCAGGGAGATAGTGACTAGTTTGCCTTCTTTCAGTACAGACCATCATAGTGTATTGAAAGGGTGTGCCATGGGAAAGTATGCCAAGACAGCATTCCTCGGGAGTGATAACAGGTCCAAAGGGATCCTAGATTTGATCCATTCAAATATTTGTGGGCCCATGTCAGTCGTATCTATTGGAGGGTTCAACTATTATGTGAGCTTCATAGATGACCATTCCAGGAAGACCTTGTTAAGATTCAATATGCTAAGACAGAAAATATCAGCATTGCATTTCATTTTTACAATAGCATATACAGGATCACTGAAGAAACAACAAGCACAGCATAAACACAAGAGACACAGATTTATCCTGGGAAACCCTCATGGGGTAGAAAACCCAGCAAAGCTTCCTCAATATAGATGATCAGCAAATACAAAGATGTAAATCAAAGAAATGAGCTCCTCCTCCTCCATAGCAGAGCTCTCTCACACAAGTGCGCCACTCACAAGTGGATGAATGAGTGAGATAAGTGAGGAACATCCTCCTCTACTTATACTTGTTCCCCGACTGACTTTTACACAAGCTAGGTCGGCCCAACTTAATTACTGGGTTAAACACCCCACTACAACTGACTGGGCCGACCCCTATAGGGTGGTCTAATAACCCTTTGACCCACATAACACATACAGGGCCGACCCCCACTAGGGAAGTCTAATAACCCAAGTTACCACAATCCGACGGAGGAATAAACATCTCCGGATATACAATAAGATCTTCACGGAGGAATGAAACATCTCCGGAATAATAAAGTACAAATATAATATTCTTAGAAGTTACAATATAATATTCTTAGAAGTTACAATATCTCAACACTCCCCCTTAACGAGAAGGATATTATAACAACATCTGCAGGAGCAAGGAGTCATCAACATCATATATGATACATCTATAAATCATTGGAAGCTTTCTCAGCATCATCAGTAACTCAACCAGTTACTGGAATATCTTCAAGATCTTCAATACTGGAACATCAACATCTTCAGTACCGAATCTTCTGCAGCACTTGAACAGCTGCAGCAATATCATCAATTGGATCCTCACGATCAACAGCATCGTCGTCACACAATCATCAGCATCATCATCATACGATCATCAGCATCGTCATCACATCATCTTGATCTACAGTATCTGGATTATCATCTTGATCTACAGCATCTGGATCATCATCTCAATCTACAGCATCTGGATCATCATCTCGATCTACAGTATCTGGATCATCATCTCGATCTACAACATCTGGATCATCATCTCAGCATACTCTGCAATACACATGATCATATTACAGGATGATCAATCCCACTCTCTTTAGGACATAGGTCCATGGATGATACAATCCAATCAAATTCCAGGATGATCAATCCTTATCACTTTAAGACAAGTCTCATGTCTAGGGACGATGCAATCTCGATCAACTTCCAGGAGGATCATTCCTTATCCTTTTAAGACAAGTCTCATGTCTAGGGACGATGCAATCCCATCACGTACATTTTGAACCAAAGGCTCACAGACAATGCAATCCTCTCACGTACCTTTTGAACCCAGTTCACGGACGATGCAATCCTCTCACGTACCTTTTGAACCCAGTTCACAGACGATGCAGTCCTCTCACGTACCTTTTGAACCGAGGTCCAAGGACGATGCAGCAGGACTTCATTTTCGGAGACCTCTGTCTACGGATCAATTCTGGGACCAAAGTCCGGGGAAGATACAATCCCCACCTGTCCACTCAGGACTTCATTTTCGGAGACCTCTGTCTACGGATCAATTCTGAGACCGAAGTCCAGGGAAGATACAATCCCCACCTGTCCACTCAGGACTTCATTTTCGGAGACCTCTGTCTATGGATCAATTCTGGGATTGAAGTCCGGGGAAGATACAATCCCCACCTATCCACTCAGGACTTCATTTTCGGAGACCTCTGTCTACGGATCAATTCTAGGACCGGAGTCCGGGGAAGATACAATCCCCACTTGTCCTCTTAGGACTTCATTCTCGGAGACATCTGTCTACGGATCAATTCTGGGACCGAAGTCCGAGGAAGATACAATCCCCACCTGTCCACTCAGGACTTCATTCTCGAAGACATATGTCTACGGATCAATTCTGGGACCGAAGTCCGGGGAAGATACAATCCCCACCTGTCCACTCAGGACTTCATTCTCAAAGACATGTCTACGGATCAATTCAAGGGACCGAAGTCCGGGAACGATACAATCCCCACCTGTCCACCAAGGACTTCATTTTCGAAGACATATGTCTACGGATCCTTTTAGAACATGTGTTCAAGGATGATGCAATCCCTCTTCTTTCTCGGAGACATATGTCTACGGATCCTTTTAAAACGTGTGTTCAAGGATGATGCAATCCCCTTGTCAACTTAGACCCTGTCTAAGGACCATCCACCAACCTCTCTGTCGGCATTACCTCATGTAAGCATATCATCAATACAAGTATCCTCATTATCGACTTCACTGTCGATGCGGGCAATCTCATCATCAGTGTCTACATTACTCCCCCTTTCGAGGAGGGTCCTACCAAGCTTGTCTTGGAAATACTCAAACTTTACTTGAGGTAGAGGTTTGGTTAGTACATCGGTAACTTGTTCACTTGAGGTAGAGGTTTGGTTAGTACATCGATAACTTGTTACAAATTCGAACTTTATAGTTCCTTTTTGTACCATGTCTTGTATATAGAAATGTCTGATCTCTATGTGCTTTGACTTATCATGGAACACTGGATTCTCTGCCATCTTGCTACAACTCTGTTTGTCACATAGGATCACAGTTGGATCTATCTCTAAGTCAAACAATCCTGAAGCCATACCGCTTCACAACTAGCAGAGCAAGCAGCCATATATTCCGCTTGTGCTGAGAGCCACACTAGACTGCTTCCTGCTAAACCACGAGATCATGGTTGATCCCAGACAATAACATCCTCTCGATGTGCTCTTCCTGTCTGATACACTTTCTGCCCAATCAACATCTGTGTAGCCATCTGAAGTCATGATCTCCAAGATAACATAGATCAAAGTCTATCGTATTCTTTAGGTACCTCATCACATGCTTTGCAACTATCAGGTGAACACATCTAGTTTCCACTAGATACTAACTCAAGATGTTTCACAGCAAAACATATATCCGGCCTGGTATATGTCAGATACATCAATGACCCAATAATCTGTCTATACAGAGTTACATCCACTAACTCTGAGGAGTCATCAGCTAACAGCTTCAAGTCGGAACCCATGAGAGTGGCCATGGCTTCACATTTCAACATATCAATTCTTCTCAAGATTTCCACAGCATACTTTCCCGGGATGAGAAAGATTCCTTCTGAGCCTTGCCATACTAGGAAGTAATGCATCAATCTGAGATCTTTCATTTTCATTTCTGCAGCCATCTTCTTCTTTCTTTTCATGATCTGTTTGTAAAAATAGATCAGTAATAGTATGACAGGTTCATCATTCGTAACGAATCAACCTTACTTTTGATAAAGGCCCAGCTTATCAAGAAACTGTCAATTCTCCCTTTGTGATTGAGCATCATTCACACTCTGCGTTTGAGTGATCTTCTACATATCTATCTGTGCCATCTCTCGTCAAATGGGTCTACTGATATGAGCCTTGATATCATTCGAACTCTGTGGTGAGTTCTTTCTTGCATCCATATCATCTGTGTATAGAAACCATATTCAACCTTGTAGCAAAGGTTGAGTTCCACATCATCCATGGTGATCATTAAGCTCATCAATTGACTATCGATCCTGGGTACCCAAACAAAGCTTTCTTCAATTGAATCCTTGATTCGCACTTCTTCTTCAATTACATCATTAAGATAATGGTCTTATCTAGCCACTTGGAGCAAACATCTCATCATGATTCTCTTCCTCTTTCTAAGAGAATCTTCTAGCCACGAGCCTTCTATATTATGTTTGATTTGTAAATCTTTTTGTCGAACATCCATTACTTGTTCGGTGTTCATCATTCTTCATGATCTTTCCTACAAATCAAGATTAAGTACATGATTAGTAATACTTCATAATCATCAAATCATGTTGACGTGATAAACTATTATGCATACAGATATCATTTACATAGTTATGCAACTATCTTGACCAATACTTTGGCACAACACTTTTCCATATCCTATATGCATACAGTGGCTATCTAGATGCCTTCCATCTCTACCAGAACATACTATTGAGAGTGTGCACAGCTCTCAGCATGTCAGCAAAGAGGTTTCATTCTAGACAAGCAACAATGGAATGTTTGTCCAACTTACCAATCATATGCATATTAGTAGTATACTGTTCAATGCTATATGAATGTTTACACTCAGCATGATATATTTTAGGAATACAAATATGCATACAACTATCACAAGCAATATCATTTACTGTTTCAAATGAAAAACTCAAATACTTATCTTTTATGTTTGTGTGGTTGCCTTCCGCTTGATCTTCTATATGTCTTTTGAACTTCTATTCAATCTGTACCACTGTGCATGGTCAAGTGTGCACTAGTGTCATCCTCATGATCTCATACACAAACATACATTCATCAATATTATCAAAACATTATAATTCTAAATAATCTTGAATATGTATGGTCATGATCATTCAATACATGGGTATACTAAGATCCTAGCACAAAGTAGGATTCTAACTTGATATAGGAAAACATACCTGGATTAGTATACCTGCTTAGTTATGTCTAACATACCTAAACAATATCTTCTTTGTTCTCTTCAATGATTTAGAGATCATGTGCTAGAACCTGCATATCTCATAGGTTAAGCATAATAGAACAAAGTCATACATACCTCGTAAGTAGAGCTTCTATGTGATCAAAGATTATGGATGAGTCTTTGTCTTCATGTTGTCATGGTCATGGAACTTGATTTGTCTTTCGTGATGTACCTGTATCTTGTTAGCAGACAACATCAACCTCATACAACACCATAGTGCATTAGTACAATCATATAGCCCTAATCAATGAATGTCTTTTATCATTCACATACTTTTACTAGGGTGATAAGACAATTCTAACATTAATCACGATTGTACTAATAAATAATATGAAGACAAACATATTATGAACTTAATCAAGAATCAGATTTCAAGACATACCTGCATCTCCTTAAGTCATACTTGTCAAGACTTTTTGTAGTCTTCTTATGTAAAGCCTTAGCCTCAACTCCCCCTGAAACTAGATCTGGAGCTTGATTAGGGTTTAGAGAAACCCTAACAATTCAATCTTTGACTTTCACACTTCTGAATGGATGGAAGGATGTGTCTTGCGGAGCTGATCAAACTTGCATACTTCAATTTTGAAATCTCCAAAATTTGACCCCTCAAAAATTGCCTTTGAAACTTCTGGATCTTCTGGACAGGATCCCGAACTAGGGTTTGATGAAGCCCACCCTTCTCCCTAATCAAAAGGTTCAATCCAAGGCTCTAAACTCTTATTTTTCTAAGGAGCTTCCAGCCGTGGTCACAGACTTCAAAAATTCCAACTTTTGCTAAAGCCCTAATTTTCCATCTTTCCGATCAAAATCCCGAATTGGGGTTTGATCAAGCCGGTCTTCTACCCAACCAAAAAATTCGATCTTGGTCTCTAAATTTTGATTTTTCTGAGTAGCATTCAGCCGTGGACTCCAATTCCAAAAATTCTAACTTTCTCCGAAACCCTAAATTCCGAAAGCCATGAATGAAGGTGCTTCAAAAATAATTATGTTTTGACAGAAATATGTACCTGATTGTTTCTGCTGTAACTCCGAACTTTTCGATCCACAAGGTCTGAAAATTTTTTCTGTGGTAGCCTGACCTGTCATCTTTCCATCCCAACAGGTCTGACCTCAATTGGATTTTCTGAGAGAGAGTTACGCCAAGTGTCGCAACGTGACCTGTTTATGGGATAAAACAAGAGAGCGAACTTGTACAGCATGCCACGTGTCACTGGTTCAACTTCCGCCTCTGAAAACGTTTCCTGAGATAATACAATCTGTGCACTACCTGTAACTTTTTACAAAATTTCATTTGGATCTTCCTAGCCCAAGTTATGACCTTTTTGCCTAGGTCACCTGATTATGACTGAGATCTGGAAGAGGCAGAAACCCTAACTTGTACTGATCATAACTCACAAAGTACAACGAATCTGAGGGTGTCCTTTGGACACAAGGTACCTGGGGATGTTATCTACGACCTGTAAATGTTTCAGATCCTGAACCTTCGCCAAGATGGATTTATAGCGAAAGTTCCACAATGACTGGTTTTTGCTATACAAAACCCTAACCTTCAAATTGTCGCAAGTGAAGCAAGTGTCGTAAGTGCCATACATTGCCTTCCTCCAGATTAGCTCTGATACCATGTTAAGATTCAATATACTAAGACAGAAAATATCAGCATTGCATTTCATTTCACAACAATAGCATATACAAGATCACTGAAGAAACAACAAGCACAGCATAAACACAAGAGACACAGATTTATCCTGGGAAACCCTCATGGGGTAGAAAACCCAGCAAAGCTTCCTCAATACAGATGATCAGCAAATACAAAGATGTAAACCAAAGACATGAGCTCCTCCTCCTCCATAGCAAACCTCTCTCACACAAGTGCACCACTCACAAGTGAATGAATGAGTGAGATAAGTGAGGAACATCCTCCTCTACTTATACTTGTTCCCCGACTGACTTTTACACAAGCTAGGTCGGCCCCAACTTAATTACTGGGTTAAACACCCCACTACAACTAACTGGGCCGACCCCTCTAGGGTGGTCTAATAACCCTTTGACCCACATAACACATACAGGGCCGACCCCCACTAGGGAAGTCTAATAACCCAAGTTACCACAATCCGACGGAGGAATAAACATCTCCGGATATACAATAAGATCTGCACGGAGGAACGAAACATCTCAGGAATAATAAAGTACAAATATAATATTCTTAGAAGTTACAATATCTCAACAGACCTAGATCTATTTCTTGAAGAGCAAGGAATCTAGAGAGGTTTTCAGACGGTTCCAGGAGTTCAAAGCTCTTATGGAGAACCAAATTGGGAAGAGGATCAAGGTGCTCAAAACAGATAATGGAGGCAAGTACACCTCAAATGTCTTCAAGGAGTTCTGTGCAAATGCCAGGATCAAGAGGGAGCTTACACTCCCATATAACCCACAGTAAAATGAAGTCTCTGAGAGGAAAAACAAAGCGACCATTGGGGCAACAAAATCTATGCTTCATGATCAGGATATGCCTATGTTTTTATGGGCAAAAGCTTGCAACACTACAATTTATCTACAAAACAATAGCCCGCACAAAGTATTGGGGAAGATGCCCCTTGAAGAGACATTCACTGAGAAGAAACCAAAGATTGGGCATCTTCGCATCGTTGGGTGCGTAGTATACTATCATGTTCCAGTTGAGAAGAGGACGAAGCTTGAGACAATAACTGAAAAGGACATTTTCATTGGGTACAACGAAACCTCAAAATCCTATAGGGTGTACATTCCAATACTGAAGAAGACAGTGGTGCGAAGGGATGAGAAATTTGAGGACAAGGCCTTCAAGAAGTCTTGTGGATCCATGCCAATTGCAGCAAAGGTTCAAGAGCAGGAACCACCAAAGGAGGGGGTTAGACCACCATTACAAGTTACAGAAACCTCCACTAGTGTGCAAGGTGAGCAGTTTGATCATGAGGAGGAGCAAGATGCGCAATTCACCCCAGCTAAATCTTCTAGGAAGAAGAGGCCAAAGTGGGCAAAGTGAACCTTGAAGGAGGCACAAGAGCTAGTGGATGCTCCAAGGACTTCAGTCAAGGCGAGCAGACCACCATAGAGATTTTCCAGTTATATGGCACTGGTAAGCAGCATTATTGATTCTAATCCTTCAAGCTTTGAGCAGGCTGCAGACCTGGAGGGATGCCATGGTGGAGGAGTATCCTTCCATCATGAAGAATGATGTGTTGGGTATACTGCCAAGACAAAATGGAAAATCAATGGTGAACCCCAAGTGGATCTATAAGATCAATCATGCTACAGATAGCAACGTGGAGAAGTTCAAGGCAAGGTTCATGGCGAGAGGGTTCCCCCGTAAGGAGGGAGTTGACTCTAAGGAGAATTTTGCTCCTATCGCTAAATATACTTCCATTAGAGTTGTTATGTCTATTGCCTCAGAAATGGGGTGGAGGATAATGCATATGGATGTAAATATAGCGTTCGTCAATGGAGTGATTGAGGAGTTGTATATAGAGCAACCTCAAGGTTTTGACAAATATGTGAGGGATTCTCATGTGTGCAGGTTGAAGAAGGCATTGTATGGAGTTAAGCATGCAAGTGCACGGTATTCCAAGATCGACAGTTATCTGTTGAGTATGGGCTTCATCAAGTGTGAAGTGGATTCCAACCTATACCTCTTATTGGTTGGTGATGATCCACTCATTCTTGTACTATATGTGGATGACCTGCTTCTGACAAGATCTAAGAAGCTCATAGCAGAATGCAGGAGAGACCTTGCGAAGGAGTTTGAGATGGAGTTCGAGATGAAGGACTTGGGCCTAAAGCACTATTTTCTGGGATTGGAAGTATGGCAGCGTGAAGGTGAAATTTTCCTTGGTAAAGGAAAATATGCAGTTGAGATTTTGAGGAGATTTAAGATGGAGGATTACAAGCCTATGGCTACGCCCATGATCACCAACTTGAAGAAGCTGAATGATTCTGATTCGGAGTTGGTGGATCCCACAGTGTACAGACAACTGATTGGTTCCTTAATGTATCTGGTCAACACCCAACCAGACATATGCTTTGATATGAACACCCTCAACCAGTACATGGTGGAGCCGAGGAGGGTGCACTGAATAGCAGCGAAGCATGTGCTCAAGTATTTTAGAGGTACAGTGGAGTATGGACTCAGGTATGTTCGACGTGATGGAGTGCAATTGATGGGATACACATATTCAAACTAGGCAGGCAGTGCAATGGACAAGAAAAGTACCTCAGGTCGTTGCTTTAGCTTGGGGTCAGGAATTGTTTCTTGGCTCAGCAGGAAGCAGAAGTCGATGGCACTTAGTTCTGCAAAGGCCAAGTACATGGAAGCTAGTTTGGCGAGTTGTGAGGCCATATGGCTTTGCAAGATGCTCATCGGATTATTTGGTCTGGAGTTGGACCCAACAGTCATCTACTATGACAAGCAGAGTTGCATCTAACTCTCTAAGAATCTAGTGTTTCATGATCGGTCCAAGCATATTGAGATCAAGTATCATTTCATCAAGGACAGAGTTCAGAGAGGAGTTGTGACGCTCCAATACATCTCTCCACAGATGAGCAAGTTGCCGACATCCTCACCAAAGGATTGCTTAAGGGCAAGTTTGAGTTCTTCAAGGACAAGATGGGGATGGTGTAGAACACCTTCCTCCTCGCTACCAGGGAGTGTTGAAGTTTATAGCGAGGATAGGTGTCTCCAAGTTGGCTTGTGTCTAGCACGTGGAAGATATCCTCAAGATGAAACTCTTTAGACATTACTTGCAAAAGTGTCTTTTGTAATACTTTATGGTCAATGGTATTGGAGGACCCATCGTATTTGCATAAAGTGAATATTATAAAAGAGTCTATGGAGAGTTGTAGAGGACATGTCATTGTCAGTGTGTGTGAGATACATTGAGAGTGAGTGATTAAAGAGTGATTAGATCTAAGAGAGAGATTCTCTTAGATGCTTTGGAGAGAGTAATTCTCTCAAGTTAGGGTTGTTTTCAATGATTAAGAGTTTGAGCCACAGTCAAAGAGTGAGGGGGTTTGAGTCTATCTTTGGTTTACTATAAGTGTTGAAGCATTCATGTGAATCACAAAATAATAAAGACGATATGTTGTAGGTTTTCCCAGGGATTGGGGTTGCCAGGGTATATCTTGTGCGACTGTGTATGGTACTGTTTAGTTTTATTTCGCTATGCATTAGCAATCGGTGTGTTATAATTTATGTTTCAATTTTATCTACATTATAAATCTGGGTATAAAAATCAGTGAATAAATTGCAATCAGATCTGGTTATTAAAAATTTAACACTTTCCCTGTCAAGTCCCATGGTTCTAGCTTTGTCATACTTGGGGCTCATGTATCCTTTAGGAGCACGATTGTTCCATTTCATGACAATAGGGTGAGTAAAGAGCATTGCACAGTACACCACATGCCTAGAGAAACTTGAAAAGTTTTGCATCCATGTCATCCCTGCAACTTTCACTAAGGAAATATAATATTGTTTTAAGCATAGGCATCCACTACCATGGGGGAATGGGTATCCACCACTATACATTCTATGTTAGCCTAAGGTCTCAGATTCAACCCTTGCTTTTTGGATTTGTTTTGCACAGCCTCCTCTTCCTTTTTGTATTTGTTTCTCTCATTCACTAGCACTGGGTCACTTGTTTTGACTCCTATAGTCTTACCTTCATCCCATGGCGTAATGCCACATAGATGCTTTCTCACATGGGTATATGAACCTATGTAAGTTTTATTACAGTGGGGGCATATAAACTTTGTGATTCCACCCTCTTTCCCTCGCCCAAGCCTTGTCACATACTTCCACAAGGGTGTTGAAGTATCTTTGTGTTTTTATCCATCATCACTATTAGCTTCATTGTCATCATCCCCTTCCATTTATTCCTCCTCTCAAAAGTATGTGCCACCACTTACTTCTTCCTCCTCACCACCAGTATTTCAACTTCCCAACACCAACATCATAATTAGAAATGGAACCAAAAGGAAAAACCACATAGCCATCATGCTTCTTGACTCGAGATGAGAATAACTTGTTTCATGCAATAGAATGATAGAGAAGGAAAAATGGGAAAGAGTATGAGAAGAGAACATTCAAGGTTCAACATAGTGGAATTTAAAAAAAAAACAAAGAGTGGGTTTTAGAGCTTACCATTTTAGCTCTCCAACGTTGATTGAATGTAACTATGGAAGCTTTCAATCTCCCTTCAAATATCTCACAAACAATAGCCTTCAATCTACCTTCCAAGCTCACACAAATTTGCTTATTAACACTAGCAAACAACCCACTCAAAAACCTAGAAAAGAGGAGCAAAAGAGTGAATGAGTAATAGAATGAGAGAAAATGGAGTGTTTTAATCCACTAAAGGAACCTTAGCCATGCCTAGACCAATGATTAGAACCGTGTCTTGGTTCCCATAAGCAAGAGAGAAAAAATAAGTGTCTCTAACCGGCGGGAGCTAAGGGGGGGCACTGAGGGAGTTTTTTGTCTCATGGGAGAGTTGAGAGAGCGACTTGGGAGTGTTGAGGGAGCGAACCAAGAGCATTGAGGGACTGATCCATGAGCATTGAGGGAGCAATGCTCCATGATTTGGCAGGGAGCACTTTTTTTGCCCAAGGACCGCACTCCCAAAAGGGAGCGATTAGGAAGCACGCTCCTGAGGGCGCTTCCTAATAGCTCCCTCTGGGAGCATGCTGAGGGAGCGAAGCACTGGGGGGGCACTCCCCCGCAGCTCAAGTACAATGTCCTCCTCTTCTCTTCTTCACACTAGGGTTTTATCACAAAACCTTAATCTCCATGGGATAAACCCTAACCCCAGAACTCCAAGATGCTTCAAGATAGTCCAGGAAGACCAAGAAACCCTACCACCAAGAGAGAGAGAAAGAGACAAGTACAATTGAAGACTCTATAGAGACAGAGGAAGTGTGCACTCTTCTCTAGGTCTCATCTCTACGCAAGAGTGAACAAGAATGAACACTATGATGAAAAATTGAACATATTTGATTATCATCCCCAATGTCTCCTCTACAAGAACAAACCCTAGTCACAACAACAAACTCCAAACCAAGACATCATATTTCCCTTCCATATCTTCTCCTAGGGTTTCCTCATGAACTCATGAACCCTAGAAAATATCTCCAAGAAAACAAGTACAAAGAGAAAGATACAACATGACGATGAATGCAAAGACTCTCCCCCAATTTATATGAGAGGTAAAGGAGGCCAACAATACAATGTGTGACTTAGCCCTTACAAGCAACCTACAATGAGCCCTTTGTAGGCCAACACAACTGAGATGCTATACATGTGTCATGCTAATGGCTCCAAGGTGATGTATTTACATAAGGTACATCCACATCTCTCCATCACAAGCCTCCATAGACTCCATCAATCCTCCTAAGCAATGTACTCTATTGGGTCAACTACCCCTTACAAGAACATTGTTAAATCCCTAGGCATCCTCGAGCCATCTCCAATCCTCCAAACAAAAATCCAAGTTGCCACATGCCAACTAGGGCCTAAATCCCTCCTCCAAGATGCATAATGCTCCTCATCGCATGTAGGGTGCTCTCCAACCAAGTGAACTCTCCATGTAGCAACCATGAAGGGCATTCACTATCCAAGCAGGAGATCTCCAACCCCTAATAGAAGAAAGCCAAGCTAGCACCCTCCTATGGTTAAGCATCTATCAAGCAAGCTATCTCAACTACGCATATCCATCATGGACCATCTCCCATGCTACAATCCATCTCAGGCCATCTAGGGGTCGAACATACACCATGTACCCCAAATCTCATGAAGCACCCCAAACACTTTAAACACTTTCGAAGTAACCCCAAAAGTTAACACCTAAGTCACATGATTCGCCAAATTTTATGAACCAAGTTCAAAAATGAGTGAATATGAAAACAGAAGATAAAATTTCACCAATTTCAACAAATATTAATGAGAATAATAAGAAAGCATTTGTCCATTCCCTAAATGAAAGCCAAGCCGCCATCTATTAATTATTAATGATTGTTTTTTAATTATTTTTGTTATTCTTTCTGAAACAACCACGACCATGGAATGTGTGCCCCAAATGGAAATTATAAGCATCATCAATGCTCACTATTCTATATATGTCCTAACCATTGTCCATAAAAATGGTTGTGGCATTTATGTTGTGGATTGTCCATTCACAAGAAATGGGAAGGATCAATGCAAAACATAACTAAGCTTGTTCAACAATCAACAAGTTTAGTCTCACAATTTCTAAATTTGATATATATATTTTATTTCTAAGTTTAAAAAAGTAAACCACAGATATAACTTTAATCTATATATATTATATATTATAAGTTTTATTAGTTGAAAGTTGGGTTACAAAAAGGTACACCTCTACATGTAAACAACATTCAAGGATCTAACACAAAAATTTGTATGCAATAGACTACTCTAGCCATTCATGTTTTTTTGGTACATAGATTATTTAGTTTAAACCTAGTATTGCCTTGATTCTTGAAAGCCTTCATATTGACATACTATATAACCAATAACTATTTAGGATTGATCTCCATACATTTATCTTAAAGTATGAGCTACGATGTATCATTTACATGGCCAGCTCCCTTGTAAACACTACAATTTAATGATTTGCTCCATTATTTTAGAAAATATCATTTACATGCCCTGTGGTATTCCCATTGTCTATTATAATTTCTATCAAATAACAAGTGTCAAAGAATTCAAGGAAACTGATAAAAAACACATGCCAAGCTCCACTACCCTTCTATCAAAGTTATGAAGCACAAAAAACGAACTAGGGAGAAGGAGAAGCAAATGGAGTCATCCTAAATTCTGAAAGGAAAACTGTACTTCTTCATTATGAAGAACTAAGATATGCCTCGAATAATGAAGAAAAAGCTGATTCAAGTGCTGATGCTTTGCAATAGAGAGGGAATTAGAACATTGGAAATTGAAGAAGAGTTGGCTCTAATTGTGAGTATGGCCAAAGGTAAAAGGAAAACTGTAATTCTTCATTATAAAGAACTAAGGTATGCCTCGAATAATGAAGAAAAAGTTGATTCAAGTCCTGATGCTTTGCAATAAAGAGGGAATTAGATGATTGGAAATTGATGAAGAGTTGGCTCTAATTGTGAGTATGTCCAAAGGTAGATAGAAAGATTAGAACAGAATAGACATCATCAAGGGATTACTGAATAAGCTGAAAGAGAACCAAATTAGACATGATCCTGGGAGAAATAATGTAATCTGACAAGATTGTCAAACTTGGGTTCAAATTGAAAACCGAAGAATTAAATCTGAAAAGGTTTTAAGATGGAAGTTGATGAAAGCTCCCATAATCTGCAATAATGGCCCGTCCTTCACATAATTAAGGAAAAGTAGCATGGCTATAGAAGATAAGGTAATTGCAATTGATTTTTCAGAATACACATACTAGATTTTTTACCCGGTTCCTTGGTAGTTGATTATGCCTCCTCATGGTGCAGCAGTTCCAGGCTTCCAGCAGATCCTTCACCTCAAGATTTGTGCAGCACTATTGATGCCGTAGCACTAGGTTAGGTTGGGGAACGAGCTGTTGTTATCTAGGAGTTAGAAGGGGCATGCATGCCTCAAGCATGCACGTGCCATTCTTCAGTTTGATCTTCAGTTCAGTTTTAGGTTGCATGCATGGTCTATTCTTAGACAGGACGCAGGTCCCTAGGCAGCCTAGGGCGCATTGCATGAGAGGTTCTATTCCATGAGGAGTGCAGATCCCGAGGATGCATGCAGCCGTTTATCTCCAGTTCAGAGGTCCAGTGACTGAATGATTTGACTTAGTCATCTCCAGGTGGGGCGCTCCATTCCTAGCACTCCTATGACCTATCAATGCAGAAAGGTGCATTAGGTGATCGGATTAGGGATAGGGTTTAACACAGTCAAACCGAGTGCTTCTTGCATGTCTCCAGAATCTAGATAATTTGTACTTTTCCCCCTCTTCCTATTCTATAAAAGGGATGCAAGGCACACCACTGTGTTGGTTAGCGAATTTTAGTTTTTAGCTATTGCAAGTGCACTTTTTCTTTTCAGTTTTTCAATAGAAACTAATGTGACTGAGCGTTATGATCTGTGTATTTTCTGTTCTTATATCCAGCAGTATGTGTTTGCAGATTAACATATTCAGAAGTTGCTGTTTTGATTGGAGGTTTTTCAGTTGTTAACTACCTAGTGTTCAGGTTATATTTCTGAGTGCAGAATCCATGTACCATGGTCTGAAAAGTTATTAGAGAAAAATTTTCACGCTCAACTCACTTGATTCGTGTTGCAAAGGAACAGAGAGTCGTGAGGATAGTCATTTATGCCTTGACTTTTAGGATTTGAATAAAGCTTAGTCAAATGGATAATTTCCCATTACCTTGCATAGAACTCTTTGTTGGGCATGAGATGATGTCAATGCTTAATTGATTCTCATATTAGAATGAAATACTAGTAAGCCTTGGAAGATCATTATAAAACTACCTTTACAACCAAATGGTGTACTTTTTCATATAATTGAATGTCATTTGGATTAATCACTATTGTTGCAACTTAAAAGGGAAATTGTAGATGTCTTCAATGATTTGATTGGGTTGATATGGTGTGTGCATGTACATCAGACAGAAACTAGAACTAGTCCTACATGAGTAATAATGAGAACTAGTATATATACAGGGCATGATTACAATCATTTTACACGTGTATATTTTGAATTATTACCTTTTAGGGTTATTTATAGTTATTCTCTTCCTTCTTCAACGTACCATATATATTAGATTAGGTACACAGTCACACCATAATATTAGTGGTATATTTATATAACTTGACTTCTACTTTCAGCCAAGAAGGAAGAAAGCCGAGCTAGAGAAAGCGTCTAGTGGTGGCAGGTAGTCTGGAACAAAGCAGCTGGGAATCGACCCCCCCCCCCCTCGAATCGATCCCGAATCGCGCTCCAGACGGAATCAATGAGGGATCGATTTTGGAAGCGCGAATTGGGATCGATTCCGTCAGGAATCGATTTTTCAGTTCGCGAATTGAAGGCAAAAAAAACGATCCCTGCCAAATGGTAATTCGCTGGGGAATCGTCGCTCCCAAGTCAATCCCGGGTCGATCCCGGATCGATTCCCAGTCGAACCCGAAAAAAAAAATCGATTCCTAAATCGATTCCGAGGCCCATTCCGCGGACGGGCGGATTTTTGAAATTTTTTTATGAGTTTTGGAATTTTTTTTTAGGGTTTTGTTTGTTGGGATAGGTCACTTTGGGCCATTAAAAGGTGAATGAGTCCATTTGGACTCATTCCATTGCTCATTTGTTTGATTGGGAGGAGTTTGAGAGCTTTGAGTTTGAGCATTGAATGGGAGATTGAAGGGGAGAGAGCTTGCAAGGGAGATTGAAGCTTTCATAGAGACATTCAACCACCATTGAAGAGCTAAAAGGTAGGCTCTATAAATTCTTCTTTGTTTGTTTTTGCAATTTTTTTTCACTATGTTAAAAAATGGAAAACTTGCAATGTTCTCTTCTCCTACTCTTTCCAATATCTTCTTCTCCATCATTCTATTGCAGGGAACAAGTGACTCTCATCTTGAATCAAGAAACATGATGGGTATTTGGTTTTGGTTTTTCATTCCACTTCTTCTCATTATGATGGTGTTGGGAAGTAGATGTGGTGGTGGTAGTGATGAGGGGGAAGAGGTAGAGAGTGATGCATACCAAGGAGAAGAGGAGGAAGGGGAAGAGGGTGATGATGATGAGGATGAGGGTGAGGGTGATGTGGGGCAAAAACAAAAAGACACAACACCTTTGTGGAAGTATGTGACAAGGCAAGGGGGAGGGAGATGGGGTGGAACCACAAAGTTTGGATGCCCCCATTGTGGGAAAACATACACAGGTTCATATACCCGGGTGAGAAAGCATTTGTGTGGGGTTATGCCATGCGATGTAGGTAAGTCTCATGGAGTCAAAACTTGTGACAAAGTGGGAGCTAAAGAGAGAAGCAAATACAGGATGGAAGAAGAGGCCGCTCAAAACAAGTCCAAGAGATCGAGGGTTGATTCTGAATCCCCACAGAGAATGTTTGGTAGTGGAGGTGCTGCTGGATCATCATCGGCTCGATCGGGAGCCTCATCTCCCCATGGAGTCTCGCCTATACGAGGAAGAACATTATCCGATTTCCTTGACCAAGGTTGTAGAGATGATGTGGATTCAAAAGTTTATAGGTTTCTCTATGCATGTGGTGTGCCATTCAATGTTCTTCGCTCACCCTATTGGCATGAAATGGTACAAGCCATCAATGGTGGCCCTCAAGGATACAGAAGCCCTGGGTATGACAAAGCTAGAACCGTGGGACTTGACAAGGAAAAAGCCAAAATCAATAGTGCTCTTGGAAAGTTCACAAATGATTGGTCCAACTATGGGGTATCCATTGTATCTGATGGGTGGACAAATGTTAAAGGCAGGCCGTTGATAAATATTCTTGGCGTTTCTGCTAGCGGTGCGGTCTTCCTTTCAGCCCATGACTACTCAGATCGCTACAAGACCGCTATTAATATTGCACAACCTTTACTTAAAACCATTCAGGAGATTGGGCCATACAATGTCATTCAAGTTATCACTGATAACGCTGCTAATTGTAAGGCAGCAGGAGCAATCATTATGGATAAGTATCCCAACATATTTTGGTCAGGGTGTTTGGTTCACACATTGAACCTTTTGATGCGTGATATTATTAAGATGAAGGACCCTAATTATCGATGGATTGGTGCCTTGTACAAGAGAGTTAAGAAAATGATCAAATTTATTACCAATCATAGCATGGCCCACCACATTTTTCGCAATCACTCTAAGTTGGATTTATTGAAGATTGCAAAGACTAGATTTGCTAGCTACTACCTCACCTTCAGGAGGCTTTTGAAGGTAAGAGAGGCATTGGCTAGTATGGTATCAAGTGATCCATGGCAGGAATTGAAAGACAGAGTTGCAAGTGCATCGGATAGAAGTGACTTTCAGGAGGTGGAGGACACCGTTCTTGAAGGTCATTTTTGGTCACAGGTTAGGTATGTTCTGCAGTTCACCAAGCCAGTTTATAACATGATTCGTTTTGCAGATACAGATCAGCCGGTGATTGGGGAGGTATATGAGCAGATGGATAGCATGCTTGGTCAAATCAAAGACATTGTTGAGCAAAGAGATGCAGTCTTGTATGACCATATTCATAAACTTGTGGTCAAAAGGTGGGATAATCTAAATGTTCCACTCCATGCCCTTGCATATGTCCTCACCCCAAAATACTATTCTCCAATTTGGTTGGCCCAACCTGCACCTGGGGGTGGAGTCAAGAAAAAACCCCACACAGATCCAGAGGTTGCTGCTGGGTATATGCTTGCATTAGAAAAGCTGGTCCCTGATGAGGAAGAGTGTGCTCAAGTACGGAGTGAATTGAGCATATACATAAGTGAGCATGGACGCTTTGGTTCGCTGTTTGCAACCAAAGATCGAGACAGATTGGATCCTATCCATTGGTGGAACATGCATGGCTCTGGAGCCACATATTTGCATAAATTGGCACTGAGGGTGCTATCACAGGTTGTTAATAGCTCTTCTGCAGAGAGGTGTTGGAGCACCTGCAACTTCATCCACAGTGTAAAGAGAAACAGTCTGAATGTAGATCGCGCAGAAAGCTTGGTTTATGTGCACTACAACTTGAGGTTGTTGTCCCATTATTGTGAGGCGGCCAAGAATGATAGAACATTTTTGACTTGGGACAACAATCCAGAGGAGGCTAATGTGGAGGATGGAGCCATAGCATTAGAGCGCTTGGAGGCTGAACTATTGGGTGATCATGATGATCCAATTCAGACTACCCCTACAGAGATGCCACCCCCAAGCAGAAGTAGCTTTCCAGATGTAGGAGTTTTGCTTTTAGCTTCACAACGTCCAATTTCAGCCCGCGGGGGCCATTCATCTTCTACTCATGTTCCACGATCACTTCCACCAGCACCTATTCCACCTAGAACACGGGAAAAGAAATTGGAAGTTACTCGTGGCAAGCGGAAAGCTTAGTAGATTCATAGTACTTTGTAGTTTGTACTTTGTACTTTGTATTTCATTTTCATGTTTATTTTGGCGGTTGGCGGCTTGGCCTATTTTGTAAACATTATGGCCTAGTTTGATGGCAAATATTATATGTTGAAATTTGAAGGTTGATGTTGTTGATGATTGATGATTTGATGATGCTCATTTAATGAAAATGTTATAAGTTATAGCTCCTAGAATCTAGAAGACGAGATGATTAATCATTAATGTTATATCAATGTGTACTAAATGGTTATATCAATATCTAGATTTTATGTTTTGATGTTTTCTATAGCTAATTTGGCATAATACATGTTTTTTTTAATTTATATGCATCAAAATATATTAAAATATATATTATATAAAAAACGCTCTCGAAAACGCTCCCGAAACGAAAGCTTTTGAAAATTTCGCTTTTCGCTCCCGCTCCCCGCTCCCAACAGCATTGGTCTGGAAGTTAGACTGCCCTTTAAAAGCCAAAATTTTCCTCTGGTTATCTCTTGGCAACATTATTCTAACATAGGAAAACTATCAGAAAAGGAAAAGGAACATGCAGGGTCCTGGCCCTGGGAGATGCATTCTCTGTAAGGGCAGTGTGGAAACTGTGGATCTGTTGTTTTTTTCTTGTAACTTCTCTAGAGCAGTATGGGTTGAAGTGCTTCAAATTTCAAGTGGACAAAACAAGTGGGAGCAGAGGACTTTGGCAGATCACTTTCACTCCTGGATTGAAGACAGGTCCAAAATGAAAGAAGCCTTCAGGGCCATGTGATTTGGGGTATTTGGACCTGGAGGAACAAAATGATATTCCAAGGAGCAGAGTTCAGTCCAGCACAAATAGCTCATAAAATCAGGAGTGTATGTGATCGTAGTCAGAATCCATCCAAAGAAAAGCCTGCCAGAACTCTAAAGGAACCTTATATAATATTATAAACTATGATCAGGCTGGAGATTTTTTGTTGAGGGCTTGGAGGTACCCACTATCTCAAAAGTGAAACCCTAAGTTGTGGCCCAAATTACTTTTTATGGGGTAATTAGGCCATTATTTAGCTAATTAAACATAAATACACTGATCGTCTATTTTAGACCCTTATTTCACATAAGTGGCCTTGTAAAAATATTGTCATAAACCATTCTCAGCACTTTATAGTTTATAACCATTATTTAGCTAATTAATCATAAATACACTGATCATCTATTTTAGACCCTTATTTCAGATAAGTGGCCTTGTACAAATATTGTTGTAAAACATTCTAAGCACTTTATAACTATTAAATTAAGATCTTACATTGTGAAATAATAGGCTTATAAGAAAATGGCACACTTTCATATGAACTTATTTTACACAACAAAATTATTGGGTCTAGGGACAAAAAATTCCCTCCCCCTTGGGAACTTTATCTTTAAAGCTTGAGGACTAAAAAGTATCTCATCCATGTAACATTTTGTTCCTACGCTTCTTTGGACATTGCTTGGAGAAGATCATGTGCACCAAAACATCAGTTGGAGGATATCAAAAAAGCATCTCATAAAAACTCATTTGGAATGATAGAATCTTGAAGAATTATGTTCATTAAAAAGTTGAATCAAGCCTGAATTTGCTCTTGGCTAGAAATGTTCCACAGGGTAATATGCATCCAAGTATGACTCGGACATTTTGTCAAACATATCATCTTCGCACGTATGCCTCGTGTATTTCATCAAACATGTTACCATCATATATGTGTCAAGATGCTCGAGGTGAAGAGGAATAAAATTCTTGAATCTCTTCCACTTGTTCATAATTATTCTCAAAATTCAACATTCTCTTCATGCGAAGCAACCCAATGCTCTTCTAAATCTAGCCATCCAATTATGTCAATTCATACTCTATTTGTATTACTTTTTAGCAAGATTTATGAATTTTATCTTTCTTTCATTTGCTCCTCAGTTGCATGATACGGGGAAACGAAAACGTGTATCCGATACGGAAACGCACTGAAAACACGACCTCCCAAAATTTAGGAAACGGGGAAACGCAATATATATATATATATATATATGCAAATTAGCAAGGACATTAAAAATTAAATGTGAAACATAAATGACAAGTGATAAATCATAACTTCAAATCACATTTTACTCATAAGTCCATCTATGTATCATTAATAATTGTCATAGATGATCACATAATGCAAGTTGCCAAGTAGTAATATCCAAAAACAACCTTGGCAATACAATATATTCAAAATTTCAAAATCAGACTTTATTTATGAGGCTACAATGCTACATATATCAAAATGTGAACAGTCAACATAGAACTAAAACATAAGATAAGTCAATTTGCACAGTGTTGTAGCTGATTGTCTTCAAATCGGCTTCCTCAAGTAACCCTCGCTTGCTCAAATCACTATGTGAGATGAGGGAAGTAAAATCCTCCTTTTATAAAAAAAATAACTTTTAGAGGCTTCCTAAACCATCATTAACCCATTAAGAAACAACTTAACCCATTGATTAAGCTAACGGGTTCTTTTTTTGGATGGAAAAGCGAGAATTCGAGGAGGAAATGCACCATACGGACGAGGATACGGCATGTAAACACGTTTCCAGCCGTACCACCCATGTTTCCTCCATGTGAAACGTGGTGGCATGGTCGAAAACGTGTTTCCGAGGAGTACCAAATGCGTTTTTGAGTTTCCTTCCTGGTACGGTAGTGATACGGGGTCTAGTACCAAGTTTCCTGCAACTTAGATTTGCTCATTACCTTATCTAGTCCTTCCATGATTTTCTTATTATTGTATCTAACAAATCTATAAATATCTCTATGAACCTACTCTCCATAGTAAGGGTTTCAAAGAAATAAGAATATGAGAAAAAATGGAATATAACAACCTATAAAAAACAGCACTTAAGTAGATTACCCAAAATACAAGAACCATATAGTATGTGACTTGTTGAACATGTAGAATATGTCACAGCCAAATAAATAAAAACATAAACTGAAAGCCTTCAATATATTTCATACTCCATAAATAACATATATCTTAAATTTACATGCAATAATCCAAACAATCAAAGACTTGGATGCCCCTTGAATTATCTTGGGACTGTGTACAAAGGGTACACAAATTCGACAAATTATTTTCAAACAACGGAGCACATAAAACATACACAAATATTACCAATGTTCCACCAAGTTCCTGGGACGTGGGAACACACGAGCAGGGAAACTCACATGGAGTACATGTGGATACCACCCCCAAATTTTAGGAAAATTCATGGAGGACGGGGGGAAGTCGGGGTCCCTAACATAGGGAGGCTCGTCTCCAAAATTATTAAAAATATATAAATCCCAACATATTAACATAACAATGCCTCATCCCATCACCATTTAAATATTAAATACTAAATTCATCATTGTGCAATGTAAACACGATCATCGATATGATTTATCATATTTTTAGTATTTGAATTTCACATATTGGGATCCTATTCATCAATAGCCACTTGTGGCCCCTCCTCTAGGCTCTAGCCCTTACCTCTACCTCTAATCTCGAAGTTGATCCTCCAAGGACATTAATCAACACCCTACAATTTCAATGAAACCTCCTAATCCAAGCTTTAAAATAAGGTAGAAAATTCAAAAAGCTTCCCATGCTTAATAAATAAAAAATGATTTTGCTTGAGTGAAGGGTACATTTGTATTAAGGTCGTGATAGAGGAGTTCAACAATCAGCACCACCAACATCAAGGTACATAGAGGGGTTGATGTGCTTGATTAAATGCCAATCCCATACCCTCATACATTATAGAATCAAATGGAAACGTTGCAATCTTGAAATCCTGAATGCTATTAAGCCTGTTGAATTCTGAATGGGATCTAAAATTCTACTTCTTGCATATGAAGTCCAATGAGGTTGGAACCACTCTCAAACATCCTAAAACAATTAATGGTAATGTTAATAATTTAAGTAAAAGGAGAATGTAACCTTTACTTTAAGAATTTAATATTACCAATTAATGTTAGATAACTCAACAAATACCAGAGTTTAAAATCAGACATACTAAATCAGAAATCGGGTTCTATATATCAGTAGGTTTTTTCTTTTATTTTTACGGAAAAACAAAATCAAAAATCAAGAGGGGGCGTCTAGACATCCCAGTTTTCGAGGGGGGCGCCCAGATGCCCACCTTTTTGTGAAACATCTCCCCATGTGTTTCCCCATGTTTCACCAAATTGGGGACGTGGGGAGACGATTCCCCAGGCACCCCCACGTCCCAAGGGTGCGGGGGACAAGGGGGGCGTGCCCTCATCCCTGGGGGACACGTCCCCATGTAACACTAAATATTACTAGAATAAAAAAGAAAATCCAAGGACTTCAAATTCTTAAACACTTCATATAATAAACATATAGTAGAGTGTAATATTACAAGTGATCAAAGACAGGGATACCCCTCAAATTATATTATATAGATTGAATACGAAGGATACCCAAAGTTGCCAAGTTGCCATCACGTTTTATTGTTCGAAAGGGTTAGTACCATCTCTAACTCAGTCCTTATGCTTCCATTTTGCTTAGGCAAATCATCTTGTCATGTATTTGGTTCATGCCCCCATTGCATTAAAAGTTGCTTTATGAAGTTATTCAAGGAGAACTTGACACTAAATTTCAAATGTATAGTTCACTTATTGAACCATGTTTTCCTATTGCCACTTTGTCCTGCATGTTTTCATTCTTACATTGCTTCTGTCTCATTCTAACAATAGTCTTACCTTATGTGGCAACATCTCAGCCTTCATTTATCTTTCCTATGGCACTTTAAATCTAGACACTGTAATCATTTTCCCTACCCATCACACTTCTTCCAAAATCATTCATTTTGATATCATTTCCAACCCTTACTGCTCAAGTTACAACATGGAAGTTGCTTTCAAGTTACAAAAGAAGTAGTGCTTTGGATGGGATCACGATTTGACAAAGTAGGAGTTGAGGGCGATGATGATAAATATGTATACTAAAGTGACCAATGGCCCAAGACACCATATTCTTGTATCATCACTTTGTTACCTCTAACCTGCACTTCAAGTGGTAAAGCCCTTTAACACAAGTGCAACTTTAAAGGAACTCGGAGAGGTTGCCCATTGTCACCACAACAACCCTTCCTCTCATTTTAGGTCAGCTCTCATCTGGCACAAGGAGGGTTTCCCTAAGTAAATGTAAGACATACTTTACAAAAATAAATAATGGTGGGTTGCTAAGGCCAATGTCAATCCAAGGGTTATGGAATCAAGTAATAGAAAGAAAGAGGGCTTCACAATCTGTAAAGAAGACATAGTCAAGCCATCGATGATGTGCCATGACTAGTCAAATGGATTTTAAGTTACATGAGAGTGAGTGGGAGCCCTAGCAATAAATGCACCATCACAACCAATGTGTTAAATCCAAAATAGCACGCAACCAAAATAATAAAGGAAGAACCATAAGATGTGATGACAAGGAAAAAGACCAAGAAAGACATCCTTCAAATGAATGGACAACCCAAGCAACAAGCCACATCTTCAATAACCATCTCATAGGATTAAAAGAGCCATTAACATGTCCCACATCCAACTTTTTATTACAGCAAAAATCCTCCCCGATATCAAGAATACATCAAAGGTTAAGGAGGCATAAAATCCTGACACTTAGTCCCTTCTCATGTGCAAAGACTTGCCTTCAAAGAGATCATTTCCAGCAATAACAACACTAACCTCTCAACATAAAACCATGATCATCCAAAGGAAAAAAGAGATATGGAAAGAGAGCCTCACATATACTTGCTTGTAGCCTTGCTTCCACCTCCTAAATGATTTTCAACTAAGCTTACAGGGTTTACCCTATCAATCCAACAATAAATTTAATCAAATAAACCTTTAGAAAAATATGCTTCGTTAAAGCACCTCTTTGTTTCATCTTGAGCCCTATTTATTATTGCCTTAGTGATCCTAACCCTAGGGACCCGGACACCCCCCCTTGTAGATGAGGAGAGTTGATTTAAAGCGAGGGGTTGTGTGGTGACATTAGCACCCTCTTGAGTACCCTTTTAGCTTGCACAGATCTTTGGACTTTGGATCTTGAGTGCAATTTAGATTGATAACATTTTGGTGTCATTGTCAGGTGTTACGATGGTACTAGCACCAGCATACCTACAGAGGTACCCCAAGGAAAGGCCAACGTTTTTTTCGACTTGGAGGGTGTGATACAGCCACTCTTCATAGGTGGGGTCATGGCCAGATCCTCTGGCTCCCTCTTGGGGTTACTATGGCTTAATGGCACTGCTGACTGTCTCATAAAAGGGCTTGAAGCCCTGAGGTTGGTGATTGGGGTCCCCAGGGATGCGTCTTTGGACCACATGACTCCCCCCATTACTTTTACACTGGTGGCATGCCTTTCTTCAGCACTGGGGCCCATGTCATGGCCCTAGGTCTTCTCCTGCACCCTCTTGATGCTCCAGAGCTAGCTCTCCCTGGCCTCCACAGAGGATGACGTCATCCTTTCCTTGGCTGCAAAATGCTTGCTTTGAGGGGGGGCGTTGAGGGCTTTTCACTATTTATGGGATTAGTAGGGGTATGACGACCCCCCCTCCGCATCTCAGCCTTCAGTTCAACCTGATGTGGCCTTTTTCAGTCATTTTTGACATGCAGGGGTGAATACTGGGGAAAAAGTCCCAATTCACCCACTTTTATCATTATTTTATATTATTTTTGTTTTAATTTTAAGTTGACATTTTTAATATTAAAATGACCTTATTTTATGTAAAAGTGAGTGTGAGATCATATAAATTCGATCTCCTCACTTCATTTTTAGACATCAACTCTTGGGATAATTTCATTATGCCTGTTATTTGCCCTAACTAGGGCTCTTTGAAGGGATGCACTCTTAAATGAAGGTTATTTTGCAAGTTTGAAGCATTTCTTGGAAGTTTTACTTTTGTTCATGCCATTGCTAAGGTGAGGCTAGAGTTGTTTGCTTAACACATGCACTTGGAGGTATCTATACTTTTGGTTTGATGTCTCTTAGTCAATTTGTATGAAAGTGATGCTTGTTAGGGTTGAATGGAAGCCATTATTGTTTCACTTTGTCTTTATTAGCATGTCATTTTTGTCATTGATCACCTATGCATTCAAGCTTGAGCTTTAGGTCTTCAAGTCTTGCTAAGACTAGGTTCCCTCGACGAATCCTAGAGATTGTTGGGTTAGCCCTAGTTTGCTAAGCTTGCCAAGTACCATCTCAAGGAGGGTTGTCCCTCTCATTGATGCCCTAGGTTTGGTGAATAGTTGTCTTTTGAAACCCTAGTTGTTCATCTACTTCATCAAACCTAATTTTTGAGTTATACATTGTACATATTATGTTAGCTAGTTTATTTTATTTTTATTTTGAGTTAGTTGTTGATTTAAATGTTAAAAAACCCTAAAAATTAGTGTTAAAACCAATTTAAAAAACCCTAAAACGTTTTCTATTGCAACCCTAGCTGCAACAACCTTTCCTACCCTACGACCTAAGCTTCCCCTTCCCTTTTGCCTTCGTTCTCTTCTCCCTAGTCCTCGGCCTTCCCTCCTTCGTCCTTGTGCATACTTGGCCTCCCCAAAAGTGCCCTTGCTGCCCTATCCGAGGCTTCTCCAAGCCTACAGCTCCTCCATATTTCCACCTCGGCCTCCCTTCATCCCCTTTCTCCACCTCGGATCCTCTCCTTCCACCTTTGGCCAGCCCTTATCCTCTTCCTAACCTCCTTTGCTGCCCCCCTATCCGAGCATTCTCCTCCTTCACGGCCTCCTCTCCACCTTCCCTTCCATCTGAGCTCCTCTCCCACTTCCTTCCTCCCTTCGATGACCCCTTCTCTAACCTCGGGCCAGCTGCTTACGTGTTGCTGCCTGCTGCCCCATCCACCACAGCCCTATCTCTCCTTTATTCTCCACTCCATCGTAGCGATCTCCCTCCATATCCACCCTTTCTTCCTCCTTTTTGGACCTTCCTCTGCCCTACCCAAGCCTGCTCTTCTACCTTACACAGGCCTGCAATTTTAAATTGCAGACCTTGTGTGTCTCAGCATCCTGTCTTTCCCTTCACACAGAAAAACAAACAAAGTCAGAATTAAATTAGTATTCATTTCTGAGTTAGTTTTCTATGGTTTAAAGGTTCCTTCTCTGGACTTTTTATGCTCAAAACTGAGGTTTGATTTTATTGTGCCTTCCTTTCGCTGCTATATATACAGATCTGAAAGTTATGATTGATCTTCTGGGTGTCATTGGGTGATCTAAGTGATGATGATGTTATCTAATTAATGCTGGTAACTAATGATAGTTTTGGCATATACCTATTAACTCACACAAGAGTCTTGGAGTTTTATGAGTACTTCACAAAAGGAGGTGGATTTCATTATTGGAGTTAATGATAAGGTGTATCTATGAATGCAAATCATCACAACTAAACTTGTTATCTGCTGTTATACTTAATTTACGCACAGTTCTGACAGTAACATTTGAAGTTAAATTAATTTGATATTACTGTGATTTTTTATGGTTGATAGTAATTACTGGTGAGGGATATTAGCTGCATTATCATGCTCATTTACTACTTATGCTGCTATAAATCTGTCAACTGTGATTACACAGGTCTGGTTTACATTTGCAAGATGAAACACCTTTGACCTATCGAATGCTAAGTAGCCACAAGGCATTGAACTCTGATTAGTGAATGACATTGAAAAGCTACAACTTAATGCTTATTTGGTTATTGGTTAGTGTGTTAGCAATATAGTCTTTTGACCCAATATTGATTAATGTAATACATGTGTACACGTTTTCTACATTTCATTGGTTGAAGTTGAATGCATTTGACTCCATTTAGGCACTGGTCTAACTATAAGATCGCATAGAATATAGTTGGTTGGTTGTTCTAGTGTCTTGCAGGATTCCACAAGGATACTTCTCCTTGGAGGTTTCGACTTCCGAAGAAGTTAGAACGGTAACCGAGTTGACATTGGGTCACTGATCTTATTTTTGCTTACTGGGAATTAGCCCTACTAATTTGCCCGGTAACACCAGGGAGAAAGTCCACTTCCTGGATGTGGAAGTGAAGCTTCATGACAAATTGACGAGTATAAGACTTAGGGTTTATTACACAAGCTCATATGGCAACTCCACATAAAGAAGTTGAATTAAAGAAATATTCTACAAGGAGTTCTTCACAAGGCAAGACGAGAGTTGTGTGGTGACATTAGCACCCTCTTGAGTTCCCTTTTAGCTTGTACAGATCTTTGGACTTTGGATCTTAAGTGCAATTTAGATTGATAACATTTTGGTGTCATTGCCAGGGAGAAAGTCCACTTCCTGGATTTTGAAGTGAAGCTTGATGAGTATAAGATTTAGGGTTTATTATACAAGCTCACATGGCAACTCCACATAAAGAAGTTGAATTAAAGAAATATTCTACAAGGAGTTCTTCACAAGACCTTGTTCACTAAATCCCAGAGCCAAAGAGTTACTATAAAAGGAGAGCAAACAAGCACCCTCGTGAGCCATAAAGCTTTGAGCTTAGTGAGGACATATGGCAAATTTTTTCAAGCAACTCAAAGCATCTTAGTCCTCAAAACAATATGGCTGCCCCTAATCCTACACCTTGATTGCATGAGAATTATAACCCATTAGACTTTTCAAATATTCCAGGAGCCCCTCATAACATTCTAGAAAGAGCAATTGATAATGTGCCATTGTTTCACAAAAATAATGTTGTATCAGCTAAAGATCATTGGAGTGCTTTCATGACCATGATAAATTGAGCCAAGGTTGATCATTTGGATGTGCTTATGAAATTGTTTTTGTTGTCGTTAGAAGATGAAGTTATGGATTGGTTCACATGTTTGCCTGACAACACTATTAGCAGACTGGCTCAATTGAAAATTACTTTTATGGAAAGATAGGAAGAAATGAGAAACAATAGGTATTTGTTAGTTGCCTTGACTAGAGCTAAAAAGAATGAGAATGGATCTGTAAAGAGTTTAATAAAAGGTTTAATCAAATAGTGCAAAGGCTTCATGCAAATATTAAACCTCCACCAGCAACTATTGTTAAATTTCATGCATTCATAGCATAAAACATAAATGCATTACCAAGATCACTAGAAGTAAGACAAAGCACAAAACAACAACACAGAGTTTTACCCTGGGAAACCCAATAGGGAGAAAACCCAGCAACCTTCGCAGAGAGATGATAATTCTGAGATCAGAGTACAAATGAAGAAAGAGAGAGAAAGTGAAAGTATCTTTCACAAGTAACCAACCCAAATAAACCTCCTTCTTCTAGTGATGCGAAAATCTGCTCCTCCAAGTGATGCGCACTTCACAAGTGTGAGAATCGGATAATGAGGTGCACAAGCCTCATATTTATACATGTGCGAAACTGGAAAATTCCCCTATGGGGCCGACTTGTCTTTGGGGGCAATAAATATTTTATTTTTAATATTTTATTAATTACTTTTGCACCCCGACACTTACATTGATTCTATCATGTGTTTACATAATGTTCTTCTCCCTTAAGAGGTATAACCAAGTACAATGATGGTAAAATAAAATATAATAAATAATATCTTCTGAAGTTGTACAAAATCCAACAACTATCATGTCCTATTACCTTGATTCTTTCGATGGGAACTTTGGTTTCCTTTTGAGAGAAAATGGTCCAAATAGTTTGAAGGATGCTCAAGATAAGGTACTCGGTGTTGAAAAGAATTAGTTAGCTTCAAGTAAGGGAGACTTACATGTGCCAGTAAGAGCAACTTCTTCTAAGGATGAACAAAAAGCAAGAGATGCAAATACAGCTAACCCTACCCCAAATCCAATGGCAATAATTACGGAGGGTATAAAAGAGTTGCAAGTATCAATTCAAATATTCAATCTTCTATATCAGTAACGCAGAATAGAATGATTAGAATGGAAAGAATACAATATAATCAATTCCAACCTTGGAGAAATTTTGAGAGAAATAGAGGTCAGAATGAACCGAGGGTCCCAATACCATTAAATCCAACTACATGGTAAATTAGGAGGATTATTGATGGTGCAGGTATTGTCGGGATTTTCTTGATGAGGAATCATGTCCTAAATATCAAAGGCAATGTGAACAAGGTAATGCTTCAACACAAGCAAGTTGAAATGAACCAAATGCTTTAAACTTCATAGATGATTGCCATTTTATATGTATCGTTGAGGCAAAGACTTTCAATGTGTTAAATGAGGACATTTATCAAATCAAATAAAATAGCATTGAATCGGACAAAATAACTAAGATGTTTGGTCCAAAACCAATGACAAAGGAACTGTTAAATAAAGGTTGGCAAGTCTATGAATGGAATAGTGCTAGTAACGCAACCAAACAATGGCTTAAACCCACAGGTTTTCCAAAAGGCCAAGAGCGAGAAATGCAGATCCCACAGTTGGACTCACCCAATATTCTTCTTATGAGATGGTACATTCAAGTCTCGAGTTTGATTTAGATATTGAAGTATCAACTAAGTTGGCTAAAGTAAAGGTCATGGCTTCTCTTTTGAATTCATAAAGATCCCACAGTTGGACTCGCCCAATATTCTTCTTATGAGATGGTACATTCAAGTCTCGAGTTTGATTTAGATATTGAAGTATCAACTAAGTTGGCTAAAGTAAAGGTCATGGCTTCTTTTTTGAATTGATAAAGATCCCTGAGCAAAGGGAAAAGGTTAAGAAATTTTTTGGGAGTTGAAGATGTAAAAAAGTGCAGGTGTTGTCGGGATTTTTTTGATGAGGAGCCATGTCCTAAATATCAAAGGCAATGTGAACAAGGTATTGCTTCAACACAAGCAAGTCGAAATGAACCAAATGATTTAAACTTTGCAGATGATTGCCCTTTTATATGTATCATTGAGGTAAAGACTTTCAATGTGTCAAATGAGGACGTTTATCCGATCAAAAAGAATATTGAATCGGATAAAATAACTAAGAGGTTTGGTCCAAAACCAATGACAAAGGAACTGCTAAATAAAGGTTGGCAGGTCTATGAACGGAAGAGTGCTAGTAAAGCAACCAAACAATGGCTTAAACCCACAGGTTTTCCAGAAGGCCAAGAGCGAGCAAATGCAAACCCCACAATTGGACTTGCCCAATATTCTTCTTATGAGATGGCACATTCAGGTATGGAGTTTGATTTAGATATTGAAGTATCAACTGAGTTGGCTAAAGTAAAATTCATGGCTTGTCTTTTGAATTGATAAAGATCCCTGAGCAAAGGGAAAAGGTTAAGAAGTTTTTGGGAGTTGAAGATGTAAAGAAGGTCAACGAAGATTGTCCAGTGCTATTCCAAGCAATGAATTAGGGGAGAAAGAACGGTAATAATAGCCAAGGTTGTTGGGAGCGGGGAGTGGGAGCAAGGAACGAAAGCGGGAAGTGGGAGTGAAAAGCAAAATTTTCAAAAGCTTTCGTTTTGGAAGCGTTTTGGGAGCGTTCTCTATATAACACATATTTTAATATATTTTGATGCATATGCCAAATTAGCTATAGAAAACATGAAAACATAGATCTAACCATTTAGTACACATATAGCATCGATCATCTAGTAGCTATAACTTATAACATTGTCATCAGATGATCAATCATCAACAACATCAACCTTCAAGTTTCAACATATAATATATAACATCAACAAACTCTAATTGATAACATCAACCATGAAATGAAATAGAGCATCATATTCATTACCAAAGAGTTGTAATATGCAATCAACAATTTAAACTTCAAAGGTAGGTTCAAACTTCAAAGTCCAAAGTTAAAACTTAAACTCATGTAATGTTTATAAAATAGGCCATAATAAATATTAAATACAAAGTACCATCTACTAAGCTTTCCTCTTGCCATGAGAAACTTCCATTTTCTTTTCTCGTGATTTAGGAACAAGAGTAGGAATAGTTGGAAGTGTTCGTGGAACATGAGAAGTAGTTGCATGGCCCCCGCGAATCGCTAGACGTTGTGAGGATAAAGGTAAAGCTCGACATCTAAAAACCTATTCGTGGTTAGGAGTGGCACCTTTGTTGTATGAATTTGATCACCATCGCGATCACCCAATAGTTCAACTTCTAAGTGCACTAATGCTATGGCTCCATCCTTGAAATTAGCCTCCTCTGGATTGTTGTCCCAAGTCAAATATGTTCTATCATTCTTGGCCACATCACAATAATGGGACAACAACCTCAAGTTGTAGTGCACATAAACCAAGCTTTCTACCTGATCTACATTCAAGATGTTTCTCTTCATGTTGTGGATGAAGTTGTAGGTGCTCCAACACCTCTCTGCAGAAGAAGTGTTAACAACCTGTGAAAGCATCATCATCACCAATTTATGTAGATATGTGGTAGAGGAGCCATACATGTTCCACCATTCGATAGAACTCGACCTATCTCAATCTTTGATTGCATATAGGTTACCAAAGACTCCATGTTCACCAATGTATTTGCTCAATTCGCTCCGTACCTGAGCACACTCCTCCTCATCAGGGACCAACTTGTCTAATGCAAGCATATACCCCTTTTGCACCTTCGGATCTATGTGCGGTTTTCTCTTAAATCCACCCCAGGTGTTGATTGGGCCAACCAAGATGGAGAATAATATTTCGGTGTAAGGACATATGCTAGGGCATGGAGTGGAACATTTAGATTATCCCACCTTTTGACCACAAGTTTATGCATATCATCTTATCATAGAAGATCGCATCTCTCTGCTCAACAATGTCTTTGATTTGGCCAAGCATGTTATCCATCTGCTCATACACCTCTCCAATCATCAACTGATCTGTATTTGCAAACCAAATCATACTATAAATGGTCTTGGTGAACTACAGAACATACCTAACATGTGCCCAAAACTAACCATCAAGAGCAGTGTCCTCCACCTCCTTAAAGTCATGTTTATCAGATGTGCTAACAGCCTTGTCTTTCAAACTCTGCCATGAATCACTTGAGACCATACCAGCTATGTGTGGTTTTCTCTTAACTCCACCCCAGGTGTTGGTTGGGCCAACCAAGATGGAGAGTAATATTTTGGTGTAAGGACATATGATAGGGCATGGAGTGGAACATTCAGATTATCCCACCTTTTGGCCACATGTTTAACCATATCATCTCATCATACAAGATCACATCTCTCTGCTCAACAATGTCTTTGATTTGGCAAAGCATGCTATCCATCTACTCATACACCCCCAATCACCAATTGATCTGTATTTGCAAACCGAATCATATTATAAATGGGCTTGGTGAACTACAGAACATACCTAACTTGTGCCCAAAACTAACCATCAAGAACAATGTCCACCTCTTGAAAGTCGTGTCTATCAGATGTGCTTGCAACCCTGTCTTTCAAACCCTTCCATGAATCACTTGAGACCATACTAGCCAGTGTCTTTCTTACCTTCAAAAGCTGCCTAAATTTGAGGCAGTAGATAGTAAATCTAGTCTTTACAATCTTCAATAGCTCCTACCTAGAGAGATTGCAAAAAATGTGGTGGGCCATACTATGATTGGTAATAAATTTTATCATTTTCTTCCCTTCTTGTAAAAGGCACTAATCCATCGATAATTAGGGTCCGTCATCTTAACAATATCATCCATCAAAAGGTTCAATGTGTGAACCAAACACCTCGACCAAAATATGTTAGGGTACACATCCTCAATGATTGCTCCTGTTGCCTTACAATTAGAAGCATTATCAATGATGACTTGAATGACATTGTATGGCCCAATCTCTTGAATGGTTTTAAGTAAAGGTTGTGCAATATTAATACCAATCCTGTAGCAATCTGAGTACTTGTGGGCTAAAAGAAAGACCACACCACTAGTAGACACACCAAGAATACTTATGAATGGCCTGCCTTAACATTTGCCCAACCATCAAATACAATGTGAATAGATACCCCATATTCAATCCAATCATTTGTAAAATGTCTTATAGCATTATGGATTTTGGCTTTTTCCCTGTCAAGTTCCACAATTCTAGCTTTGTCGTACTTGGAGCTCGTGTATCCTTTAGGGGCACCATTGATGACTTGTAACATTTCAAGCCAATAGGTTGAGCGAAGAATACTGAATGGTACATCACATGCATAGAGAAACCTAAAAAGTTTTGCATCCACATCATCCTTGAAACTTTGGTCAAGGAAACTTGATATTGTTCTATGCGTAAGCAAGAATCCACTCCCATGGGGGATGGGGGTCGACCACCATACGTTCTATGTGAACTTGAGGTCTAAAAAACAACCCTTGACTTTTTGGATTTGTTTTGTGTGGCCTCTTCTTCTTTCTTGTATTTGTTTTCTCTTTCACTAGCACTAGGTCACATGTTTTAACTCCTATAGTCTTACGTTCATCCCATGGCGTAATCCCAAATAGATGCTTTCTCACAAGTTTTATTACAATGGGGGCATATGAACTTTGTGCTTCCACCCTCTTTCCCTAGCCCTAGCCTTGTCACATACTTCCACAAGGGTGTTGAGGTCTCTTTGTGTTTTTTCCATACTCCATCGTTAATGTTAGCTTCATTATCATCCCCTTCCATTTCGTCCTCCCCTACACGTTATGTGCCATTGCTTATTTCTTCCTCCTCACCATTGGTATTTCAACTTCCCAATACCACCATCAAAATAAAAAATGGAACCAAAAGGAAAAACCACATAGTTGTTATGCTTCTTGACTCAAGATGAGAATAACTTGTTACCTACAATAGAATGATGGAGAAAGGAGAAATGGGAAAGAGCAGGGAAGAGAACATTCAAGATTCAACGTGGTGGATTTTTTTATTTTTTTAAACAAACAAAGAGTGAGCTTTAGAGCCTACCTCTTTAGTTCCCCAATGGTGGTTGAATGTAACTATGACAGCCATCAATCTCCCTTCCAAGCTCTCACAAATGTGTTCATTAACAACTAGCAACAACCCACTCAAAACCCTAGCAAAGAGGAATGAAATGAGTGAAATGAGAAATAAAATGAGAGCAAATGGAGTGAGTGAGTGTTTTAATCCACTAAAAGAACCCTAGCCATGCCTAAACCAATGATTGGAACCGTATCTTGGTTCCCACAAGCAAGAGAGAAAAAACAAGTGCCTCTAACTTACGGGGCAGTTGCTGGGGGGGTGCTGAGGTAGCATTTTTTAACTCCTCGGAGCATTGAAGGAGCGCTAAGGGAGCGACCTAGGAGCGTTGAGGGAGCAACCTGGGAGCGTTGAGGGAACGACCTAGGAGCGCTGAGTATTAAATTTAGGGTTAGGTTAGGGTTTGAAGTAGAAAATTAAAAATCTTTATACTTTATCGCAAAAAATAAATTTCTAAATTAGTATTGGAAGCAGAATAGTACAGTTGTAACAAAGCAAGATAAATTGAAACATAATTTTCATCTCTTTCAACTTTAACACTCCCCAAGAGATCCTTGTGTTAAAGTTGAGACATACAGTAACAATAACATGTAAAGAATAGCAGCTAGTTAGACAAAGTTATAACGACAGTAATAAATCTAATTCAAAATCAAAAGAACAAGTCTAAAAACTTACTTGATGAGATAGGACCTTCCTTTGTACCCGGAAAACTAACTTTCAGAACATACTGTGCCTCTCAAACGCAAGCCAATCAATAGGAACAATCTGACCCTTACCTGAGGGTTAGTACATACCTATGAGAGAGAGAGAGAGAGAGAGAGAGATGGCAGAGGCTCTAGAATAACCAAGATAGTCAAATAGAGAAGGACACAAGGGAAGTCTCAAGCACGGTCCAAAGTGGCAACCCTTAAACAAAGCAAAGGTGGCCACTTACAGTCAAATCATAGTAGCAGCCCAAGAAGTCACCCAACAAAAACGATATCAGACCTCAGATCTCAATAGATCTGACCCAAACAATTTTCCAACAGGCAGAGACTTCCACAGGTGACCAAAAAGCAGCCTTAACAAGTGGATCTGACCCAAGCAAGCATTAACACAATAAATTTGACCACAAGCAGCCCTAAATCAATCCACAGAGAGTAGCAACCTCCACAAGCATCAAGAGCCTTCCATCTCCCAGTTCCACTTTCACATTGAACTTCTTGGCCTTGTAATCTACAAGAGCCTTCTTGAATCCAATCATATGCTTGGTGGCTCCATTATCTATCCACCAAGAATCTGCTGAGTTGGAGATGGAACCTGAGAGTGTTGAAAACAAGTAGTATTCTCTTTGATCTTGTTCTTTGGTCTCAGCCTTAGTTTTCTTTTGGTGTGGCTCTTCTTCTTTTGTAGCAGCTGAAACATGATACTTCCCTCTATGCCATTTCTTGTTAGGCGGTTTCTTACAATCTTTTGCATAATGACCAAGCTGGCTACAGTTATAACAACTTACCTTTGATTTATGAAAGTGCTTACCTTGAGGTCCCTTACCTTTGTTCTTGTGCTAAGGGAAGCTTCTTCCCTTCTTTATCTTGGCAGTAAGGGCATGATTCTTTTCAGCGGGAGGCACAGATCTACTCTGGATCCTACCTTCTTCTTCTAGACAATCATGCCATAATCTATCAAAACTCGGTTGAATCTCTCTATCATTTGCCGCTGCAAGAAATGTCTCCCAAGATGTGGGAAGACCATCTACTGCGGTTTGCACAAGGTCATCATCATCTACTTCAACTCCAATTGCCATGAGTTGATCTCTTATCTGGGAGATCTTTGAGAAGAAAGAGGCAATTGACTCCTTCTCCTCCATCTTCAATGAACAAAGCTGTTTCTTCAAGACCCTCTTCTGAGTAGGTGCCTTCTTCTCATAAAGATTTGCTAGACCATCAAAGCATTCTTTAGTTGTCCTTAGAGGAGTTAGTACGGGTATCAAATTATCTTTAACCGAGTCAAACATGACTCTCTTTGCCTTGTATTGCTTCTTCTTAAATGCTGCTCTTCCTTGATTTGTTGTGGGCTCTTCCACAACCCTAGTAACCAAATCATCCAAGTCACTCTCCTCTAGAATATTCAAAGCCCTAGCCTTCCATGCATTAAATTTAGAGGCTCCTTCAAGCCTATCTTCTGATTTAACTAAAGTAGAAGCCATTTTCACAACTACCAACTTGCCGAGAACTCCTGCAATCAAGTTGGTTAAAGCACAAAACCATTACCTTAGGATCTACATAGATTATGTTAGCTTGCAAAAAAAGGTTAGCTACAAGCCCTAAGCTCTGATACCATGTTAAATTTAGGGTTAAGTTAGGGTTTGAAGTAGAAAATTAAAAATCTGTATACTTTAATGCAAAAAATAAATTTCTAAATTAGTACTGGAAGAAGAATAGTACAGCTGTAACAAAGCAAGATAAATTAAAACATAATTTTCATCTCTTTCAACTTTAACACTCCCAAAGAGGTCCTTGAGTTAAAGTTGAGACATACAGTAACAACAACATGAAAAGAACAACAGCTAGTTAGACAAAGTTATAACAACAGTAATAAATCTAATTCAAGATCAAAAGAACAAGTCTAACAACTTACTTGATGAGATAAGACCTTCCTTTGTACTCAGAAAACTAACTTTCAGAACAGATTGTGCCTCTCAGAGGCAAGTCAATCAATAGGAACAATTTGACCCTTACCTGAGGGTTAGTACATACCTGGGAGAGAGAGATGGAAGAGGTTGTAGGATAACCAAGACAGTCAAATAGAGAAGGACACAAGGGTAGTCTCAAACACAGTCCAAAGTGGCAGCCCTTAAACAAAGCAAAGGTGGTCACTTACAGTCAAATCACAGTAGCAGCCCAGGCAGTCACCCAACAAAAACGATATCAGACCTCAGATCTCAGTAGATCTACCCAAACAATTTTCCAACAAGCAGAGACTTCCACAGGTGACCAAAAAGTAGCCTTAAACAAGTGGATCTGACCCAAGCAAGCACTAACACAGTAAATCTGACCACAAGCAGCCCTAAATCAGTCCACAGGGGGTAGCGGCCTCCATGAGTATCAACAAGCAGCCCTAAATCAGGCTGAAACAAGTCACAGCAGCTAAAGACAAGTCACGGCCTCCTTTAAGACAGTCCACGGTTGGGAAAATAGGCATCCCAAGGGTTGCGGCCTATACTAGCAGCTTACAACAGGCTGTGGCCTTCTCTAACAACCCACAACAGAGGGTAGCAGGCAGCTCAGGGCTGCGGCCTTCTTCCAACAGTTGCAGCCTTCTCCAACAACCCTCAAACAGTTGTGGCCTGCTCAAACCACAACCACACGGCATCAAACAGTCTGCTAGGGTAGCCGAGGTAGTAGATCATCCCACAAAGACCACGGTTTAGACCTTAAAGGCAAACGACCTATCAAAACAATACATAGAGCAGTAAAACAGTCCACTAGGGCATGCGGCCTATCCACAAACAGTCCACGGTCAACTAGATCAGAGCACAAGGCATGTGGCCTCAACAAAACAGTCACGGGTAGCTAGATCGGTCTTTAAGGTAAGCTTCAGCAAGTGAAAAAGCCCTAGCAACAGCAATAGTCTCCTTAAACCCTTGACATCAACCCTAGAACAGTACCAAAAACCAGAGTTGAGATATATTGTAATGATGATGTCCAAATGAAGAAATTAGGCTAGTATTTATAGCCCCTTAGAGGCTTCTAGAAAGGTCTCCTTTATAATTCTTCATTGAGTTAGGGTTTCCAACAAATAAGGAGTGTTACCAAAAATTAGAATAAAGCAAGGTTATAAACTCTTTAGGAGAGGGTACTAGGGTCAAGACATCATACATTAAGGAGGGTCACCACTTATATTAATATTATGATGTCTTAGGTGAGGGTACCAAGGTTATGACTAAGGGTAGGATGACTTAGCACAAGGACCAACAAAGGTTCAACACAAACAAGGTCCCCACAGGACCAAAGGTGTACCCACAAGGTGGGAAGACAACCCTTCTAACCACAAGACAAGGTGGTGAACAAGACAAGGTGGTAAACCTTCTAAGCACAAGACCAAGAACAACAAGGTGGGAAGACCAAGGGTATACAAACAAGGTGGGGATACAACCCATTCATCTCTCTCTCAAATGTACAAGTGTTCCATACACTAACTAAAAGTTCATCATCACTGTATAAGTAAGGTCCACATTGGATGATGTGATCATGTGGTCCTCTTGACTGCTCCTGAGGTCAAGTGCTAGTGACTCCATCAAGGGGTGGCCAATCCCTTGAGAAGACAACCTAGCTCAGCCATCTCGAAGAACTAGATGAGGAGGTCATCACACATCATCATCTTGGTTAATTGACCAAGATCTACCTAGTTAATTGACCACGTATGTACCTGCAGGAACTGCTTGGCCCTAGACCAAGAATCTGCCTAGTCCCAGACCAGGATGTCTCTGTCTCAACCTACAGGATCTGCTTGGTCCTCGTGACAAAGAAACTGTCTGGTCCCAGACCAGAATACCCTAGAGACAGATAGGGGCCCTAGACCTATGCTGTTGGGAGCGGGGAGCAAGAGCAGAAAGCGGGAGCGGGGAGCGAGAGCGGGAGTGGGGAGGGAGAGCGGGAGCGAAAAGCGAAATTTTCAAAAGCTTCCGTTTTGGGTGCATTTTGGGAGCGTTTTTTATATAATACATATTTTAATATATTTTGATACATATATATATATATATATATAAAAACATGCAGGATGCCAAATTAGTTGTAGAAAACATGAAAACATAGATCTAACTATTGGATTAATGATGATTATTAAATCATTAACCATTTAGTACACATATACCTTCAATAATCTAGCAGCTATAACTTATAACATTGTCATGATTTGCCATCAACAAAATCTAACAAATAACATCAACCACAATGAAATAGAGCATTATATTCATTACCAGAGAATTGTAATATTTAATCAACAATTCAAACTTCAAAGGTAGGTTCAAACTTCAAACTGACCATCAAGAACAAACCTAACTTTTTCTTTCAAACCCTGCCACGAATCACTTGAGACCATACTAGCCAATCACTCATTTCTTCAAAAGGCGCCTAAAGGTGAGGTAGCTAGCGAATATGGTCTTTGCAATCTTAAGTAGCTTCAACCTAGAGTGATTGCAAAAAAAGTGGTGGGCCATGCTATGATTGGTAATAAATTTTATCATTTTCTTCCCTCTTTTACAATGCACCATTCTATTTATAACTAGGGTCCTTCATCTTAATAATAATACGCATCAAAAGGTTCAGTGTGTGAACCGAACCCCTGATGAAAATATGTTAGGGTACATATCCTCAATGATTGCTCTTGCTACCTTACAATTAGTAATGTTATCAACGATGACTTGAATGGCATTGTTCAACCCAATCTCTTGAATGGTTAAAATTAAAGGTTCTGCAATATTAATACTAGTCTTGTAACATAGTAGTAATGGGCTAAAAGGAAGACCGCACCAATAGCAAACACACCAAGAATATTTATCAATGGCTTGCCACTACATTTGTCCAAGCACCAAATACAATGTGAATGGATACTAGTACACCATATTTAGTCCAATCAATTGTAAAATGTCCTAGACCATTATGGATTTTTGGCTCTTTCCATGTTTAGCCCATGGTTTTAGCTTTGTCATACTCTAGGCTCTTGTATCCTTTAGGGGAACTATTGATGGCTTATACCATTTCATGCCAATAGGGTGAATGAAGAGCATTGAATGGTACACCACATGCATAGAGAAACCTGAAAATTTTTGCATCCACTTCATCCTTGCAACTATCATTAAGGGAATCAAATATTTTTTTAAGCATAGGTGAAAATCCACTACCATGGGGGGATGGGGATTGACCACCATACATTCTATGTGAGCTTGAAGTCTTAGATTCAACCCTTGATTTTTTGGATTTGTGTTGCACAACCTCCTCTTCTTGTATTTGTTTCTTCTTTCACTGGAACAAGGTCACATGTTTTGAATCTTATAGTCTTACCTTCATCCCATGGCATAATGCCATATAGATGCTTTCTCACATGGGTATATGAACCTGTGTAAGTTTCATTACAATGGGGGCATATAAACTTTGTTTGTGCTTCCACCCTATTTCCCCCACCCAAGCCTTGTCACATACTTCCACACAAGAGTGTTAAAGTCTCTTTGTGCTTTTGCCCATCATCATTGTTAGAGTCATTATCAACATCCCCTTCTATTTCTTCCTTCTCTCAACGGTATATGCCACCGCTTACTTCTTCCTCCTCAACACAGGTATTTCAGCTTCCTAACACCACAATCATAATAAAAAATGGAACCAAAAGAAAAAACCACATAGCCATCATGCTTCTTGACCCAAGATGAGAATAACTTGCTACCTCCAAAAGAATAATGGAGAAGGAGAAATGGGAAAGAGTAGAAGAGAAAACTCAAGATTCAACATAGTGGAATTTAAAACAAACAAACAAACAAAGAGTGGGTTTTAGAGCCTACCTCTTTAGCTCTCCAAGAGTGATTGAATGTAACTATGGAAACCTTCAATCTCCCTTCCAAGATCTCACAAACAACAACCTTCAATCTACCTTCCAAGCTCTCACGAATTTTCTCATTAACACTAGCTAACTTCCCACTCAAAACCCTAGAAAAGAGGAATAACATGAATGAAATGATAAATAGAATGAGAGAAAATGAAGTGAGTGAGTGTTTTAATCAACTAAAGGAACCCTAGTCATGCATAGACCAATGATTGAATCCTTGTCTTGGTTCACACAAGCAAGAGAGGAAAAAGAAGTGCCTCTAACTGGAGGGAGCTAAGTGGGAGCACTGAGGAAGCGTTTTTTTTGTCTCTTGGGAGCACTGAGGGAGCGGCTGAGGGAGCGACCTGGGTGCGTTTAGGGAGCGATCCAGGAGCGTTGAGGGAGCGATCCGGGAGCGTTGAGGGAGCGATTCGGGAGCGAAGCTCCCTATTTTGGCAGGGAGCATTTTTTTTTAAGGAAGCACGATTCCAAAAAAGGCTCCCAAGAGGAATCGATGAGGAATCGCGCTTCCGAGGTTGATTCCTCATCAATCCCTCTAGGAGCGCAAATTGGGAGCGAAGCGGGGAGGGGGGGGCGATTTCCCGCAGCCTAGCCCTAGACACATGCTAGGGACTTTTCCATGGCATCAACCTGCTTGGTCCCAGACCAAGAACCCAGTAGACTGTTGGGGGCCCTAGCGTACCATCTAGGGACTTACTCTGCCTGCTTAACTGACCAGGAACCCTAGTTAACTGACTAGGGTGCCATCATCCCTGAGAATGGGTCTCGCAACTGCATTAGCTTTAACACTAAGGGAGTGTTTGGGGAGCGACACTCCCCAGACCAAGAACCCCAGTAGACTGTTGGGGGCCCTAAGGTACCATCTAGGGACTTACTCTGCCTGCTTAACTGACCAGGAACCCGAGTTAACTGACTAGGGTGCCATCGTCCCTAAGAATGGGTCTCGCAGTTGCATTAACTTTAACATTAAGGGAGCGTTGAGGGAGCGACACTCCTTGTTTTGGCAGGGGCATTTTTTTGCATAGGGAGTGCTCTCCCAAAAAAAGCTCCTGGAAGGGAGCAATCAAGTGTGCTCCCAAGGGTGCTTCCTAATCGCTCCCTTTGGGAGTGCGCTTCGGGAACGAAGCCCTGAGGAGGGGGTCACTCCCCTGCAGCCCATATCATAGACCTTTCTTTATTACTTTGATGATTAATGACTTATTGTTGCCTAATTGCATGATAGATTCTAGAGCATCAATAAATGTCATGTCACTCAAAGTGATGAATTAGTTGGGCCTTAAGACTTCTCACCCATACAGAAATGTGTGTGCGATGGATTCCAAAGAGATAAAAGTATGTGGCCTGATTAAGGACCTTAAAGTTTCATTGGCAACATATCTGGACATCTTGGTGTTAACGGATATTATAGTTATTAACTTCCCAGATGCTTGGGGAATGTTGTTGTCAAGGAAATGGGCTAGAAGTTTGGGAGGTAGCCTTCAAATGGATTTATCATACACTACCATCCCAATGTGTGAAGGTACTTTTGTTAAATTATACAAGGAACCAGTGAGAAAGTATCATGTCAGATCTGAATGATCCAAAGAATGAATTGGTCTGTACTGAAGAGTAATTTGGAAATTATTCTATTCTAGCACATTCCATTGCCCCAAGTAAGCAAGAGGTCACTCATGAAAAAGATGAAGTTGTGTGGAAAATGAATTTTGATGGATCTCGTGCCAGAACAGAGGCTGTAGCTGGGATTGTATTTACATCTCCACAAGGTTCGTCTTTTTGTTTCTCTTATAGGTTAGAGTTTGATTGTATGAACGACATAGCAAAGTATGAAGTATTATTATTAGGTCTGGAGCTTGTCGTGGATATGAAGATTAAATGTTGAAAGTGATTCAAGATTCTGATTTGGAAGTGATGCGTGTCAGAGAACATTTTGCTGTTAAGAATGACATATTAAAGAGATACAAGCATGCAGTCTGGGATTCAATTGAGTTCTTTGATGCATTCAGTATAGAAGTTGGTGGAATAAAGAAGATTATATCTCTTTGGTTTTGTCTATTGTTATTGACCAGTTGAAGGCTATGTGATTTGTAGAGTATCTACCTATGTTGGCTGTTCTAGTTGGGCTATCTATATTATGTCATTTCAGTGTTGCATGTGTGTTTCAGCTATTAATAAAATCACCCTTTATTAATTTGCATGTGTGTTTCAGCTATTAATAAAATCACCCTTTATTAATTTGCATGTGTGTTTCAGCTATTAATAAAATCACCCTTTATTGATTTGCATGTGCATTCAAGGTCACCTTTGGAAGGGGCTTTTTCCTCATATAATTTCCAGCTTTATAAATCTGCCCCCTTTTAGTTTTCTGCGTGTTTGTAACAGCAATAACTAGATCCACCTTTCATACATTTTCATCCCTAATTGTTACTCTATGACCCCATTTGCCCTTGTGGACCTTGGTACTAGTCTTACGGTCTTACCCCATCAACCACCATAAATTTAATCAACTAAACCTAAAAGCAAATCTGTTTCATTGAAGCAACTCTCCATTTCACCTTGGCCCTCATTATTATTGCCTTAGTGATCCTAACCCTAGGGACACCCCCTTTGTACTAGAGGTGAGCCGGTCTAAAGCAAGAAGAGGGTTGTTTGGTGACATTGGCACCCACTCGAGTTCCCTTTTAGCTTGCACTGATCTTTGGACTTTGGATCTTAAGTGCAAGTTAGATCAGTAACACACCTAATGAACATGTCTTTTCCTAGGCAACTAGCTCTAATGTGACAAGGAGTACTGTAAAACTAAAAAGGCATTGCTGTTATCACATATGTTTAAGATCTGTCTGGGCAGCAAGGCATACCATCATCTATGGGCTATATGAAATTTATGGCATCAATGTGAGATCATTTCAGGCCTATTGCATGCAACAGGGAGGGTGTTATTGGAGAACCATTGATATCACAGTTTTTGGGCTGCTCTAGCATCTTCAACAGTCGGCAGAAAGGGTACACTACTGGTAGTTATTAGTATTACAACTGGTTTATAGACCTGTTCCAAGCACTCACATCGTTGTAGTCACTTATGCATTTGCAGATGGAATTCAGCTGAGGGATATGATACATCATTGGATGATTCAGTAGCTAATAAAGTATGGCTTGCAGGTCTGTAGTATTCTCATCCTATTAAAACAGCAATTCGTCTTATTCAGGCTGGCAGCCCAGGCTAGAGATTTCTACAACCAAATCTGAAACAAATAAGATGTTTCTAAGAGCTGCCAGATAATGTATTGCATTCTTGTCAAATCAGCAAAAGTAGTATGTAGTCTGTCCCATCATCAAATAGTGCACTTCCCCGGTGTTCTCGGGCTTCAATATCCAGCATTATAAGATCACCTCCTTTATAGGAGGATAGAACTTTTGGCAGTGCTTGTAAGCCCTCAAACCAGCCATAAGGGATCCTGTAGCAGCAGCACTGGGGGGTGAACTGAGACAGCAGAAAATCAGCATAAAAAGGCACCCTTTCCAGATTAGTTTATGGACAGATTCTTCATCAAACAGCAAGGTTTATCTTCAGATTTGCAAGTTGAAAGTCCTATTGCCAGAACGCCCTTCAACTTGAGATCTGTATTGAGGTTCCATTGGCATAAATGATCTATTCACAGAGGGTGATGAGCGCTCCACTTGAGGGAGCACCCTATGCTTCTTTCATGATAAAAGGAAACCAATGGTCAAGGTGAAACCTTTATATGCAAAAACGCCCTTGAAAATAGGATAGCTGGAAGCTTCATATCTTGCCTCGAATAGGCTGGAAGATGAAGGCAGTGCTAAACATCATATTATAAGTAGTGCCCCCACAATCTTGATTATTATGGCTGCTAATAAGGGAGAAGCAGTTTAAGACCCATATTTAAAGGGGTATAAGGAGTGCCCCCACAATCTTGGTTATTATGGTGCTAATAAGGAGAAGCAGTTTAAGACCCGTATTTAAAGGGGTTGGTTGCCAAGATTTGAAGAGCGTCCGACTCCTAACTCTAAGGAAGATATCGGCATCACTCACACTCGCAAAGAGAATTTATGCCCCAGTTTGAGCGCAACCTAGCTTTGGGGAGTTTATTATAACAAACCCTTGACCAATTCGGGCACATTCTTTTATGAGATTTGATTTGAGGAACATACCATCCTTTTTGGAAATTGGTTAAGCATTGGAGGAAGAGCCCACCTTGGAGAGGATGCCCTTGGTCAAAGAAGGCGTCAAGCACATTTTACAAGGAAGAGGAGCGGCCAGCTTGGAGGAGTTCAATTGACTTGTCCACACACATTTTATTGTTATTTCTAGGAATAAATCATGAATATAGAGGTAGAACATATTTTATTGTTATTCCATGGAGAAAAGTGTGGATCTATATCCCACTTAATATTATGTTATTGGAGAGTTGTTGAGGAGGCTGAGGATATGGTATTTTAATTACTTTTCCTTGGATAAATGTGTGGTTCTAGAAACCACTAACAATATTTTACTGTAAGGAGATCTTGAGCTAAACTCTATTTAAAGAGAGCTCCCTCCATCATTGGTCATAGTTGGATTTGGGGATATTCCCCCTTGGAGCTTAGTTTAATATCATATGAAGGCAATGAAAGTCTAGGGGTTTCTATACATTTGTGGCTTCGTTTTTCATTCATCTTGCTGACATTATGTGTTGAAAACTTCTAGTAAAATCTCCTGCAATGAGGATCTTAAGTAGGGCAGCCAGCTGTTAAGAAAGGAGATTAAATAAGGTTATGTCTATTTTATCTCCTTGTTGTTTTTTATTCCAGATTTGAAGGAGATAAAATACTATACTACAATTTGTGTTTTGCTAAAGCTAACTCTTCATTGCACTTTGAACCTCCATAACATAGCTTTAGCAAATTGCCAAATCCTATTCCAGAGATACTCCCCTATGCCGGAGGAGAGCTAGCCTAAAGTGAGAGTGGGAGCTATTGTGGTGACAGCGGGTAGCCCTCTCGTAGTTCCCTCAAGTTTGCACTTGTGTTTAAGGACTTCATCACTTGAGTGCCACTTTGGCCGGTGAAAGGTAGCTTGTTCAATTGGATTAGCAACATTTTGAAGAAAAAATGTTATCTATCTTGCAATTGAAAACTTACACTAAAGAAAGCCCTTCACAATGAAGGCAGAATTGGTCCCAGTGAACTAGCTATTGGGTAAGAAACTGAATTAGGAGTAATTATTCAGCCTATAATACAGGACACATCAACCCCCAAAACACGACATGGAGGGCACACTTAACAAATTACAAATGCAAAAAGAAAAGACATAAAGAGTCCAAATTTTTTTAAACATTTACAAAATATCGATACAATTAGTTACTACATCAAACACACGAGAAATTAGAGTATTCAAGAATCAATACACATAAAATAAAGTATAGAAGTTAGAACAGTAAACTGCAGTTTTCTCATTGAGTCATTCAATGTCATCAAAATCAAAATGCATTACATAGATATTGCAGTTTTCGCATTAAGTCATTCAATGTCATCAAAATCAAAATCAAAATGCATTACATAGATATTGATACTATGGATGGGAATGCCAATAAAAAATACAAAATACAAAATAAAGTGGATAATAAATACAACGGATATTTCTTGAGCTTGTTGTCTTGCTATATAGGACGGTTATTTGCATCACTGGCAGCTCACTTACAGCAGATGGAGCACTAACAGCCATAGATGGACTTCGAGGAGGGGGGCAAAACCAACCCTAAGATTCTAATTTCTTCTCTTTCCTTTGACTTTTACCAGCAGTCTTTGATGATTGAGTCGTTATTTTTGTGGTATGAATAAAAAATGCTCTTGTTGGAGAAATCACAAATCTACAAAGTTAGAATCCCTTCGGATCTCCTGGAATTCCTTCAAATCTTCTTTTTCTCCTTCACCTGCACAATGTTGAAGCATTTTCCTAAGGCTGAAGTGAAAAACAGAGGGAAAGAGTGTTGTTTCCGACTATGTTTTGGCCCCCTAAATGTCCAACAGCGCAGGACAGGCTAGGGCACGTGTAGGAAACAAGACAGTGTCAAACGCATGTCCTAGCACGTCACATGTAAGACACATGGGATATCGACAAACAAACCCAGAGGGACATATCACGTTTCTCATATTAGGGGACAATGCTCACCAATTGACACGATTCCAGCTCAGGTTAGATAATCAGCACTTATGAAATAGGTTAGGTCCAAGCCTTGCAAAGCATACCTTGATGTTGGTGGTGATGTAGACTAGTATAGATTCATCTTAGTCCTGGATTTATTAAGCACCAAAAAGGATAAAAAATAATAAGGTGCAGCTCTACATTGAGTTGGCCTATTTACATTGAGTTACCCTATTTTTAACATTAAGCACTAAGATAGACACAAGATGATGTTCCCCACCAGCCTGTAGGGCATCACACTTCTCTCGCTGCAACAAACCAATATTTATAGTTATCAGTGTTCAAATATAGGTCTCACAAAATTTTAGATGCCCGTCTTCTTTCTTTTTTTGTGCCCGTATTCCAACATGGTTCGGAGAATGCAAACCAATCTATATGTCTCCTTTGTTCAGCATTCGGAAGCTCACTTTCCTTTCTCTTTTTGGGGGAAATGCTTCATGAAACGCCCGTAGGGTTGCACCGCATAGAGTGGACTTCATTCTAAAATCCCCCATGACTCGGGACTCACCGTTTCAAACTCATTCTAGTCATGTGTCAACTAGACTCATCCCTGTGAGAGCCATGCCATTATAGTAGGACAAACCACCACAACCAGAATTGTCTCTCAACCTCACCAGTGAACCAACGCGCCATTGGCCGATCCAAATGACTTTGAAAATATGTATCCTACGATCCTAATCGATAAAGATGCTTTGTATTAGGGCACTCCAGTGCCCGGTAAATTGGTTTACAGTTGTGATTGGGACTGATTAAAAAAATTAAATCACCGTTAAAGAAAAAGAGTTGCAGTCCACTTATTGGACACACCAAATAAAAGTGGGAATAATTTAAAAAGCTTCGGAGGACGAAGGAACCAGACATATCCAAAAGGAAAATTTCATAAAAGAGGATGCCCAAACTGTTATAATCTGAATTCATTACTCACATGAATGATGGGATGGAGAAGCAGTTGGTGCGCCCAAAATGCTGAATTGTCCCTTCCGGACTCGCGGCTTTCGACTTCAAACACAGCAATTAGGCATTGTCAGTATAGCCCGAAAGGCTTGAGCGAGCTCTTGGTATTTAAACTTGCCTTGCTTTTCTTAAGCGTGAACGTGAAAAATAATCATCATATGCGTTAATGATGGTGAGTTTATATACTAAATAACTTGGATCGGATTGTTCTCGGAACTCTTTGTGGGGTAATGTTTGGAAATCAGTGTTTGTATATTTGTTGACGAGAAAGTTGTTTACATTATGGGGAAAGATTTCATAGTATGAACATTTATCAACATTTTTATTCTCCATTCTCTATCACTTAGTTAAATTTTTTTTTTCCATCATCTAGTGTCAGTTGCATAATCTCCACCATCATATTGGAGAGTGATTTGCTCTTCTATCTATTGTATGGCAAAATTGCTTCAATGTTTGAAATCGATGGTTTCTCAATTCAATCCTTCGTTGACTTGTAATTTTTTAAAATGTCTTCCTCTCAACTTGTAGGTTGTGATTAAATGTGCTCTACATCATATTGAATTTGCATTACATGGTATTAAATTGAATGGGTCTCCTTGAAGCAATAGTCTTTGCACGCATTACATCCATATTGGTGGAGAAACTATTGTCAATTATGTGTAGATTAATTTTCCTTTCTTCAATGCTAATACATATTCTGGTAAATTTGATATGTATGATGTAAAAATGTCTCCACCATCTTGTCAAGCACCTACTTCAACCAACAAAATCGCTTTTCTAACGAGCATAGCGAACCACAATTGGCATTAGTTGTTCAAGTTGTAGAGGACCGACCACCAAAAGTTATACGCCATCAATGTTGAAGGCAAGGATTTGGAGTTACCCACTATCTCAAAAAGATTGTCTACCAAGAAATTATGTCCCCCTCAATCTAAATAGGAATCCAAAAATGCAACAAACTTAACGATAGTGTGACTAGATTTGACCTTCACACATTTACATTCGCAAGAGTAGAACCCGCAAGTGATGCATGACATCTTGCACTTGGAAATATAGGATATCCATGCTAGGGTTTCCTCGTGATCCCTACTGCATCACTATGAGAGCACTACAAAAAAGAAGGGACAAATGAATGTTTGATGTGAAGTGTTTGAAAAGACTCTCTCCTTCTTATATTTTAATGAGGGGTAAGGGAGGCCAACAAGATAACATAGGTCAAGCTATGCCTTACAAGTTTTCCTACTAAACATATGTAAGCCACACACAAGTGAAGTGCTTCACTCTTAGAGTACAAGTTTCTAGGTCTAAAGATGATGTCATGAACAACAATCATCCAAGATGCAGTAGCTATAATAGGAAAGTATACACCACACCATCCGTAAATTCCAAAGACTCCACTAGGGAGGCTACCCCCTATAGGAACATTGTCAAAGCCCAAGGTGTCCCTGATCCATCTCCAATACTCTGAACATGAAACCAAGATGCCACAATCCATCTAGGGTTTGTAGCCCTCCTCCATAATGCAAAACACTCATCATGTCCTATAGGGCATTATCCCATAAAGTGAATCCTCCATGTGTCCATCATAGAACACGACCACCATCTAGGCAAGACATATCCAATGTCGTAGTGAGGAACAACAAGCCAATGATCACTTGAGATATGGAATCCATTGAGCAAGCTATTACAAGTGTGCATATATGTCATAGATCACCTCTCATGCTATAATCAATCTTGGATGATATTAGGGTTAAACATACACCATGTACCCCAAATATCATGAAGCATCACAAACATGAGTAAACATTTTTGGGATAACTCAAAAGTCTAACAATAACGATGGGAGAGAAGACAAGCAAGCATAACTTCTGCAAAAGTTAAGCAACAACTAAACTATGATATTTAAGTATTCAAATAGGACAACGATAAGAAATCTTAATTATGATGGAAGATCATGTGTAAGACATGGCAAGGTGCGACAATACTAACATAGAGCAATCAATGGTGTGAGAGGCAAGGTCACTAGTGTGATGCCTATTAATGCGAGAGATTGCAAGAACAACACGATGCTAGCAAGTGGAGAGAGAATGTGACACAAATGGGTTAGAAGTGAAGACAATAGGTAGCAATGCCAATATAGACCTAGTGACATATGAAGAGACAAAAAAGGTCAAAGAATGAAATGGGAAAGAAGAGAGATAAAAACACCAAGGCGATACTAGGGAAGTCTAGAGGTGAGATTGTAAGAGACAATTAGGGTGTTACCTAGTTCTTTTGTTCCCTAAGATTATCTAAAATATGTTTAGGTTTAACATACTCAATCCCAACTAAAATCAAATAATTAGGGGATAGTGAGTGCATAACATAATCTCCTAATAATCAGAAGAAAATCCCAAAGAGATGGTTGAGGAAGCAATCATGTTGTTATAGTTTACAAGATTCACCAACCAATACCACCGTCCAAAGAATATACAAAAAAGGAGTGTTGATGAGTCCCATCTTGGAAGAAGTCATCGCAATTTGGGCCCTACTTGAGACAACAACCTAGATCGAACAAATCAATGGAGATGAAAGAAAAAGGATAATAGGAAAAATAGGAAAAGAGAGAGGACAAAGGTTGGAGATAAAACTCTAATGCATCATCGTCGCAATGGAATTTCTCATAGTTTAGGTCTTGTGGTTTGACTTTCACATTGAGACTTTTATACTATAACCAACACAAAAAGTGGCTTAAGGGTCATCAATAATCATATAATAGCAAGAAAATATAAGGCAAAGAGAAAAGCAAGAGTAGAAAGTAAAGATGCATCTTAAGCAAAGAAGGACGGGATGTTCCCTAGGGATCCTTAAACTACTCACAAATTCAAGTCTAGGGACACGATTTCAATATAAGAGTCCAACCGGAACACAATACAAGAAACATGACATTAACCTATAAAGACTATATACAACTTCATCATCCAAGCAAGGTAACTAGCAATACCGAAATTAAATACATAAATGTAAATTACATGTAACCTTTAGCTGTCAAGAGCCAAGTTGTTGAACCAATAATGCTCCTGTTATGAAACAAATTCCCCAAAAGAGCATAAATAGACAAGAAAGAGTGGTCCATGCCTTAATAATGGAGAAAATAGATGGATATCAAGCCTTTTCTAGAAGGAAACCTCCTTATACAGCGTACTAAGTACACAAGAAAAGAAAAAACAAAGAGGTACAATTACCACTAATGGACTCAAGCCGACATCAATAATATAACAATACTAATAAAAAGTGCCCAATTGTGGGAGAATGGGCCCAATTTAGGGCTTAACATGCCCCTCTCCCAAGCATAATTTTAGGGGCGAAATTTAGCCCATGGGCTATTTTTCCATGCTTTTTTCAAAAAAAAGATTCGCCAATTTGCATTTTTTGAAGCCTTGTTTCACCCAATTTTGATGGGGTAAAATTTTTCACTCTAAAAATCGCCAAATTATTATATAAACTATATAAAATCCTTAGAAATTGAAATATTTTTACAAGAATATCGCCAAATACTTTATAGTTGACATTTTAAGAATTGGTAAGATTCGCCAAGGCTTATACACTTTTAAATAAGTATGGATCCCTAAAATTTTCCTTGATCCCCTTAAGACAAGTGTTGTCCTTGGTGCTTGGTGAGTTGTGGATGCTTATGTATGAAGGACTCATCTTCCCATGTCGAATATTCCACTGGTAAGCTCTTCCACTTGATGATGTACTCAATAATAGCCTGATTTCGTAGTTGTTTGGTCCTTGTTTCAGTGATTTGTTCAGATTCCAATATGACTTTTCCTTCTTCATCAAGCTCCAAAAAGATAATTTGAATTGGGATCTTGTCTCCTATTACCTTCTTTAAGCAAGAAACATGGAAAACTGGTTGTACCCTTGAAGATGGAAGGAGCTCCAATTTGTAACCCATAATACCAATCTTTTGCAAAACTTTATAAGGACCATAGTACTTTGGTGCTAATTTATTGTCCTATTTTAGTTGCTTGTGTGACGTCTGTTTGTAAGGTTGTAGCCTCAAAAATACCCAATCCCCTTCTTCAAAACTTCTTTCACTATGATGTTGATCTGCTTGGTGTTTCATCCTATTTTTTATATAACAGGTTGTCCTTCAATATCTGGAGAACTTATTGTTGGTGCTTGAGGTGATCTTCCATAGCTTGAACTTTAGATCTTCATTTCAAGGGAGATGTGATAGATGGAGGTCGATACCCATAAAGTTCCATAAATGGGGACATTTTTTATGACGTGTGGAAGGAATTATTGTACCACCATTTTTCCAAGGAAACCCATTTCACCCATTGTGTTTGTTTATCATATGCAAAGCAGCAAAGATAGCCTTTGAAACATTTGTTCATTATCTCGGTTTTCCCATCGGATTGAGGATGAGAAGATGAACTGTGGAACAACTGGGTAGCTAAACAAGAAAATAATTCAGTCCAAAATTTTATAGTGAAAATTGGATCTCTATCACTTACAATAATCTTCGGGTTTCCATCCAGATTTTGAGCTATTTCCATGAATGTTGTAGCTATTGGACTTGCGTTAAAAGGGTGAGATAGTGCACAAAAGTGTGCATACTTGGTGAGTCTATCAACAACCACCATAATAACATTCTTCCCTTCTGACTTGGGTAGACCTGTGATAAAATCCACTGAGACTTCCTCCCAACGCTAACAAGGTGTGTCTAATCGTTGTAAAAGACTCGGGGTCTTAACTATTTCAACCTTATTGTGTTGGAAAACCAAACATTCTGCCACGAACCTTTGAACATAATATTTAAGACCTCCCCAAAAAATTCCTTCATGACCCTATGGTAGGTTTTTAGGAATCATGAGTGCCCTCCTACAGGAGAGGTGTGTAATTCCAATAGTACATTTTCTTTGAGTGGTGAGTTCTTACATATATATAAGTGATCCTTATACCACAACGAATCGTTTCTCCACACAAAAGTATGATCATTTTGTATATTTTGAATGAGCATCCACACCAATAGGTCATTCTTCCCTTGATTCTACTATCCAATCAGGTTGTATGATAGAAATAGCACAAAGTAATGCCTCAACATCCTCATATTTTCTCGAGAGTGCATCTGCCACCATATTTTGTTTCCCTTTTTTATTGATGATTTCAAAGTCATATCCCAACATCTTGGTTACCCATTTTTGTTGCTCTTCCGAAGATAGTCTATGTTCCAAGAAGTATTTAAGACTATCATGATCTATTTTGAACTTGAAGTGCCTACCTATTAGGCAAGGATGCTATTGCTTAAGTGCATGTAGTATTGCCAACATTTCCCTCTCATAAATGGGTTTGTGTAAGTTCTTTCCCTTGATTGGCCTACTTTCAGAAGCCAAGGGCCTTCCTTCTTGCATTAGAACAACACCAATGGCATTTCCTGAGGCATCACATTCCATAATAAAGGTTTTTGTGACGTTTGGTGTGGTTAATATAGGGGCTTTGCACATTGTCTCTTTTAGTTGTTCAAATGCTTGAGTTGCCTCTAGATTCCAAGATAATGAATCCTTCTTCAATACTGTTGCCATAGGTGCTGCAATTCTTCCATAGTTCTGAAAAAACTTGCGGTAGTACCCTGTTGAACCTAAGAATCCTATAAGATTATTCAAGGTTTTGGGAATCATCCAGTCCATCATGGCTTTAATTTTGTTAGGGCCTTCCTTGACGCCTTCATATGATACAATATGACCCAAATACTCCACCTCATATGTCCCAAAGAAACATTTGGAACGTTTTGAATATAGTCGTTGCTCCTTTAGTAGTTGTAGCACCCTATCAACATGTTGAACATGTTCTTCCCAAGACTTGCTATAGATTAGTATATTATAAAAAAAACTAACACAAATTTTCTAAGGAGGGCTTGAAAATGGAATTCATCAAACCTTGAAATGTGGAAGGTGCATTTGTAAGCCCAAAAGGCATGACCATAAATTCATAATGACCTTCATGAGTTCTGAATGTTGTTTTGGGGATGTCTTTTTCCTCCATTCTAATATGATGATACCTTGAACGGATATCCAACTTTATGAAGTAAATTGCTCTATTTAGTTCATATAGCAATTCATCAATGACATGAATAGGAAACTTATCTTTAATGGTGAGCTTGTTGAGCTCTCTATAATATAGACACATACGCCATGAGCCCTCCTTCTTGTGTACCATTTCCATTGGTGTAGAGTAAGAACTTTGGCTAGGCCGAATTATGCCAACCTCTGACATTTCTTCAACCATACACTCAATTTCTCTCTTCTGACCATATGGGGTATCTATAAGGTTTGATGTTAGAAGGAACACTTCCTATAATCAAGTGAATAGCATGATCATGATCTCGAGTAGATGGAAGACCTTTTGGAATATCTTCAAATACCTTGGAATGCTTATCAATGACCCTTTGGATATCTAGGGGAATAGGAGGCTTAAATGTTTGAACCTCTAGTGAGCATAATTTTGCAATTACACCTTTATGCCCCTTTTTCAACAATTTTGTCATTCCATTAGTGTTTATCACCTTGCTTGGTTTCCTTGTGACACCCCTTGACTCAATTTGTTTTCCTTCCTAGGAAAATTCATGAAAATTTCTTTAAAATTAAAAGCCATTGCTCCCAATTATTGTAACCATTGAACCCCTAAGAAGACATCAACACCACCCATTGGGATAGCAATCATTGGACTATTCAATACATATTTCCCCCATAGTAAGATGGATATCATGGCATTTCCCTCGGCAATTCATAGTTCTTCCATATATAATCATTACTTGAAACTTCGGTGCTAGGTATATAAAGCAATCGAGAACTTTGGCTAATTCACAATGATTAAAATTATGAGTACTACCAGAATCAATCAACATTGTTACCATTTTCTTTTTTATATATCCTTCGATCTGGAGAGTTTGAGGAGTGCTAATTCTAGCCAATGCATGACAAGATATGGTGGGAGTAATCTCTTATATTTCTTATGCTTGAGATGGTTTTTGTTCTTCCACTTCTTCCTCTTCACAATCTATCTAGAGAAAATTATTCTCTCCATGCTTATGTACCTTACTGTACTTGCTATCACAATTAAAGCATAGACCTTTTGTTGTTCTTTCATCCATTTGTTGGGGTGGGTTAGAAGAAGGAAAATTATTCTTTCTATAGGTGTTAGAGGTGGTCCTTTTAGTAGCCATCGCCATGTTTTTACTTTCAACCTTCCTTTCCAACATGAAATCCTTCTCTAAGGATGTTGGTTCGAAGAGACGCACCTGATGTTGAATGTTATCCTTCAAGGTTCCAATAAAGAGATCTAACAATTTATCATATGATATGCCCTCCACTACAAGACTCAACTTTTGAAATGGTTGAATGTTCTCGATTATTGGACCCTTTTGCCTTAGATTTATATTAATTCTTCTATACAAATGGACCAAGAGATAATGGAGTTCTTTTTTTGTTCACAAATCCATTGGTACCACACAAACTGATTAGGTTCTAAATATTAAGGTGCAATAGTTACATTTTGTAGATTTGGCACTTGGTGTATATCAAAGAATTGCTCCACATGGAATATCCATGTTATGGGGTCCTTGCCATCAAACTTCTTCATGTCAATATTAGGGAGTTGGATGCCTCTTGGGGGCCATCCCTGATTACTTCCATTATTAGAGGAGTCAAATCCTCTTGGAGTATGCTTATAAATGGAAGGTTGCTCAACATGGACATTATCTTTATCTTCTTGAGTACCATGGGACACATCATCAGCTTTAGGGAGATTTTCCTTTGGATTTTGTATGAGCTTAGCAATCCTTTCGATGTTATTATCCATATTTCCCATTATCTTAATCTCTATATTTCTCGTCCTTTCCTCCATCTTATTCTCTAAATTAACTAAATCAACCGTTCTCATAGTCCCTATATTCATATCTTCAACTTGGACAGCCAAAAAGATAGGTATTCACTTTCATCGGAGGTCAAGAATGAATCCTCTAGTGGTTTGATTGGAGTGTGAATTTTTCCACCACATTTTGGTGCCATGTGGAACAATAAAAATATATTTCTACAATCTCTATCACACATTTGAGATCAACCAAAATAGATCCTTCTACGAAAAGTTAATCAAATTTTAAATGGTGTACTTTTTTCAAACCTTGATTTGGAGACTGATTTGCTAGTCGAATTCCAACTGATGTAAATTTGAAATTTCGGCCCCTTTGAGTTTGAATTTTTTTCTCTGTAATATCCTGATATTTCTTTTCTACAATTCCACTAGTATGACTTAATTCTAATGTGCCAATAAAATGTTATTGCAGTTTTCCCAACACCTGTTATTTTTTGCCCTTTCGGAAGAGTGAAAGTGTACAGACTGCCACGTGTCCAATTTTTTTGGATCTAATTCTAAAATTTCTACCAAATATACTATGGTCCATGTTCTTTCTAATTCAATAGTTCTTACTCAATTTGGATCTCGCATGCTCCATATATAACATTTTTTCCCAGATCACCTGTTTGAGACTAGTTAGAAACCCTCACTTCCACAGAGTATATATTAAAAATTATAGCGAACCAAAAGCTGAAATGTTTACCACAAGTACTTTGATCTTTCCTCTTTGTTCCCTCCAATTTTCACTACTTTAAACTTTGTAAAAAAAGTTATATACAAAATGCCAAGATGACTAGTTTTGGAACCATGCAAGCTTTGATACCAAATGTTATGCAACAATTCCCCAAAAGAGAATAAATAGACAAGAAAGAGTGATCCATGCCTTAATAATGAAGGAAAGAGATGAATAGCAAGCCTCTTTGAAGGGGAAACCTCCTTATACAATGTACTAAGTACACAATACATGACAAGACAAGATGATTTAAATGAAAAGGTACAATTACCACTAATGGACTCAAGCCGACATCAATAATATAACAATACTAATATAAAGTACCCAATTTAGGGCTTAAAAGCTCCAAATCCCATGAATTGATATTCAAACTACACGATGAAATCTCACCCAAGGGTCAATTTTCCACCCATCCAATTCAACTACTTTCACAAGTGTTGCCTCCCAAGTAGGGCTCAAGCTCAATGAGGTTAGAAAGATTTAGGTACACATAAAATAATTTTTACCAAGGTTGACATTAGAGGACATTTTCACAAGTTTTACCTTCCCCATGGATTCCTTAGCTTTATGAAATTATAATCATCCTCATAAATACATCAACCCCTACATTGAGTGTATTTCCAATCTATCGATTAGAGTCTCAACTCATAACAGATTAGTCCATCCAAGATAGAAATGTATAAGCAACACTATTATCATAATCAGTCATATCATAGCATGAAATATATCAATGGCATGACATCCAAGACACGTGTACACTATTGATCACATCCTATTAAGGTCTAATAATTCTAGATGACCATCAAGGGTCACCAATTTTACATAGACATTAACTAAAATACTTAATGCTAATTAACTCATCAATTAAAAGAAACATCAATGCCCATTACAAGTTGGCAATCACATCAATCTCTAGATCTAACATAATTAATGACAAGTTAAAATTAATAACTAGGGGATGGTGAGTCCATTAACAAAATCTCCTAATAATTATATCAAAATGATAGAGGGTCGTAATCCTGTAGCTATATTCCATAGGATGCAACAACCAAGGGCACTGTCCCAGAAAAGAGACAAGGAAAGAGTGTTGATGAGTCACATCTTGGAAGGCATCATCACAAGTTAGGCCCTACTTGAGACAACAAACTAGAGAGAACCAGCCACTAGAGATGAGAGAAAAAAATATAATAGGAAAAAGAGGAAAGGGAGAGGAGAAAGGTTAGAAAGAAAAATGTAATGCATGGTAGAAAAATCAAGTTGACAAGGTAGAGAGTTAAGACAAGAAAATATAACCTCTATGAAATTCAAGTAGAAACCAAACTATGATATGTAAGTACTCAAATAGGATTGTAAGTAATCTTAATTATAATGGAAGTAGAACATCAGGTGGAATATCAAAGTAAATATTGAAATGCAATGTGAGAGGGAAACTATATTAGAACGATACATGCACTTATGCTTACTCAATCTTAAGCATTGCAGTAAAAGATCTTGTTGTGGACACATAAAAAGGTGACAATGCCAAGATGGAAAAATTGAACGTAGGAGAGGAGGGACATTAGTTTGCCACCAATTAAGGCAACAAGTAGCAACACCAACATAGTCTTAGTGAGGGGATGGAGAGAGTGACTCTACCGAGGCACCAATGAAGGAGGTAGGCGGTGCTACCAATATGGAGTTGTAACATACCCCTTTTTGCTGAAAAACATTTTATGTTGGAAACATTATCTTAACTTTTATTGTAAAGTTTTATATTGGACAAGTGTCCAAGGATGACTATAATTTGCACAATATTTTATTATTAAATAAATTAAATAGGAGACAAACACATAAGGAGATTGTTGAAAGAGTGTTTACTGACCCACAAGGTGGAATGGAATCTGAGGTAGAAGGCAATGGACAAATGGCAGCTTCATGAGGTAAGTAACTAGCTGTTGGTATGGGACAACTCCCTTGAATTGTGGTCTTAGTGCCCTGAAAGATGGGACTGGAGCTTGAGGCTCATTTATTGAAAACTGACCACTAAAAGACCTAGGCAATCTTTTTAAGAGCCATCGAATTTTGGACTGAGGTTCATCACTTTTCCTGACGAGGAAATTTACCTTGGGGTTTCGCTGCTTGCACCCAAGAGATTCGATGAGGGGACATGCTAGTTTTTTATCATGGTGTAAGTCTGCATATTATACTGTTGAGTGCAAAGTTATACTGCTGAGTGCAAAGTCCTAAAAGCTGAGGAGCAAGTCTTAATAGTTTGTTGCCTGTACAATTTCTGAGTGCCTTGCTTCTACACAGAGTCCATCTACCTGGTGGTTAAGTAAACAAGCTCGGGGGTCCAAAGGAGGCAAGTAGTTTGGCTGCTTCTTCTGGAGAAGGTTGGGAGGAACAGGCCTCCTTGGGTGTTTGTCCACCCTATCATCTGTTACAGGTTCTAGTTGTCTTTTCTGTTTCTAAGCAGTTAAATTATTTTCTGCAATTATTGATTTAGTATTCATAAGTTATCATCATACAGAAGTATTTGTTTTGAATCCTGATCTAGTCATGATTTTTGTGTAATTATGATTAAGTAAATGAAATGATTGAACAAATAACTTCTCTGTATTTTTCCTCGTACTGTTTTTTGTATAGTACTCTAGTGCAGAGAAGGAGAATTTAAGATAGATGAATGATAGGCAAATTGCCAAATGAATGAATAGACTAACATTGTTGTATTTCATTAATATTTCTTATCAGTTATATTCAGTAATACAAATTATATGTTTAGACTCAGGATTTATAAACAACATTTCACAATACAAGCATTATAATATTTTCTGTTACATAGTAATATAAGTAAGCATTTCATCTCTGCACAAAACCTAGGGTTTTTCACCTTAAGTCATTTATTTCTTTTCAGGATACATATGCTATGCATTTTCTTATTTTCTCTTTCAAAAACAGTATAGTATTATACTTTCATTTTATTCTTTTATCAACGTTCATGAAATTATAACAAGTGCAAAATAAACTTAACAGTATTTACAACATTTTATTATATTTCTACTTCTGACAGGAATAGAATAATCTAGGGTTTTATGTTTTCCATGTTTTTCTAAACCTTGCAAAGACTTCTATTAATTCCTGTATTATATTTTATTTTCAATGTCAAAACAATTACTGTCTTCTACATTCGAAGTAACTAACAAGTCAAATGGAGAAACCAGAACTGGTTAACTCGTATCACCTTTATCAAAACTGCTTAAACATAGAATGAATCTATTTGGACGAATGTCCTTTCATCATCAGAATCCTTAACTCCTATACTTCGACATTTTAGAAATCATTTCAACATCGTAAAATATAGCCACTAAAACATTTATCACATGCATTGCTTAAACTGAAACGAAGGAATATTTCAACATCAACATCAGACAATGGCATTTCTTTCCTATTACAAACATTGCCTACAGCAAAACCATATAAGTACATGAAGCTAGGATATTATTTCAAGTTCGACATTACAAATTTTCCATAGTCACCTCCTGAACCGTATAGGTTAGGGTTTCAAAGTTTCAAATTAAAACATTGAGTTTTGGCTCTCGGCCATCACCAAAAATGACAACATAGATATCAATTAACACAGAACTATCAAAGCTACCATCGAAACCTACAGGGTAGGGTTTTGACTGCAAAGTACAAGGTTAAAACCTTTGGCACTTAATCATTATAAACACACATTAGTTCCAAAACATTAATTTATCACATAATCTGGAGCATGACTCACAGTTTTCAACACACGTAAACATCATCAAGTTACAGGAACCCAAATCCTTGTATATCCAGAATAGTCGAGGGTAAACCCTCTCGACTGTGTCATTGTCATTGCAAATTATCTACGTTGAAAACAAACACCACAAGCTCAACGCCGAATGGGTTGAGGATTTCATCCTCCCCAAGCTGCCAGACAGCTCACAACATTTCGACGGTGGTCACTTCCATAGCCTCACAATAAACATGAAGTCTTGGCTAAGAACACATGAAGGTCCAACAGTAACCTGGCCGAAGCATCAGGGAAACCACCGAAGCTTAACATTTCATTTGCAGTTGCCATCGTTCACAACTCAAGCTTAGAAAACCAAAGCCGAAGGAACCTACCACACAACCAAGAGTCTGGTCAAACGAGTATCATTAAGAAGTTTCTTTAAGCAAAAATAACAACAACTGCAACTCATAAACAATTTAGAAGGAAACAGGTTTCAAAACCTGAACATTACCTTCAAATAGCCATTCTGGAGCAGTGACGTCGTTGCCATTATTAAACCGTAGCCACTACCTCACTACTGAACACAACAAAGGTTGAAAACAACTCTGAGATTTACCACTTATCATAAAAGAAAACCAACCACTGGTTCAACCTACACAAGAGTTTATCTTCAACTCTGGAGTCTTCAAAACTTCAAAACCATTGCTGTAAAACTCGCACAATAGGGCTTGGCTCTTAAACTAGTTAAATGTATCAGAAAAACACCAACAGGTCACGGGTATGAATCATGAGAGAAGCTCCAAGAAACCTGCTAACAAAACCCCGAAGTTTCTCAGGTTTGTCGGCCTCTCCACAGAGCCACTCTCCAAACTTTGAATGCCAAAGGAAACAATAACTTCGAAACGTAGTGGAGATTAGGGTTAAGTTCCAAAGCCCAAGAATCACATAAGATCAACGGTGGAGATCACACATCAAGCACCTCGTATCCCCAAGCAATCATCACGGTTATGACAACACTAATAAATCATTGCCACTCTGGAGACCAACTAGGATGACTTTCAAACTAAAGCTCTTACAACTCAACCACGTTGACCGCATATTCACAATGCCTTCACTTGTTAAGCATCACGAAGGCAGCCACAGAGATATTCCACTAAGTTGGTAGATAGGAGCTTTAAATGCCAAGGTTGGATGCGAATGCCTGCCAACACATGTCCACTACCCTATTAATTACCCTGTCCTCATCACATTGTTACGTTGTATTTATATTGGAAACTTGTCATAACATAGATCTTATGGTAAGTCATAGTTTGTAACATGGTATCAATTCACTAGGTACCGAACACATGTTTCGAAAGGGTTCACCACGATACCCACATTGTTATATTATTTTGTATATAGGACTAAGGCACCAGCCTTTGCATATAGTTATATGCTATAATAATTAAATAGAACTTGCGTATAGTTTATATGCATTAGGAACTATATGATAAGATGCATGCTATAAGAAATACATAGGATTTGTAATATAGTTTACAATATAGGAATCATATTGTAAAGTGACATATAGTTTATACTATAGGATATGCATATAACCTTGCATATAGTTCTTGCACAATAGAAAATGCACAATAGTTGCACATAGCCGATACATTAAAGGATTTATATGATATTTACATACAATTGCATATAATAGAAACAACATGGTAAATACATAAAGTTTGCAAAACATAGGATAGAGCATGAAGTACATAGCTCACAACTTTTTAGACTCAGTCAAGTCATCATAATAATATGAACATATTTATATAATGTTCAAAGTATGAAATCAATAGTATGGGAAATGAGAATCAGTATAGCAGACATGCGATTTAATATGGAAACCAGATTATAGCTGAAGAGATCTCGCCCAGATACATTTCAATATTATTTCTCTAAATCCATTAAGACATTTGGAGACTACTGAAAACTAGTTAGGAACTCTTTTGTCACACTTCGTAAACACTAGTGCTCTTACCTGTAATCTGCGAAAAGGAAGGTTCAAATGCTTTTGCATGAATGCTAAGTAAGCCTCGGGGTACCCTTAGGACCCCTTCATCATCAAAAGAAGAACAATAGTTAGCACTTATAAACATTAAATTTAGACTGAACATTGACATCAGTAATCTCCAATGCAGCTGAGACCAGAAACATACATCATCATCTTAAGGAAGATTTTCATTTCAACTCCTAATAGGTCGCCAAACAATACAGTTTTATGATCGTTACAAACATTTAGTTCAACAAGATGACATAGAAGCATTTATTATAATTCCGCACAGTTAGTTTATACATTAAATGCTACGTTGATTTTTTTTAATTTTTATGAATTTTTGGGATGTTACAGGAGCCAACGAGATAAGGAGAGACAAAATAAGTCAAAGAAATAAATTAGAAACAAGACAACCAAAAACACTAATATTGCACTAGGGAAGGCAAGAGGTGAGGTCATAATTGGCAATCAAGATATTACCTAATTTTTATTTTCCTAAAGATCCTAAGCTACTTTGAAATCCAAATATAACATCAAGCATTCAGTATAAGAATCTAGCAAGATGCTTCGGGGAGGAATGGAGGGACCATTAACCATTATTGGTTAATTAAGAATATGATGAGCACCCTGGTGGAGGAAGTGGCGGCCAATTGGAACACCAACATAAGCACTCTTAGGGATATCAAAACCAACTTGGTAGAGATGGGAGACCGTCTGGGCATCATGGACGCAAATCTGACGTGGGAAAATTTCTCCCTTGGACGCAAAAACGAGCTAGAAACTCTCCAAAAGGCTGAAGAAACTAAAGATCCGATTGGTCAGGGTGATGGTTCGAAAGATGTGGATGAGCATGTCAGGGCGGACGTTGGTCATCCTTCTGCAACGCTGGCCACCCTCGACTATGTGCAGAAAGGTGGCAGTATGAACTTGGGGAACGGTACCACTCTCCCCGGTGGTAGTACCATACCTCCGTCCCTTGCTCTCCCCTCCCCTGGGACGGTGGAAGACTACTATGGCGGCTGCCCCATAATCGAAGAAGAGTCGGACACTTTCCATGCCGAATCTAATCCCTAATTGGTCTCCAAAGGCATCGGGTTACTACTGTGACATCCAGCTTTTTTGTTTCAATCTTTTTTACAATCTGTTTTTCAGAACTTTCAGTTTACATGTTATGTATTTTTTGAACAAGACCTAGCATCAATTCTGGGCAGGCCTTCTTTATAAGGTCTTTTTTTTGTATAATGCTAGTTTTTACAATATTTTTGAGTGACTGGGATGGTGGCTTCACTACCTGAGGCCTCCCCAACCGGAACATAACCATCCTGACACTTATGTAATCTCTGTTATGTTTCTTGGCTCTCGTAATTAAATATACCTCTGCAACTTTACAAAAAAAAAAGAATCTAGCAAGAAAAAACTACAATGAACATAACAATAATCGATAAAGAATATATACAACTAAATCATCCAAGCAATATAAATAGAAATACGCAAATTAAATGCATAATGTAAAGTACTTGTAACCTTTAACTCTTGAGATTTGAGGTGTTGTACCAATAATGCTCCAGATCCCATGAACGAATTTTCAATCAATATTAGTCATAAATCATGCCCAAGATTCAAATTTCCACTCAACCAATGCAACCACCTTCACAATTGTTGGCCCTCGAGCAAGTCTCAATCAATGAGGTGAGGAAGATTCAAGCACATAGAAACTCATTTTTACACAGGTTAACTTTGGAAGTCATTTTAACAAGTTTCCCCTTCCCTATGGCTTTGTATGCTTAGGATATGACAGTCATCCTCACTAAGACATAAGTCCCTCCTTTACATTCATTTCTAGTTTGTCCACCAAAATCTCAACCCATGATAGATTAATCCATCTAAGATACCAGTGTATACAAAACATTATAATCATAATTATTCACATCATAATATGAAATATATAAGTAGGAGGGCATCCAAAAAATGTAAAAACTATCAACCACATCATAATAAGGATTAATATGCCAGATAATCATCAATGCTCTGCAATGTTAAAAATAATATTTTATGCTAATTAACTCATCCAATAAGAGAAACATGAATATCCATCACAAGAAGGAAATCTCATATATGTCTAGGTCTAACATACTCAATAACAAGTAAAAACAAATAACAAGGGGATGGTTAGTCCATAACACAATCTTCTAATAATCACAAAAAAATGATATCACGGGGTTGTTACATAATAGGAAGGGGAAATGATAACCTAGAGAGATGATTGAAGAAGAAATCACGTGGCTGCAGTCTATAGGATGCAGTGAAAAGGTCCAATTTCCCAACAAAGAGACAAGGAAGAGGAGACTGTGTTAATGAGTACCATCTAGGAAGAAATTATCACAAGTCGAGCCCTAGTAGAGCCAATTATTTAGGGAGAATGAATCACTGGAGATGAAAGCAAAACATATTAGGAAAATGGATAGGATAGAGGTTAAAGTGAAATCTCTAATGCCCGATTATTGCAAAAATATTTTTTATATGTTAGGGGTTGATGTTCATCTCTCGCATGAACACTGCATTTTGTAATAACCAACACAAAAAGTGTTTCAATGGATATCATTAAGGAATATGACAACAATAAGGTATAAGACAAAAATAAAAGCAAGAGTAATAAGTAAAGGTGCATCTAACGAAGGTATTGTTGAAATTTCATTTGCAACGAGCACTTAATGCAAATCTAAAAATTCACCTTCTTTTGAGAAGCTTACTCAGATCTTAACTCTAGAATTTTAAGCCTTTAGGACTGTTATAAATTTATCTATGAAAAACCAACGTAACAATCACAATAAATCTCTTATAGTAGCCCCATAATTCACTACAATTCGAAGGTAAAATATACCAATCATTCCAAAGAGTTTCCAACCCTCTAGGGTAACTTCATATGCATAAACCAGATCCTAGAGAAAGTACAACGAAGGAGTGCTGATGAGCCCAATATTGGAAGAATTCATAATGAGCAAGGCCCTACTCAATAAAACGACCTAGAGAGAACCCTTTAATGGAGATAAGAACAAAATGATAACATGAAAAACAGGAGAAGAGAGAAAAGAAATATTAGAGAGAAAAATCTAATGCATGGTCATCACAAGGGAGTTCTTCAAAGGTTAGGTCTTGAGGTCCGACTCTTGCATTAACACACATATTCGGTGATAACCAACACAAAGGTGCCTCGAGTGTCATCGATAAGCATATGATAACAAGAACATATGAGTCAAAGAAAAAAGAAAGAGTAAGATCTAACAATGCATCTCAAGCAAAGAAGGTCGAGATATTCCCCGAGGATCCTATACTACTCTGAAATCAAAATATAGCAACAAGGATTCAATATAAGAGTCAAACGAGAACGCAATACAAGGAGGATGCCATGAACCCATAAATAATATACATAGCTACATTATTAAAGGAACATGACTTGTAATACCCAAATTAAATGAATAAATGTAAATTACCTGTAACCTTTAGCTATCAGGAGCCAAAGCATTGAACCAAAAGTGCTCCATATCCCACGAACTAATATTCGTTCAACACAAAAATCACACGAGGGTGAATTTTCCACCTAAGTAATGCAACCGCCTTCACAAGTGTCTTTGATCTAGCAAGGCTCAAACTCTATTAGGTTAGCAAGATTCAAGCATATAGAAAATCATATTTACCCAGGTTGGGTTTGGAGGTCATTTTTACATGTTTTCCATTCCCCGTGGCTTACTAAGCTCTAGGATATGATAACCATCCTCATTTAGACATGAGAACCTCCCTTGAGTGCATTTCCAGTATATCCACTAGTATCTTAACTTATAACAGATTAGTCCAAACAAGATGAAAATGCATATGTAACATTGTTATTATCATAATCAATCGTAGCATAACATGAAATATATTAATGGCATGTCATCAAGCACATGGATACACTATTGATCACATCATATTAAGGCCTAATTATGCTAGAATACCATCGAGGGTTAGGAATTTTACATAGACATTAACTAAAATACCTAACACTAATTAACTCATCAAATAAAGGAAACATCAATGTCCATCACAACATGGAAATCACATAGATCTCCATATCTAACATACTCATTCACAAGTAAAAACTAATAACTAGGGGATGGAAAGTCTAAAGAAAAATATCCTAATAATTAGATCAAAATATTGGAGCAATGATCGAAGAGGCAATCATGTAGTTGCAATCTACAAGATACAACAAACAAGGTCGTCGTCTTAGAAAAGAGACAAGGAAGGAGTGTTGATGAGTCTCCTCTTGGATTAAGTCATGACAAGTCAGACCCTACTCAAGACAACGACCTAGAGAGAACCAATCATTAGATATGAGAGCAAAATATAATAGGAAAAATATGAAAAGAGAGAGGAGAAATGTTAGAGAGAGAAAATATATTGCATGCTCAACACAAGGAAATTCTTCATAGATTAAGTCTTGACATTTGACTCTTGCATCAACACACATATTCCTTGATAACCAACACAACAAAGTGCTTAAAGGGTCATCAATAAGTAACATGATAGCAAAAACATACGAGACAAAGAAAAAATCAAGAGCAATCTCAGGTTGTGATGGTCGAGAGTTAAGACAAGAATATCTAACCTCTATGAAATTCAAGTAGCAAACAAATTATGATATGTAAGTGCTTAAATAGGACAACTATAAGAAATATCAACTACAATGGAAATACAACATCATCTAGAGTACCAAAGTAAATTTTGAAATGCAACGTAAGAGGGAAACTATAACAAAATAATACACGCACTTACGCTTACCCAATCTTAAGTGATCCAATAAAAGATCCTTTTGTGGACATGGCAAGATGTGACAATGCAAATACGGAGAAATCAGTCATATTAAAGGGAGGTCACTAGTTTGTTTCCAATTAAGGGTGCAAGAAGTGGCAACACCAACACACTGTTAGTGAGGGGATGGAGAGGATGACGCTAGTGAGGACCTACTGAAGTAAGTAGGGGGTGCTACCCATATGCCGCTAGTGAGATAAGGAGAGAAAAAAAGTCAAAGAAAGAAATTGGAAACAAGACAGACCAAGACACTAAGATTGGACTTGGGAAGGCAAGAGGTGAGATTGTAATTACCAATCAGGGTGTTACGTATTTTTTCCCCTAAATATCCTAAGCTATTATGAAATCCAAATCTAACACCAAGCATTTAATATAAGAATCCAACAAGAAAGCAGTACGATGAACATGGCAAGAATCCATAAAGAATATATACAACTACATCATCCAAGCAAGATAACTAACAATACCTAAATTAAATAGATAATGTAAAGCACCTGTAATATTTACCTCTCGATATTGAAAGTATTGGACCAACAATGCTCAATTAATAGGGGAAATCACACCCAGGGTTCAAATTTCTACCTTATTACCACACAAACCAACATCTTGAGATTGAAGCTTTATCATCAATGATGGATTATAGATAAGAAGAGAGGGGGAAATTTTACCACACCTAACCCTCTCTTGCTCTTTAGGATAGCTCTTCTCTAGCTCAAGGCAGGAATCCCTAGTGTAAGATTGCTAAAGCTTGCAATTAGGTTCTAGGTGAAATTAATAAATAGTTTTAGCAAAATGATTTTATGATAGTTGATTTAAGGGATAAGGGTGACAAAGGGATTGGAGACTGGTTTTTGTCAAATGAGAAAATGAGCTTACTAACATCCAAGGATAACTAGGGTTTGAGAGCCAATTCCTACCATATCCAAGGAAGGCTAGATTTATACTAGGATCTACAAGGAAATAAATAACCATAGTGGTATCTTCAACACTAACTTAGATATAATATTCATCAAGAATGGAATCCCATGGCATACCATCAAGAGCTAAAAATACACCATCAATTCAACTACAAACTAAAATAAATTTAACCTTGTAAAGTAAAGATCTCACTTGCAAACCATCCCAAGCAAGAAACCATTATTGATCTAAAAGATACACCATAACATTAGCAAGATTTCCTCATCATAACTCTAACATCAACATCCCATAAGCACCAAGATATATTTCATTAAGTCTTAGTGGGATTTATCCTCCAATCCAAACATGGGAAATTAATGTACAAGAGGCTCTCTTATATAGGAGAGTAGATCAGCCTCCTTTACAAAAAACAATGATAAAATCCTAGATCGAGCCTATGGTGGAGTAAACAAATCAAAATAATCCATTAAACCCTAACAAAATCTAACATGATCCATAAAATGGGGTGGTCAAAACCACAAGTACCATACATCCAAGATACATAAGTCCCAAGAAGGATGGCACCTACATCAAATGAGGAGATGACAAGTATATGTCTCAGACATAGCCTCCAATGGTTCTCCAAAAGGTAGTGCTCCATGGAAAAGGCCTAAAAAGGTGGAAAACTTTTTCAATAAGGTAAGAGATCCCCATGAAAAGGTTCCAAAAGGTACACACGACAAAAATATGGTGTGGCTCTTTAAACAACAGTTATGGAATTGCTTACGTCCTTAATATTTATCAAATTTTCTATTATACTCACTTTTTAGAAATCCTACAACCATTGTGCATCTAATGGCATTGAGATAGAACAATTCTAGGCACTCTGTCAAAAGATGGCCTAAATGTATATGTAAACAACCTTCCAAAGGGTTGGTGCTCATCAAGGAAGACCAACAAATATGTGTAGAATAATCCACCATCAAGCATGTGAAAATATTACAAAAATAATGGAAGGACCTTATCAAACCCTAGTGCATGTGCAAGGATCATCAAAATATGTGAAACAAACTCCTCCAATGCATGAGAAAGTGTGCAAACAACCTCCAAAAGGTGGCAGATCCATCAATGGTGCATAAATAACCAAGTGGAAACATCCCAAAAGGGGACAACTCCTCCTAAAATATCTCAACCAATGGTTAAGATCTCCTCCAAGTGGAAAAGTGCATGAACACATGCGCAATAAAACCCCACATGTAGTAAAAGATGACCAAAGTGCCTCAACATGTGTGCCACCATGCCAACTCATCAATACAATAATATAACCACACCTCCACATGTATTTCAAGAGAAGTTACTCAAGGAAAATGATGTGTCAACCCAACAATACTCCTTGGGATCACCATCACACATAATTGAGTGATGGCCCAAAAAAGCATAATTGAGTGTCCAGAAAGAAGTTATCATATCTCCAACAACCTTGTGAACTAAGGGTATATATTTACATCATTCTAAAACCCATAAAATAATATTTCCATCCATATATCATATTTTTCCAATAGAGCTATCATGTGAGAGAATGACCATTCTGAAGACAGGTTCCCAAAACTATTGAAAATGGCCCATAAACTAGAATATGACGGCTAGAAAGAATGTAGAATTTCTCCAATTACTTGAAGAATGAGGAGGAGCAATCTATATCACTAGAAAGGCCTTGAAAAGAGATTCCCAACCATATATCACGAGCCACCATAAGAGATAAGGCATTTGAGATATGGGGGTCTGAAGTTAGGGTCATGTTTCACACAAATTTCACCATAAACAACATGCCAAGCGCTCAATACCACCCAAAAAACATCAATATACAATCCAAGGAGACAATGAATACATAATATATCATCCAAGGTATCATCAACATGTCACCCCAATGAAAAAATATGATAAAAATCATAAGTGGATACCCAACAAAAATGGGGGATAACACATCCAACCAATGCAACCACCTTCACAAGTGTTGGCCCATGAGCAATTCTTGAGCTCAATGAAGTGAGGAACATTCAAACACATAGGAACTCATTTTACACAGGTTATAAAGTAAGAAATTATATTACTATAACAGAGTTACATTTCTTCAAAACCAGTGGTCTGGCAAGTGTGAAAACTCACAGGCCGTCCAATATTCTATGATCCTTCTACCCAGACATGACCGTGATTACAAAGCTTCAGCATGTAAAAGTAAAATGCCCATAAAACCCAGACTATCACCTGACTTCTACCTATTGCTAAAACAAAAGACACATCTGCAGAGCTTTGGGACTTGTACATTTTCCGTGGCATACAGAGCCAAAATAAAGAAGAAAACTAGAAGAAAGGGCTGACTTAACTTCGCAGATAACAAGACTACCGAAACATTATAGAGAAAGAGGCACCCAATGGAGGCCTTACACGCATGAAGTCGCCTTTGGTCCCGAGTGGTGGAGGGGGGCAGCGTGCATGGGTTGAGCTCGGAGTCACATCACCATCCAAAACTTGAACGTGCATCTCTCCACCTCCCATGGATGACACAGAAGCAAGCTGGAGCAGAATACCCACTTTGGCAGCGATGAGGCCAATCTTGTAATGCATGAGTTTGCAGTCTTGATAATGGGATTTCTAGGAGCGGGCTGGTTCTCCCCCAGCAGCCTTATTTTCCTGCTCCATGAGAACGTGCGCCAAGAGCCCTTTCGTGACCCAGAAAGAGGCCATCATCCTGTCGTAAGCCAAGAGGCGGCCCGCCGTAGTACCAGGATCCATGACCCATTCTCCAACTTCCTCCCTCAAATCGCTCGCAATCATGGTTTTAACTCGTTCCCAAATGTCTTTCTCAACTCTTTTGATTTCCTCCTTAATTACTGCAGGGATACGGTCCCGGAAGAACCATGCAGCTTCGAGTGCCTTCCTTTGTTCCCTATTCGCTGGGGCTTTTCCCTTTTTTGGGTTGCGACGTAATTTTTTCTCCTTTTGCTTCATAGGATCCATCCTAGTGCAAGACAAGTATCTACAGAACCTTTCTTTGTTGCCATTACTATTGTTGCCTAAACCTATTCTAACATACAGGAGGAAACCAGGATAGATGCATAAAAATACACATTTCTCTCTACTTCTTATGGCAATTACTGTCATATATTCTGTAAATTCCACTATAATGGCGTCATTAGGAGCATTCACCCGCATGATTTCTTCCTGCAGCCGACCTGATGCGAACCGTGGAGTTCCCGAGGTCATCCTCTATACCTGGGAGCGGTTGTATGCTTTGATCGTAATGGTTTGCAATGGACCTTACAGATTCATTACTGCGGAGGTTAAATTGGCTCGTACTCTCATCTTCCATGCGAGGGAGATTATTCTCCATCCATCTGCCATCTAGTTGCTCAGTATGTGTCCTGCTGTGAGAATTGATGGGAAGCCCCGTGTCATTCCTTCCGTTGATCCTCACGGGTGTGTCTTCCACCACCAGATGGGCGCAATTGGGGGTCCACTCCAAATCTGTGAAGTCGCCTAGGTTGCTAGCACGGAGCCAGACTTCTCCTAGGTCTTTCTTTAGGCTGTGGGGAGCATATTTCACATGCCACAACTTTTCCCAGGGCTCCAAGGTGTAAGAGACCCAGTTCCACAAAATTTTTGCACCCAATTTTTTTTTTTTGTTCTTTTCCGGGTCTCTCAGCCCGAGGCCACCATTAGATTTAGATTGTAAAATCTTGTCCCAAGTGACCAAGGCCCACTTGAGCTTGTCATCCTTCCCTCCCCAAAGAACGTTTCTCTAAATAGTTCTTAGTTCTTTAAGAACAGACTTTGGTGCGGCCATCGCCGAGAAGAGGTATATAGGCATTGTTTGCAATTAAAGTGACTCTACTAGCCATATTAAGAGGTCTCAAAGTCCAGCTTGAGAGTCTCCATTTAATGCGATCCAAAAGGTCCTCTCATGACACTTTTCTGACAACTCCAACAACAAGAGGCGCTCCGAGATATTTGGAAGCAAGGGAGCTCCCTTGGAAGCCCAAGATGCGGTTAATGTTTCTTTGAGTAATCTTTGGGGTATTGAAGAAAAATATTTGGGATTTCTCTCTGTTGACCTCAAGGCCTGAATATTTCGTAAAGGTAGTTAGAATTTTATTTAGAGATCTTGCTTCTTGGATCGAGGGGTGACCCATTAACATTGTGTCATCAACAAATTGCTAGTGGGTTTGCGTATCAGCCTTTGGATGGAGAATTAGCCCTTTGATCTCCCCCTCCTCAATCATGGCTTTGATCGTTCTCCCCAGCCCTTCCGCCATTAGGATAAAAGGGAAAGGAGATAAAGGATCCCCTTGTTGGATACCCCTAGAAGGGTTGAAAGTGTTGGTTGGGGTCCCATTTAGGAGCATAGAGAAGAACGAGGTCGAAGTGAGATTCATTATCCACTCTATCTAGTCTTGGAAAAACCCATAGGCTTTCAACATTTCTTGCATGAACTGCCAGCTTAATTTGTCATAAGCTTTTGATATATCTATCTTCAGAAGCATGCCCGACTTCTTGGTGGTTTTTAATGAGTGAATTACCTAATGAACCAAAATCACTCCATCCAGGATTTGTCTCCCTTCCACAAAAACCCGACTGCTCCGGGTAAATTAGACTCGGGAGAATCGGTTTCAATATATTTTCCATGACCTTTGTGATGATCTTGTAGATAACATTACAGAGAGAAATAGGCGTGAACTTACCTGGAGAGTCAGCCCCATCGTTTTTTGGGATGAGTGTTAGGAAAGTAGCATTGAACGCCTTAAGAACCCTTCTAGTCTGTCTTGAATCTTCGACAATCAACCATAATTTATTCTTTATAAGGTCCCAGAAGTGGTGAAAGAATTTGGTAGTAAAACCATCATGGTCGGGAGCTTTGCCACCAACTATTTGATTTACCGCCTCCTCTACTTCTATCGTCTCAATCGGTTTTGTTAAAAGCGTGTTCTGACCAGAGGTGACTAGAGAGGGGATGTTTTGGGTGATCTTAGCAATATCCAAAGTTTTGTTATCCCTATCCTGCGTCATGATGGTCCCAAAATAGCCCCCTAGTTCTTCTTCCATATCTGCCCTATCTTGGATGTAGGAACCTTGTTCTGACTACAAGGGGTGGATTATGTTCTTTTGTCTATTCTGGATAACCGATTGGTGGAAGAATTTGGTATTGCGCTCACCTTCCTTGAGCCATTGATTTCTAGACTTTTGCTTCCATTAGATTTACTCCTGATGCTCATGAGCATGGAGGCTTTGAAGGGTGGAATCCTCTAACCCTCTTAGCTCAGCATCATAGCCCACATTCATACCTTTGCGTTGGATTTCCTCCAGTTGTTCCATCATAATATTTTTGTCCTCAAATATGTTGCCAAATTCTTCTTTGTTCCAAATACAGATCTTGGCTTTAAGACTTTTTAATTTATGTTGGAATTGGTACATCCTTGTTCCCTCTGAGGGTGGGGAGTCATGCCACCATTGGGTGACCAAATATTTACAGTCCGCGTGCTCCATCCAGAATTGTTCAAAGCGAAAAGGTCGCTTGATTGGCACTCCCACTCAGTCCCACCGTAAGCTGACAGGCCAATGATTAGATAAAGTAGAATGGAGAACTCATGAGGTCAGTTCTCCACCACTGTTGACAGTCCCTTCTGTGACCAGGAATTTGTCTAGACAAGAGGTGACATGGTGGTCGCCCCCTCGTTTGTTGTGTCAAGTGAACCATCAATTCGCAGTTTCTACGTCGATTAGATTATTGGTCTCGATTAAAATTTTGAAAGCTTCATTTGCAATTCCTAAGCTTCGTCTTCGTCCTCTTTTTATCTTCGAGTTAGGTGATCAGGTTAAAGTCACCCCCAATGATCCATGGTTTGTCACCAACCCATATCGCTGCCCAGGAGAAGGAGTCTAAGAAGGCCTGTTTGTGGGAGTAAATGCTGGGTTGATAAACATTGGTAATGGTCCCTCTTATCTGGGTGTTATGAATATGGAAATCTGTTGTGAGCAACCATTTCACAACCCAGAAGTTTGAAAGAGTCACTTCTTCCGGGTTCCACAGGAAGGCTATACCTCCTACCAATCCATGCGCATCAATATTCATCGTCTCACATCCCTTCCATACTTTTTTCCCAATTTCCTTCATAGTTTTAGATCCACACTTGGTTTCCTGCAAACACATTATCCAAGGCTTCTCTTTTCTCCACTTATTTTTCAAGGTCTTGATTTTACAGGGGTGGTTCACCCCACGGATATTCCAGGATATTACCTTCATTGGGTAATCCTATTCACTTTAGAGAAGGCCGCTCGAATTGTCGGTTATTGACCCAATTCTATCGGCTTACTACTAACCTGTGCGATTCTTTGTTTGTTTGCTTTTCTTCCTCTCTTTTCCCCTTCTTCTAGCTGCTTCCTTTTGCTGCTCTTTTGGGGTTCCTTAGCTATTCCCAACTGGAGGGTGGCTCCTGTTTCCAGGATGGCTTCCTTCAGGAGCTCGAGTTGTCTTCTCAACACATAGCCCTTACCTTTTTTTCTACATTCTTTTTCGATTTCATCCAAATATAATTCGCCAAGGTACTATCTTCAGCTTCATCCAATTGATCTTCCTCCATGATGTCAGTTTGTTCAGTTTGGTCTTCTAGGGTTTGAGGCTTATCCAAGGATGAGTTTTCCTTTGGATGAGTCTCTTTCCTGAGGCTTTTCTCCATAATTGACTGGTCCTCTTCCGCTGATTCTAGGGTTTTGAACTTGTTAGAGATTGCAACAGATTGATGGATGGTCGATTTAGAGGGGATGCTACGACCTTGCTTTCTTCTACCTTTGACTTGGGTGAAACCCTCACTATCGCGACCACCATCAGATGGAGCTTTGGGGGTAGCAATTGCAATGTTCTAGGGGAAGTTTATATTGAAGTGGCCATGTTCATGGCATTGTCGACACTAAAACAGAACGTTCTCATAGTCTAGTGGTTGGATCCATTCCTCGTCTTCCTAGGAGAGATTGATAGCTTCTGGGATCTCGCGAGATAGGTTCATATATACACAGATCCGAACAAAAGAACTATATCGTTGTTGTTTGGTTTGTTTTGCAACCTTCACAAATTCCCCAAGAGTATTTCCTATATATCTCAATATTTATGGATCCCAGTATTCATAGGGTAGTGAGTAAAGCCGCATCCAAACTGGTGCTATACTCATGTCCTCTTTCTCTGGGTTAAATATTTCTTTCCAAGGTATGAGATACAACCCGACAGAGAAAAGAAGTATGGCCCTCCTTCCAAAACCTGGTCCCTATCTTCTTGATTAAAGAAGATGATTGTGAAGAAACCCTTAGATCACAGTTGTAGATCATAATGGCCTTTAGGGTTCTAGGTGGATTTGATCCATTTGAGGAGGTCTTTCTCTTTTGGACAGATCCCAATAAAATTACCGATTAGGGATTTCTCTTTCCACAGTTCTACTCATTCTCCCAGTTTCTCAGATCTGATCTGGAGCGTTGGGATCTCTACAGATCTGGGAATGCAGCCTCCAGGTCTGCATTTATGTCCGGGTAGATCTTTGGAACTAGATCCCTCGCCAACCTCTTCCCTGCGTTCATCCAGGTTTTTCCTCGGTGATTCACCGTTTTGGCCTGGAAGGTACTGCGAAGGGGGAGGGGGGCTCCATGTGTTCCCATGACTGCCATCAAGAATAGAGGGTCGACCCTAGTGCTGCAGAAAAAAAATGAGGCTGGGCGACCCTAGTGTGCGATACCCTCTTCGATATCAGATTCGCCGTCCTCAACAAATCACCTTCAAACTCCTTACACAAGTTAACTTTAGAACTCATTTTCCCAATTTTTTCCTTCCCTGTGGCTTTGTAAGCTCTACGATATGATTTTCATCCTCATTAAGACATGAGAGCCTCCTTTGAGTACATTTCCAGTTTTTCCTCTAGAATCTCAAGATGCAATAGATTACTCCATCTAAGATACCATTATATATGGAACATTATAATCATAATTGTTCACATGTTAATATAAAATATATTAGTGGCATGGCATCTAATACATGTATATACTATCAACCACATCATAATAAGCACTAATATTCCAAACCATAATTAATGGTCAACAATGTTAAAAATAACATTTAATGCTAATTAAATCATCAAGTAAGAAAATTACCAATGGCTATTACAACTAGGAAATCTCGCATATGTCTAGGTCTAACATACTCAATCACAAGTAAAAACAAACAATAATGGGATGGTGAATCCATAACACATTTTCCTAATAATTAGAGCAAAATGCTATCATTGGGGTGTTGCATGAGAGGAAGGGGAAATGATACAATGGAGAGATGATTGATGAAGAAATAATGCAACTATAATCTACATGATGTAATAGAAAAGTCTAATGTCCTAGTGAAGAGACAAGGAAGAGGAGTGTTGATCATGAGTCCCATCTAGGAAGAAGTCATCACAAATCGGGCCCTATTTTAGACAATGACATAGAGAGAACCAATCCTTGGAGATGAGAGAAAAACATAAAAGGAAGAGGGATAGGAGAGAGGTTAGAGATAACTCTAATGATTGGCCATTGCAAAATAAATTTTCACATGTCAGGGCTTGATGCTCGACTCTTGCACGAACATCTGCATTTTGTGATAACCAATAGAAAAATGTGCTTCAAGGGTGACCATTCAACAACATGACAACAAGAAGGTATAAGACAAAGAGAAAAGCAAGATCAACAAGTAAATATGCTTCTCAAAAAGGCAATTTTTAAAATTTCATTTGCACTAGGAAACTAATGCAAATCTGAAAATTCACTTTCATTTGAGAAGGTTCCTTGGATATTAACTCTAGAATTTTCATCCTTTAGGGCTATTGTAAATTTATGTGTGAAACATGAGCATAACAATCACAACAAATCACTTCTAGTAGCCCCAAAATTCATGACAATTCAAAGAGAAAATATACTAATCATTCCAATGAGTTTCTAGCCCTCTAGGGCAATTTCACATGGATAAACTGGATTTGAAAAATCCTCTTATACAAAAGATATACCAATAATCACAATAGCAATAGATGGTTATACTATTATCTTCAAACTTAGCTTCAAGTCCCTTAACAATTTTCTTTTAATTGTGTCAAATAAATAAGACAATTAATAGCTGGAAATGTAATGCCTGCCTTTGACTGAGTTTGATTGATTGGATTTTGGAGGCACTTGTTTTGAAGTGGCCCGGCTAAATAAACTAGAATAATGTTTTATATTTTATTTTGAATAAAAATTGTTTTTTTTGTAAATCTGCACAGTATATTAATTAAGAAAAAAGAAAGGAAAATATATAGCATGGTGGCCTTTGAGGCGGCCTGGGATAATGGAACCATCCTAGTCTAGCAAGGATAGCAAAACTATTACAGAGAGTTTTGAAGGGCATACAAAAAAATTGCCTCTTACAACGAGGCCGAGAAAAGATTGTTTGAGCATAGTGTGCACTGTGGATGATCAAATTATACAAAAAAAGATTGAAGCAGTTGTAGCAAAAAAGCTGGAAGGAGCAGAGAGAACCAGTCTTCCAAGTAGTCTTCCGTGTAGACATGAAGAGATTTATTCAGGAGGGAATTCCTCCAGGATGGGGCACCCACCCAGAAATTCATCCTTAGGCATCTTGATAGGAAGTGGTTCAGTCTTACGAGCAACCAGGAGGTCAGGTTCTACTTGGCTGCATAATTTCTTGTTGGAAGGAGAGCCAATGGTGGACGGAACCGGGAACGGTGCAGGAGGAGCCGTAGGCGGAGCAGGAGCTGGAGTAGCTGGGAACAGAGTTGGAGGAGCCGCAGGCCCTTCCGAGGGTGCACCACTGATGGTTTGCATGGCGGAGACACCACCACTAGCAGCCTGGGCCGCCGAGGCACCACCACTTCCTATGTCTGCCATAGTTGGACCGTGACCTCCGAGAGTGAGCTGGTTCCAGGAGAAGGTGGCATCCAAATTTGTCAGGCATTCGTCCATCTTTATGAGTTTGGCTCTGGTGGCCAGCAGCCGATTTCTTGCTGAGCCCCAGTTGTTAAGCATGTCATCCATGAGCTTGCCGAACATGTTCTTCATAATCCAATAATGGTTGATGTTTCCGCCATTATTTCCTGAGACCAAGTGGTCTGCCACGAGCTACCCTTCCCACTCATCAATCAGATTGCGGACCGTGAAGGAGATGCTAGTGTCGTAACCATCGCCGGTAGTAGGTGGGAATTGAGTTTTGCCCCGGCTCCCACTTCCCTAACGAGGAGTGTCGCACGTCCTGGTCATGGCAGAGAGCACAGAGTGAAGCCACACCCAAATTCACAGGTAATAACGAAAATTCGCAGAGCAGAACCAGCGTCAAGGAGGAATGAAGAGAATGCAGTCATAGTTGTTCGCGGGCCCGTTTAAGGGACAGTAACCCGAGTTCGCACGAGCCATATTAATGTGCAGAGAGCTGAATTGATTGTGCAGGGAGCCGAAATGAATGTGCAGAGGGCCAACTTGAATGCGCAGAGGATCGACATGAGGGCGGAATGTACCGGGATCGCGTCCATCCAGTAGGTGAGGGGACGTCTAGGTGAAGCTTCACGAAGGAGCCATTAATCAATAGATGGGAGAGGTGAGCCAACCGTTATGTGCATGGGGTGTGTGGTGCCATGTCTCGAGCTCCCGTGCCGAGAACCCTCTAGCATGTGCCCCCCTCGTGTCTTGGTGGAGCCTGCATCCAGGGTATTTTGAATAAAAATTGTTGACTGACCAACAAATAATGATTACATTCCGTAGATTGTGAAATTTGAAATAAAGTTTATGTTATGAATAAATGGAAATAATGATTTCTTCTTCTGTAGATGTGAATAAATGTTGCTTGTTGATTAGCAATGGATAAAATTGAATAAAGCATAATTATAATTTATATTGTGCAACACTACTAATGTGTGCTTTTAGTGTGTGCAGTGGCAGGTAAAAAGACTTACCAACTAACTCTCAAATGGAAATAAAGGGGGTTGTAAAGAACAAGAAAACACACATAAGAGTGCGGCGACTAACTGTCGACTCTTAACAACAATCCATGCACAAGTTGAAATCCCTATTAGCTTTACTCGGGTAGCGTGTGCCATACGGATAGGCCATAACGATTTGGTTGCGTACCACGAAGTTGAGGGGCGCAAAATAAAGATGACCTTATTCCTCAACCGCCATTACTCTCACATAGAATGTAGCAGATAGATTAAGGTAACGACTCCTAAATCGCTACATCACACTCCCCACACAAGGACAAGAATAATTTAGTTGTCGGAAGGACCCATGGATGTGGTACATAGACAATGATGAGAAGTAAATTATGTACATGCTTGCACTAACACATAGATATGCATTTAAATTATTCATGCATTAAAGTTTAAAATTTAGAATAATTAAATAGGGAAATATTTAAATTTGAGCAAACATAGATTGAAGATATTTTGAAATAGACTCCATGTGCACCCACTGATTTAGGGAGATGTGCATTAAATAAAATATTGGGAATAAATAAATGGATGATATCTAGATTTGGAGCAAATTTAGATTTGGGATATTTTTGAGTTAAACTCCACTTGCACCCACTAATTTGGGGATTGGGATCATAAGATGAAGGGACATATAGGAGTAAATTGTGGGACTTATGTGTACCTAACACATGGTTGGAGGAGGAATAATATTGGGAAAATTAATAAAAGGAATAATTTTGCATGGAACGACACATGTCGTCGAGGATTTTTCTATTTAAGAAAGAAGGCATGGAGAGGCAAAATACATTTTTGCTCCCTAATGTTGGATGGCTTTCGTAATGAAAGATTGAGAAATTGTGTGTCTATGTGAGTTTGGATTGAGAAATATCTCGGTGATTGGGAGGTCACTAGTAGGTATTTGAGGCTTGTGTGTTATTCTTTGCGACCCCCAATAGCTCAGGGGACTGGGAGGAAGAAGATTACTCCAAGTGTGGTAGGGGGGACTGGGAGGAAGAAGATTACTCCGAGTGTGGTAGGGGGGATTGGGAGGAAGAAGATTACTCCAAGTGTGGTAGGGAGGTCAACTGAGGAATCAATCGGTAATTATTCAAAGACTTGGGACTAGATTGGAACGACAACCACTTCGACAACTTCATCATTTGTTGGATCAACCACGTGGGACAGGTTCGTATTTGCTTTAAGTTCATTTGAATACATATGGTTCTTATTTACTTTAAGTTTATACAAATACATGTATTTTATCCGGAAGTTGATAGACCCACAGAATAATACATGGGAATTCTTGAATTGAAGATATTGAGCTACTTTTTCATTTTAAAAGATAACGTTTACTATATCCTTTTATATACGCCTACGTAGTCAGTGCCATTTCATATCGTATTCAGATTGGGCAAACTGCAATACACTGTCTAATTCATTTAACTCTGTGTAAAAAGTTTTTCTCTCATATATTGCTCAGGTCGAGCGATATACTGGATGGATGCGACTAAAAATCTTATCCGGGATTTTGATCATCTACATTTTCAGCATGTCTTTCGGGAGGCTAATATGGAAGCCGATATGCTTTCTAAACGTGCTCTTCATTCTCAGGCGAGGGTCATCATGTGGCAAGAATGGTAGGCTGATACCCTTTCTTCACAGGGTTCCTATCATCTTCATTGGTCATGATTGTTTTGATGCTATTTATGTCTGACTGTTTTTTATTTATTATGCTCTATATTTTGCGGATATTTATCTTACATTCCGGTTAGCTATATGTGCAGATACATCTTAGAGCCTGGATCCAATTACTGGTTGGACTTCTATGCTCACACTATATTTTTGCGGCAGATATGACCGTTGATTTGGCTGTTTTTTGGCTTTACTTTTATGTTATTATTTGACACTCTGGGCCTCTGACAACTGGTGCTGTAGACTTTTTTGATATTAGTACTTTTTTATGGACATATTGTTTATGGTGTGATCTCGGGATCCGTTTCTCCACCCGGAGGGATTCTTGACTTTTATTGTGGACATATTGTGCTATTTCTGGACTTTACTGTTATTATGGGTGACTCATCTGGCTGTGTCTGACAAGTCCACTTTACTGGATTTGTGAGCAGACATGTATGTTTCTGACAGCTGGTGCTATTTACTATTTCGTATATTAATAGTAAGTTATATTTTTCTGTGAAAAAAAAAAAAACCCCATTTAAATATATGTAATGTGATCTTTAATCAGATTTATCGTGTGAACCTTAGTTGAGAAATGTCGATTAACAATTCGTGGTATGGTTCCTTGTCTCGACTGTCTGTCATGGAATTCATCAGGCCATGAATTGTTGCATGCGCCCTAACCAACCTATAGCTTAATTCATAGTTAGTTATTTGCCTAATTCATAGTTACTTTCATTAAAAGTACTTTACTTTCATTAAAAGTACTTTAGTGTCCATACCTTATTTACGGTGAAGAAAAATTTAGAATTGAATATTTACAACACCAAATTATTTATTTACCCATAAGGTTGAAAGGTAGATTATTGTCATTAAGGGTATGGATAAGCATACACCTTGTCTCATTGAAAATAATTAAAATTGGGTATTATGGATGGTAGGATTATTTTAGGATAATTAATCGTTATTGAAAGGTATGTAATGGATATACCTTATTATTGGAAAGAATTAGAGTTAGGATACTAAATTATAGGATTAATTAGTATCTAATTTGTTGAATTAGAAATGAGCTAGGATTTTGGTGATATGAATGGTAGGATTATTTTATTATATACAAGAAATGTAATTAATGGTTATTGAAAGGTATGTAATTGATTTACCTTATTATTTTGAAAGAATTAGAGTCTATACTAATTTATAGGATTAATTAGTATCTACCTCGTTGAATTAGTAATGAACTAGGATTTTGGTTATGTAAATGGTAGGATTCTTCACTCTATTACAAGAAATGTCTTTAGTGGTTATTGAATGGTATGGTATTTGATATTTTTTTTCCAAAGAAAAAAGCATATTCATTGATCATAAGTGAACCACGAATACATTTCACAGGTGCTATAAATGCACTGATTGAGTATTGTTGCATTACAAAAAAAACTTGATAATAGAAAGTATCATTATATAAAAAAAAAGATCATTAAAGATCTAAAGTAAGCTAGTTAGATTAACCACACTATTCTCCTGGATATCGCCTCTTTTAAACATTATTCTGCAGAAGTCTTCTATTTCCAGCAATCCATCTTTAGAGAGCCCATCGGCCTCTTCATTTTGTTCCCGATAGATATGTATAAATTCCACCTGTCTGAATTTAGCCACAAGAGAGTCCATACAGCGACTCAAATTCTGTAATATATGATTTTTAAAAGTAATCTTTTTGTTCATTCTACTTATCCATAGTTCGGAATCTCCTTATATTCTTAAGCTTAACACTCTCTGCTCAAGAGCTTGCTGCAATAGAAATCTCAAAGCAAGGTCCTCTGCCCAATTATTTGTGCCCATTCCTCCATTAGCTTGAAATCGAATCTCCATCCCAACAAAAAACAAAATACCTCCCAAACCACATTTGGTATCTTTGCATGCTCCGTAAAAAAAGCCTATAGAGTCCCCCTGCTTATGATTCATTACTTTAAGCACACGGTTCTTTGATATTCCTTCTGGACTCAAAAAAAACTTATAAGCCGAGAGGATCTGTAAACAAACCTGAAAATTGGGCAAGAGTCTGTCCTAAAAAATTGCCAAGTTTCTTGCTCCCCAAGTGTTCCAGGCAACCAAATAGGGTAAACACTGCCATCTTTTCAGCCGGGATTCCTCAAACCATTCTTTCAGAAAATCTGAATACGTCTCGTGATCTCCAATGAGCTGCATTCCTAATTTAAAGCTCAATTCATGCCAGCCTTGTTGTATAAAGGGGCACTTCAAGAAAAGATGATCAACATCTTCTTCCTCAACTCTGCACAGACTACAGCGGCCCGGACCTGCCATAAAGAATCTTTTAAGTTTGTCCCAAGTAAGGACCCTGTCTTTCAGAGTCAACCATAATAGGATTTTGCTTTTAAATGGCGCTGGAACCTTCCAAATATTTGTTCCCCACCAAGGAAGTGCTAAACTGGTTCTGCCAAAAGGTTTGATATGCATCTTTGATAGAAAAAAGACCACTTGCTGAATTACCTTGCCAAACTATGCTGTTAGGTATCTGCTTTATTTTGATAAATCCCCTTCTTAGTTCCATCGTCCATTTATCCCAATACACCTTCCATACCGGTGGTAGATTCAAGTCCACTGAAGACAGCCATCCATTCCCTACCGAAGCAACATCTGCTAGTACCTTGTAACCTTCATTTTCCAAAAAGCTAAGGAGATCCAGAGGAAGAACAACATAATGCTTAATCCCTAGATACCGATCTGAGCTTATTCGGGCCACCCTTCCATCTCCCATCGCCCACACCAACCAATCCCCGATAACAGGAAAAGCATTTATGATGGCCTTCCAAAAAATAGACCCACCCCTGCTAGATTTAACGGGCATCCGAATCCAATCTACCACAGATAAAGAACCACAGAATTTAAATTGCAATAAAGATTGCCATTTCCCTTGCTTGGAGACAAAGTGCCAGACCGACTTAGAAGCCAAAGCTTTCTCGAACAAAGGTAGGTCCTTAAAACCCCAACCTCCGGCCTCCTTAGGTTTAGAAATAGAAGTCCAAGAAGTCCAATGAAGGCCGCGATCCTTCTTACCCGACTAAAGAAATTTGAAAAAAAATCTTACGAAGAGAATGAAGGACCCCCTGTGGGATTTTCGAGTTAATCATCCAATAGACTGGGATTGCATTTAGAATACTCAAGATTAGAACCGCTTTGCCACCCTTAGATAAGAATTTGTTGCACCAAAAGAAAACACGACGTTCCACTTTATCTATTAACCATTTCCAATCTGAAATACCATAACAGTTAGGTTTCAAGTGAAACCCCAAATATTTAAAACCCTCATCAAGCGGATAGTCTGCCATCGGCATAATGTTAAAAAACTGCACCAGTTCCTCTGCTTCTAGATTAGAATAATAACATGCCGACTTATCCAAGTTCACCTGCATCCCCGTGGCTCCACTAAACAACCAAAATAAATCCTTTATCACCCTATTCTCAACTACTGAATTGCCAAGGAACAACAGAGCGTCATCAACAAAAAGGATATGAGTAAAATGGACGGCCCCAAAAAGCAGCCTAGAGATCAAGCCTTCATCTGCAGCACCAATAAGAAGTCTGCTCAATCCGTTCATAACCAATAGGAATAAGTACGGTGAGAGCGGGCAACCCTGCCTCAACCCACGAGTAGGAGTAAAAAAAAACCCAAGGCAGCTCCATTTATTAATACTAAAAATATGACCGAAGACATGCACGACCAGATCCAATTGACGAAGGGAACACCAAACCCAGTTTGAAGGAGCACTAATTTGATATAAAGCCAATTGGTACGATCATAAGCTTTCGAAAGATCAATTTTCAGCACCTTGGCCGACTTCTTCGAAGTTTTGATCGTATGCATACATTCTTGAGCGCTCCCGATTGCCTCATGGATACTCCGACCCAGAAGAAAGCCAAACTGCTCAAGAGTAATGTACCTCGCCAGAATAGGTTTAATCCTTTCTGCAATCAGTTTATAGATAATTTTATATAAAGCATTACAAAGTGATATAGGCCGAAAATCCCCAAAAGACTTTGGCTCATCAATTTTAGGAATAAGCATTAAAAAAGTGGCATTAATACACGGGAGTAATTTGCCTGTAACCCTATTCTTTTCTACAACCCTCAACAGATCTTCCTTCAAGAATTCAAAGAATGAAAAGTAGAATTCTACCGACCACCCATTTGGCCCCGGGCTGCGTGCTTTCTTAAGCTTAGAGATTGAAGCTAAAAGTTCTTCCAAGGTAATCAGCCCATATAGTATCTCAAGATCTTTCTCCGTCACCCAATGATCAAACTTGGTCACTGTTGAAATCATTTCAGTAAGATGTATATCATCCGGTTCTTTATAAAAATCAGAAAAGAATTCCACTCCACCTTTGGCCAAATTGTCAAAACCCTCTAAAGTCACCCCCCTGCCATCCTTTAGCTCCCAGATTGAATTAATTCTTTTCCTATGATTGACCATCTTATGGAAAAAACCAGAGTTTTCATCTCCCAACGTTAACCACACTGCCCTGCTTTTCATTCGAATTTCTGCTTCTCTTTCCTTGAGAATCCCATTCTTGCTATCCTTCAAAACTGACGATTCTTGAATCAACGATTCTCCCAGAGAACCTCCATGATTCTCATAAAAGTTCAAAGCCGCCTTTTCTGCTACCTTTAATCTATTGTCCAAAGACTCTTTCATCCCCTTCGCCCAGACAATAGCTCCGTCCTTTAGAAGTTTTAAATTATTGACAAAATGCTCTTCACAGGAAACATTGGATGAAGAGTCAAAATGACTCCAGTTGGATCGAATTAATAGCTGAAATTCCGAGTTCAAAAGCCAAGAAGGATTAAATTTGAAAGGGGTACCAGGTTTTTTCCCACCTTTCTCCATGCTGCACATAACCAGCATGTGATCAGAAACACCACCGCAGACCCTCCACGATTTCGCTCTATCCACACATCGAAACATATCTCCTGCAAACAGGAACCGGTCAAGTCTCTTAGCTATAGCAGCCTCCCCAGCACGCCTATTATACCAAGTAGGTTTTAAAACCACAGGTTCCAAATCCATAATATCCCCCTCCTCAAGAAACTTCTGGAACAGACCTTGAGTTGGATCCATCGGAGCACCAGGACCCCAAATCTCACTTCCTTGTAATGTGAAATTCACATCCCCTGCGATAATAAAAGGAAAATATGTTAAGATAGATTTGGAAAAAAATTCCGTCCAGAAGGGAATTTTCCGATTGTAAGGCCCATAAATATTAATAAGATTAAAATCCAGACCGACTTCCTGCCTCCAAAAAGTAGTTCCCAATCCAGACCGAAATCCAAAACTATTCAACAAAAGCACCGAGCAATTCCACCCCATTACCAATCCTCCAGATTGGCCAACACTATCCATCCACACAAAATTCCAATCCCGAAGAAAACTCTGCATTTTGGCCACCACCCTGGATCCCCCACACATAGTTTCCTGAAGAACTACCACATCCGGTTTGTTCAATTCTAAAACCCTACCTAAAGCCAACATTTTGGGGTTGCTGGATAACCCACGGCAATTAAAAGAAAGAATTCTCATCGGTGCACCTTTGGAGAAGGCTAAACTCTAAGCGCCTTACAGTATGATGAAGAGGATGAAATAACCCCAGGGAAATTCCTTTGATCCTGAGAAACCCCAAAACCCTGTACCAAATTCCCAATGCCAGTCGAAAGTCCAGAAAACCCAAACCCTAGTTTCTTCAAAGATCTAAGGGCATAGGGATGCGAAGAGTCTCCCAACCCCCTAGAATCCTCCACAGTCCCCCCCAAAACCGTACAATCCCTCTGATTACGCATGAAGGATTTACAATTTCTTAAAGACAAACCAGGACTAACCAGGGCCAATCTAGCTAGGGGACTATCAAAAGGAGCTTTCGATGAAGACTACCATCATTCAAAGCATTCAGGGGTTTAAGAATATTGCACTTACCAGAATTAATAAGCATCGCCGGTGAAGTAGGACCTATATCCTTTAGCTCCTCGTTCATAATCAACTCCTTAACCTCCGAAGGGCCGGTCACCCCCAGAGAAGTAGCAACGTCAAAATTCATTGAATTCTCCATTACATTAAGCTTCAACGCTTGAGCTTCAAAAACCAGAACTGACTGTCCTCTGCATCCCTCATCAGACGAAGGATGAGAAGACCTCCCTAAAGGCTTTAAAGAACCCTCGTTAACGTCCATACTTGGAATCAAAGAAGCTGGATCGAACTCATAACCCCCGCTACGGTTCTTTACCTTCGTTCTAGGTTTCACGGCCCATACTTTCTTAGAAAAAGGCAATGAGCAGTCCGAAAGGACATGACCGTAAGAATGGCATCTCCCGCAGTGAAAAGGTAAGTTAATATAGTCTAAAATCTGAAAAAAACTGAAGAGTCCTACAACAATCTCGATACCCTCCGGTAACCCAAGAGACAAATCCACCATCACCAAAATCCTGGCCACTGTTCTTCTTGCTTGCACTTTGTACGATTGATCAACCAGCACAATTTTCCCAAAAGAGTTACCTAACTCTGAAAGAAAGGCGTCATTCCAAAATTCTAAGGGTAAACCTGGAACCTTGACCCAAACTGGAGCTTTTGCATTATGTTCTCGACGAGGATCGAAACACAGATTCCAAAACTTCAGGTTTAAAACCGTATTGCCCCACATCCAACTCCTCCTCAGGATTTTAGCAGCATCTTCGTCCGTCCTAAACTTAAAACCCAGCCATCCTTTCGTCATTAAAAAAAACTCCGGAACATAATTCAGCTCAGAAACCCAGTTAAGATCAATCCAAGCTTTTAACGAATCCTCCATAATTCTTATTCCAAAGAACCTTCCTACCAAGGTTTTTCCAACCATAGAAAGAATGCCTTCTACCCTAACATCCTCCCCAACCGTGAGCTGAATCCCCAACCGTTTTTTAATAATCTTCTTGTTTATCTTCCCTCCCTTCCTTGAGAGAGAAAGAGTCGGAACAGAGAAATTCAGCGATCCAGAAGAATTCAAATGCCTAAAGGGACTGTCCACATAACCCACAGAGTCCACCTTCCCCACATTGTAATCTTCGTCATGTAATAAAGATGGATCATGTAAACTCTCTGTCCCCATACCTGCCATTCCACTAACTTTAAAATCTCTGACAAAACTTCCAGAGAAAAACCTTACGTGTACCCTTACCAAAGGATTAAACGTACACCTTCAATACTCCAAAAAACTTCTCCAAAACCGAGAAAAGCTCCACCGATAACCTCCCAGCTATTCCACCAAATTTGATATACCTTATGTTAAATGAAGGATTGGGAATTGAATGTTGAATTATAGATTTATTGATTTTATTTATATTACAAGATGATGTAAATCATTGTTAAAAGAGAAATATACTAAACTAGGTACCTTATTTTGTAGGAAAAAATAATTGAGAGTTAAATTTTAATCTATTTGTTAAAAGAGAAGTATACTAAACTAGGTACCTTATTTGTAGGAAAAAAAATTGAGAGTTAGGTACCTTATTTGGAATTGTAATCTATTTATTTGTCATGTTAGAAGGAAGTTAAATTTTATTGTTTTTAAGGTTTGATAAGTTATATATACTTTGTTAATATTAAAGAGTACCTATAATGGTTATAAGGAAATGAATATTTTACACTATGAATTCTAGGTATTTGTGAATACACACTTTTATATGTGTATTGAGTAGATTGTAGATTATACTAGTCTTTTATATAGGAAGGATAATAATGTAGTCCCTCTTTAGTGTTGTAAATTAATCTTATGCAAATTTAGAATGTTATCAATTGGAAAATAATGTATAGGCTACAATGGAGTAGGAGTAATTATAAAAGAAAGAACAATTTTTTTTATTACGACCTTTACATTGACTAGTGACATAGATCGTTATAGGAAACAACCATCCTAAGAAGATAAAATATTGAAATCAAATCTCCAATATACACCACATGTGTATAACTACAAATATCAAATATATATGTTGAATGAAATAAGTACATACATACCATAAACTCCTTTCAAGGCTAGGACAAAATCCAACCACCCAAGATGCCCTAGCTAGGGTTAGTCAACAAACGCTAACTCCTCTAAGTGAAAGAATTCCTCCAACACTATATCCAAGGTAATAAGTTCTCCTCCTCTTATTCCCAAAATACATCCAATGCTTTCCAAACCCTAATCTCTAGCCTCCAAGGGATGAAACCCTGACCCTATAATCTAAGATACTTCAAGAGACCAAGAAACCATAACACCCAAGAGAGAGAGATATTGAATGTAGAAATAAGAATCTCAAGACAAAGGAATTGTCCACCTCCTCCCCATCTTCTCCACTAGGGTTTCCTCATGATTCCTAGTGCATCACTAAGAGAGCACTCCAAAGAAGGGACAAACATATGTTGATGTGATGTGTTTGGAAAGATTCTCTCCTTCCTTTATTTATATGAGAGAAAAGGTAGGCCAACAACATAACATAGGTCAACGTAAGCCTTGCAAACAAGCCTATCGAACAAAAGTAAGCCACATGTAACTGAAGTGATCCACTCTTAGAGTACAAGTGTCAAGATCCAATGATGATGTCGTGCACAATAGTCATCCAAGGTGATGTAGCTATGTTAATAAAGTCCATGCCACTCCATCCTGAGCCTCTACGGACTCCATCCATCCTCCAATTCCAAGTACTCTACTAGGGAAGCTACCCCCTACAAGAACACAATCAAAGCCCTAAGAATCCCTGAGCCATCTCCAATCCTACGAACATGAAACTAGGAAATCGTAATACATCTGGGGCTTGTATCCCTCCTCCATAATGCACAATACTCCTCTTATCATGTAGGGTGTTCTCCCACCAAATGAATCCTCCATGTGGCCGTCATGGAATGCGTACACCATCCAAACAAGAGACCTACAATGCCCTAGCGAATAACAATGAGCCAGTGATCAATGCCATCAATTGAGAAACCTATTACAAGTGAGCATATTCATCATAGACCATCTGTCATGCTACAATCCATATCGGACTATCCAAGGAATGAACATACTATGTACCCCAAATCTCATGAAGCACCACAAAAATGATGTAAACACTTTTAGAGTAACTAAAAATTATAACAATAATGATGGGAGTGAAGACACTAATATGCAAATAAATCTAAACAAATAATATTGAACTAAGAATGTAGAAATGAAAAGCACAATGAATAATGAGAAACTTAGATAAAAGACCATCCAATTTATTATTGAGATAGGTGAGCCTTTTATAGACAAGGCATACTTTAACCTATCTAACTAATTGAATTAGTTACAACACTTTCTATTCACACAACAAATGAAGAAGTAGATAGTGACTCATTAGAAGGAGCACCCTAATCATTGAGAGTGGCCAATGAAGGAGTGTGCCCTTCATGTTGTCCCAATCCCTCCCTTTTTAAGTTCGAAAGCGTCCTCACCTCCGAGATGAGACGAGGGAAGTGGCACTGCAAGGCATCAAAGGAGATCCATTTAGCTTGAGTTGGTGGGTGCCCTTTACAACTGCCAAGATGTGAGATGTGTTGTTGCTTCTTGGTAGTTCTGGTTCGAGTATCCAAGATGGTGTCTATGCAGAATGGTGGCTGAAAAATAGGAATGTTCTCCGCTGGATGATGCACATTGACTGATTCCTATAGGAGAGGTGCTTGAAACAACTTCAAATTGTTTACAATGATCACATCGTGGATTCCTAGTTGAGAAGGAATATCTAACTGATATGCATTCTCACCAATATGATCCATAACAGTGTAAGGACCATAGCAGAGCGGATGGAGCTTATGTTGTTAGCTCTTGAAGCATTGCTTGTCCAGCAAGAGCCAAACTCAGTCCCCTGGTTGAAAGAACAAAGGTGTGCAGTGTCGATCATGACCTTGTTTAGCATGGTCTTGGGTG